>OZ007496.1:30197229-30591529 GCA_963931805.1 Microdon myrmicae
CATTAGTGTACATCCGATGCGCACACCGGCGACAACGAAATTGGTTGAACTTGACGAACATCCACCATTTTGCATTTCGTCAAGTTGCAAAGGCTTCCTGACGATGTACGTGCACATCACCACTCTCTTTCATCAACTAGCTGCCCCAACGCACGGACGTCCCACCACGTGTTATCCTCCATTCATCTCCACAATTCTTCAACAAAATTGTCAGATGTCAAACGTAATATTGTGAGTTTGAACACGTGATAACAACATAACCTCAAAATATTAGTGACCGTATCTATACTATTATTTATTGGCCTGTAGGAGCCCGGAAGTTAATGATCTCACCGAGTCGACCCCGCCATCGTTCCCCGTCCTGTGCAGGCTCCTTCCACGGTTGACCAGCCGATCCGATCTCCTCAAGGTCAAACCTAAGGTTGTCCTCCAATCTCCGTCGCGGCCTGTAGCAGCTTTACATAATTATTTTCGTACAAAAATGTCTAGTCTTCTGCCAAATGGGCGTCATTTGCGGGTACTTGGGATTTACTTTTTTAATTTGTAGTAAAAAAATAAAAAATTGTACACATAACTTATCGGTAGACCTTACACTGTAAGCCCATCGTGAAAGTAAACCCATTGTGATTGATCTAGTATAATAGGACGATAATGGATGGACTTCCGGTGCCTTCCTTCCTTCTTGTTCGAGCAGTCACGGCGGGTGGACGTAAGAAATAAATTAAAATTGTGAATGCCGATAATTTAAATAAAAATATAATTCTTAAAAATTTGAAGAAATCTGCCGCTGAGACGCATCGATTGCTTGCTATGGTGAGGCTGCTTTGAGCGAGAGAAGTTGTCGTGAGTGGTTTCAAAAGTTTAAAAACGGTGAGTTTGTCATGGAAGACAGAGAACGAAGTGGGAAGCCAAAAGTGTACGGAGACAAGGAATTGGAAGCAGTACTGGAGGAATATCCATCCCAAACGCAAAAAGAACTTGCACGTAAGTTAGATGTAACTCAACAAGCAATTTCACATCGTTTAAAATCATTAGGGATCATTCAAAAACAAGGGAATTGGGTTCCATACGAACTGAAGTCGAGAGACGTTGAACGTCAAAATGTGGAACACGTACTAACAGAGTGCGTGAGATTCGAGACCGCGCGAATGATTTTGGAGAGACATATGAGACGGACAGTTACTCCGGCTGGAGTAATAGAATACATGTTGAGTTCAAAACAGGCAGAGTCCGTAACAAATGGTATTCTCTGTGAAATGATGCAGCATCTGCGACGCGACGAGCGGAGTAACATGTATAATTCCGTCCCGCCCCGCGATGGAATATCTAAAAGAAAGTTCCGCGGGGATCAACGGGAATATGCGCCTGGCGGGAGGTGGTTTTAGTCGGCATGGATCGGTCCAGAGGTATCTTTTGAAGATTTCCACCTTCCTACCGAAACCAAAAAAAAAAAAGACGTTGAACGCCGACTTTGCATAAGTGAAATGCTGGTTGTCAGGCAAAAAAAAAAGAGTTTTTTGCATCGTTTAGTCGCTGGGGATGAAAAGGGGATTGTGGGGGTCGATACTAGTTGGTGTCCGGCACGGTTACAGGTTCACTAATATCCCACTGAGTTCTGCCTGAAAACGTTCACTGAAGGAGAAATTAAACGCGCTGATCACGATTGAGGTAAGTCCTTTTATTGAGGTCGATCCCTTTTTGTGACACTAGATATTGTTCCAAAAGGACAGGGTCTTTAATTGGCTGATGTATCTTGGGTTGGTGCGTCGACAATTCACATAAAGACTACCGAACATTATCACCTTCGCTGGTTTTTCAACCAACACAATGAAGCCCCAGCGAATGATGGTCTCCATATATAAAACACTTTATTTTTACTTATTGTGGTGACAAATGGTTATGTACTTAACGTTTCTATGGCTTTCCAATCGATACAATTAACGCCGGCGAATGAAGGTTTACATATACAAAACACTTTATTTTTACTTATAGTGGTGACAAATGGTTATGTACTTAACGTTACTACTTTAATTAATGTTTGTAATTCAATTCGCATATTCAGTTTTCGCGACTACAAAACCACGATTAACGCCAGCGTCCAACTCCGACTCCGGCTGGCACTCTTCTCACGGTGGGTATTCCTCTGATGGTAAAACCCGACTGACTCGTCCTAAGCGAGAAAAAGTTCATCGCCTCGTGGCAGTGGAGTCATAGCTAGTTCAAACTCACTGCCGTTTACTAGGCACTTTGAAAAGGGTTGCTATGCTTGCATAGGGAATTTAGTTCCGGATAATCATTGCCGTATAGGCTGAGTTAAATTCCTCTGTCGCTATGTATACTGGCAAATTGGTTTGAAAGCGCGACCAAGTATGGGTGTGAGTTGTCGGATAGACAAAGGAATGTGGGTCTTGGTCGTTGCGATGGTTTTTTCGCGGAAATGCAACGCATCGTGCTGATGACTTGCCAGTAAGGAGAATTGGTATTGCGTAGGATGGGAGCCGAAATAATTTTCGGGGAAACTAAATGCCGCTTGGTTACAAGCGAGGAAATAGTTTAAGCAGGAAGTAAGCCGGAATGATTTTCGGGGGAAATTGGGATTGCTTGGTTGCAAGCAAGGAATGTGATTTAAATAGGAAGTTAACCGAGGTGGTTTTTGGGAAAAATTATATGTGGGGATATAAATTTATTTGAAATATGCAAATTGGAATATGCATTTACTACAGCTTGGAAAATGGATTTTTGGTAAGTTTGGGGATGTATGCAATTGCAGATTTGGGGACGGATGCTGTTGCATATTGGGATGTGTTCTTTGCATGTTTGCGAATGGATTACAGATTTGAGTTATGGTGACGCGCTTTTAGCGGTCGAAGTTAGGTAGGAATTGTGGGTTGGTTCTCCATGTGGTATAGAGAACCCCCACAGGATCCACAACGATAACTCAAAGAAGAGAAAATCATGGGGACCACCTGGCCGTGCTTCAACATCGACAGCAACACCAAATATTCATGGGAAAAAACTCATGCTGTGTTTTTGAGCGAATCCGATTGGTGTTGTGTATTATGAATTGCTGAAACCGAGTGACACCATCACTGGAGTTCTCTACCGAACACAATTAATGATATTGAACCGAGAACTCAAGGAAAATGCGGCCATTACTACTCCAAACATGACAAAACTAATCTTCTCCATGATAATGCTCGTCCGCATGCTGCGGTGCCGGTGAAAAACTATTTGGAAACACTTCACTGGAAAGTCCTACCTCATCCGCCGTATTCACCAGACCTTGCCCTTTCTAATTATCGCTTATTTCGATCCATGACACATGGTCTGTCCGAGCAGCACTTTACAACATACAGTGGTGGAAAAAATAATAGAAATAAGCTTGTTCTTCGACATTAATCGTTAAGAAAAAATGTATTTGGGTAAAAATAAGAATTAAAAATATGCTAATAGATTTCGTGCACTGTAATACATAAAAGAGGGCTCCTCGATAGTATAGTGGTTAGTATACCCGCCTGTCACACGGGAGACCGGGGTTCGATTCCCCGTCGGGGAGCCTCCGGCGCAAGACTAATGACCTTGCCCGGAAAAAAGAAACAAATCATTATGGAAAATTTAACAAGCCTCAGGACTTGCTAAATAAGGCCAAGACCGGTTCCCGGTTGTAGTGCCGATAATAATAATAATACATAAAAGAAATACTACATATTTAATAAAAAAAAAAAAAGCGAGAAATAGTGAAAAAAAATATTGATTCGGATTTTCCTCGGATTTGCCTGGAAAAAATAATAGAAACAAATTACTATTTTCTTTGTGTTTTGTGAAGAATTAATTTACAGTAAAAGTGTTTCATATCCTTTTAATACTTAGTTGTTGCACCGTTTTTAATGACTGCTTCGCATCTTCGTCCCATGGAATTGACTAGTTTGGTACAAGTCGCGGGTGGTATAGAGTACCATTCATCTTTTATTTTGGACCAAAGTTCTTCCTTATTTTTGTCTTTGCAGTCTCCAATCTTGCGCTTAAGAATGCCTCATAGGTGTTCTATTGGGTTAAGATCAGAGGAGTGCGATGGCCACTCCATAACATCGACTTTGTTTTGAAGAAACCATTCTTTAGCCAATTTTGAGGTGTGCTTGGGGTCATTATCCTGCATAAACTCCCATTCAATAGGTATGTCCTCTTCAGAAAATGGTAACATAACGGTGTTTAAGATTTCTAGATAATCTTTAGCACACATTATGTCCTTTATAAGAAAAATTGGACCAACACCAGATGCTGAAAAGCACCCTCAAATCATTAAATTGCCTGCACCATGTTTCACTGTCTTTTTCGTATTTTTTTCTTTTTGGATCGAATTCTAAGTTCATTGGTCGTCTGACGTAGATTTTTCCATCGGAGCCAAACAAATTAATCTTGGTTTCATCCGACCATAAGATGTTATTCCAATCCGCACGGTGGAGGTGTTTTTTGGCAAAAACGCGTCTCTGCTTTATATTTTTCTTACTCAACTATGGAACCTTTCTGGGACTTCTTCCAGGAATACCCGCTTCTATTAGTCTGTTTCTAATTGTACGACTCGTACAAGGTGCGTTTGTCATTTTTTAATTCCGTTGAAGAAAAAAACGGTTTGTTCTTGGATAGTCGGATTAGCAGTTTGTCGAATCGTGAGGTTGTTTTTCTTTTTCTGCCTCTGGTTTCCATTTTGGGACCTGAATGAAGAGCTGTGAATATTTTTTTCTGAGAGCACTTCATTAGCTTAGCTATTTCATCGGTTGTTTTCCCGTCATTTCTTAAATTTTTTATCAATTTACGATCGGAACTAGTGCAATGTACTCCACGACCCATTTTTACAACATTTTATTTTTATTGTTTTTTTTTTTCTAACAAACACAAACACAAGTCTAACAAATTTACGAAGATTTCAATAAAGGTGAACCAGTAGTTTACTTCACAATCACGATTGAAGACTGTGGTGATGGTTTGTTTCTATTATTTTTTCCAGGTGAAATATCCCTTTCGCTTGCATTTTTTACTACTAGGCAAAAACAAAAAAATGATAAGAGCAAACTGATGCACCATATCAAAGTACTGTTCGGTGCGGTTCGGGTATAGAATTGGTGTCGAAGAAAAACCAAATTGTACGCAGTTACTGATTGTTGATCGTTGTCTAAACCTTTGTTTCTATTATTTTTTCCACCACTGTATTAAGACGCCAAAAAATGGGTCGATTCGTGGATATCCTCAAAACATAAAGAGTTCTCCCGACGTGGTATCCGCATGCTAGCAGAAAGATGGCAAAAAGTAGTGTCTAGTAATGGACAGTACTTTGAATACAACGTAATTTACCGTTCTTGCACAATAAATTCCTATTTTTTTATAGAAAACGGGGAAAACTTATTTGTACACCTAATAGTAATAATAATAATAAAAAAAAAAACAAAAAAACGTTAAAGGTTTTATACCCTTTTTTTGTTTTACATTAACGCGCGCACAAAAGGGGATTTTGAAGTACCCTTAAATGTCAGAGCACAGTGCGAGCGGATGGAGAGGAAGTGGATAAGGAAAGGAGGTGTCGATGTATATTGGTCTTGAATGTCTGGACATCACAACGACCAGGAAACACATGATCAGGCAGAACATTTCACATTCCCGTGGTTCGGCTAAAGAATGACTCTCTATGTTTATTTGTGCGCCTAAAGTCCACTTTCAACGTGAACTGATGCGCATTCACAGATTGACGGGTATGGCAGGAAAGTGTCTGAAAGGACGGAACACATTCAACAAGTTCAGTTGAGCAACGACCGTGGTAATACCTATAGAAAAGAGATAGGCATGATACGTTGCGCCTGTGTTCTAACGACGGAATTAAAAGACTTCCGGCCGAGTCCCCAATAAGTTTCACTGCTCGTTTTTGCACCCTGTCGAGCCCGTGTAGTGCAGTTTTGGATGCGCGTGGCCAAATACGGGAGTTGAACTTCATTTTTGGACGGATATACGCCTTGTAAATAGTGGCCAGGTTAGATGGAGTGAGGTATCTTTTGCATCTCTTAAGGAATCCCATACATTTGGCTGCACTTTTCGCAGCTTCAAATATGTGGTCATTCCAGTTAAGAGTCGAATTAATTCGAGTGCCAAGGATTGATAGTTCCTTGGCTTCGTCGATGCAAGTGCCGTTCATAGACAGTATATTTACTTTGAGGTTCACCTATGACGACAAGAGGGAGCACTGAGTTTTTAAGGGATTGAATTCTACTCGGTTAGATAATCCCCACTGATATATTTTGTTGAGGTCTGAATTCAATGTATCAAGCATAAGTTGCTGGTTGGTAGTGACGTTCGAAGAGTTTGGACGGGAGTGTTCGTATGAGTATGAGAAACTCAATGTGCTATCATCAGCAAACGAGTGAATTGGGTTGTGATTAATTGACAAGAGATCATTTATAAAGATGAGAAAGAGGGTGGCTGAGAGTACCGAACCCTGGAGAGCACCTGCATTAATTTGATGGGAGACAGATTTGACACCATCAAGAACCACTTTTTTTTTTTTTTTATTAGACTCCTCTCGGGAGAGGCGAACCTATAGCGCCGAGTGGGCGCCCCGAGATGCCATCAAATAACTGTTGCAGTTCTTTTTGAACAGTTGCAGGTTGTAACGCTCCGGGAACACTCCCGTGGGAAGTGAGTTCCACAGCTTCCCCGCTCTGTAACGGAACGAGTTCTGATACAGGGATGTTCGCGCTGTCGGGAGATGAACCACAAACGGGTGCGATCCGGCACTTGGATTGAACGACCAGAAAGATAGTCTCTTATCAATGGGATCAGGGAATTGTCCACTCCATATGAATGCAATTTTGACAAAGGGGCTGGATGCCAAACTCTGTCGAATGCTTTTGAAATATCCAGTGCGACTACCTTGCTTTCACCGAGGTAGTGGATGGAATGGCTCCACTTTTCGGTAAGGTACGCCATCAGATCTCCTGTGGACCTGTTGCTACGAAAGCCATATTGGCGGTCATTGAGGAGGTCATTTGGTTCCAGATATTTCGAAAGTTGACGGTTGATAAGATATTCCATTACCTTGGAGAGAATAGAAGTTGGTGCTATGGGTCGATAAGAAGAAAGGGATGATTTGTCATCCTTTTTAGGAACTGGCTGAATGTTCGCCGACTTCCATCTATTTAGGAAACGACCAGTAGAATAAGACAAATGGAAGAGTTTCCGCAGTGGTTTGACGAGTGAAGAGGAACATTTCTTGAAGAGGATTGGGGGAATGCCATCCGGACCAGCGGATTTGTGTGCGTTTAGCTCTTTGAGTATGCGGGCAACAGTACGCGTTCGGAAGAGAATCTGGCTCATGGTGTGCTACTTATGCTCAAGTTGAGGCGGAACTGATGTGGTATCAGGCAGCGTTGAGTTGGCTGCAAAATGTGCAGCAAGTAGATTCACTTTCTCTATTGCAGTGGTGATTGGTCTGTCATCGACTATAAGCTATGGAATGGAAGAAGAGACTGAGTTTTGAATGTTTTTCACGAATGTCCAGAGGTTTCTACTACCTGTGGGAGAGTGTAGTATTTTTTGTCTCACTCTCTGGTCACGCAAGAACTTGGCGCGTTGAATATACGCATTGCAGTCATTTCTAGCTCTCTTAAATCTTTTTCGGTTATCCTCAGTATTGTTTGATTTATACAACCGGAAGCTCAACTCTAGCCTTAATGACATTTCTGCATCCGGAATCGAACCACATATTTCCCTCTGGTTAGATACTCGTTATCCGGTGTGGAATAAAGTTTCGCATGCCAAGTAGAATCGTGTCCGTCAATGTATCCGCTATAGAGTCAACATCATTCTTGAGGAAAAATAACGACCAATTTAACCTCCTAAAAAAGTCGTTCAGACCTTCCCAGTTGGCTTTCTCGTAAATCCTAACTGTTCTTTTGGGAGCTTTCTCATTAACGTTACTGTTGGTTAGAGGAAGTTTAGCTGACACGACACAGTGGTCTGAAGTGCCCAAGGGCGAAGAAACTTCAATTGTGTATTTGGGTATTTTCAACCAAACATGTGAATTGTTATTGAAGAAACATCAAGGAGAACAATTGTTCCGAATTTTTCCAGATGAGTTGTTACATTTGCAATTAAAAATGCTGAGTAGCACATAAGCACACAATAAACCCCTCTCCTATGGTAAAATTGGAATTCTGAAACGTAATGCTGCAATCGATTAAATAGTATGTGATTTAAAAAAGAAACCTCTAGAGCAGGAAAACCATCCTAACTCCATGCTGGAATCAACTGTCCTAACTATGTGTAGTCTTGCAGATAGAACTGGTTATTGCAGCGACATAAGTTCTTCTGCTGTTCGCTGTAGTTAAAAGCTACTCATACAATTTAGACGTAATACACTCATGCGTATTCCGCTTATATTGCATTTTCCATATGTTGATCATCAAATCTTAACTGAGCCATGGAATCGCAGTAAATATTTTTCATTGACTCCATAATTGGTTGACTTCATCAAATGAAGGGTTTGCACTTTGTCTTAGCAGTCTCAAAAGAAGTTTATTGGATCAATCTCCCTCGGTAGAAGTGAGACAACTTAAGGCCAACAGATCACATCTAATCATCTCATCATAAGTATGAAGGATTCAAAAGGTCTTCCAGTAACCAGAAGGTAGCAAATACTGATTGAATTAGTTACTCGAACAGCTTGTAGCTTCTTCCTTTGTTTCATAAAGGAAAGGAAACTTCTGTGTACGACCACATTGCAAATAATGTTTAAAAATAAATCCGCAGCCAAATATCTTCAAGTTTGTTACACGAACAAGTGTTTGCTTTTAACCAATAAAATTAAATTAAAGAAAAAAATGTTTAGCAATATACATGGGGGCGCACAAGACACACCAATATCTCCTTCTGTTAAAAATAGAATGCGTGAGAAAACAATTTAAAAGATAATCGAATCCGCGTTTCTTTTCACTAATTTATAAAATAAATTCTCTCGAGTGTGTTTATGCCTCGCACAGGTGAGAATATTCTTTTGCAAAAAGAAAACTAGGCATGGAAACAAAAGGGAGAAAATACAACAAAACTATATTCACTTTTCAATCGCACCAAAGAGATTTTCTAGTCCGTCTTGATGGCCAACTCATCATTATTAATACCTGGTTATCTGCCATCAATGTAAAATCTAAATAGTATTGTTAAAACCGATTATCCACTAACCAAACGATCACAAAGCGATGCAAGATTGTTGGAGTTTTGTTTTCGATGCTTGATACCTGATTGGGAATAACAAATCGAATCACTTATTAAAGCTTACAAATTTCAACAAAAACTATTCGCACACTATGTAAGTTTATGTCCCCCACAATCGCCCTTCTACATCATCGTCGTCTTCAAATCGCTGCTGATTAATCTTCGAAAAAATGTTGTTAATTTTTTTTTTAGTTAATTCAATTCCGTTAACATACACTGGCACACCAAAGGAAAAACCCGTAGCATTATTTTTCACCAGTCAATTGATTCTGACGGAATGTCTTTATAGCACATTAGTTAAATACGTAAACTATTAATAAAACATAATCCATGGAAAAAACAAAATAGAAAATCTGCTTCTTTACCTATGTTAAATAACTATTCGTTTTTATTTTTCAAATTGAAGAGATAATTTCGAAAACGAATTCAATTTTTCCCGACTGCGTTTACTATACGACAAAAAACGACTACTGCTTATTTTTGCTCGAAGTATTTCAAAAAAACCCATACACATACTTTAGCTATGAATCCCCCTTCTGACAACTCTTCTCCCACTCTTTCTTACACACATGTCGCGTCATATGTTTTTATGTTCTCCCTTGTCCACCTTCTTTGCCTAATGCGCCTTTGTCATCTCAACGGAATGGAATCCCATCCTCATCCACGGCTTATCCTCTTCTAATTTAGTACTTGTCCGTCAAAGATTTCTACAACTCTCTCGCTCACTTCACATAAACATTACACTGCAAACGTCACTTTTTCCTTACGACTATTTCCACCAACATCTTTTGCAATAACACAAAACACCAACATTATTTACACTGGCACCATCACCTTACGATACTTACAACTTATTTTACTTTTCCATTCCCAAATCAAAACAGACTGCAATTCCGAACATGCGTGAAAATTTGCTCCAAAATAAAAACAATATTAATTACAAACGTCAGTATGGAACAAAATACTTCGAACTAATCCTCATTGTGGTAAAAAAAAAGTTATTCGAAAACAACCAAAGCGAGACAATCGTATACTTCCGTGACCATGGCCAACGAGAGATGCAGACGTAACACCTTCTAATCCAACATTTACATCTCTTTCTCTCGATTGCTGTCATTCGAATCAGAAGCAATTAACTTGTCCATTTTTTTTCGTCTTGCCTATTGACAATCTGTTTGTCTTTTTTATTCATTCACATTTTATTTGGGAACAAGGCACAGGATTTTTCTTGAAGAATGAAATCGAAATTCTCTTGGATCGATAGAGAGAACAAAAAGATAACTACCCGAATTAGAAAAAAAAATAAAAGAAACATAAAAAGGAAAACAAAATTTCCTTCAATTATGGTGTGGCAAGCATATTCCAATTAATTTTATCAATATAACGTGTTTACCTTTAGTTGAGAACTATTTTTTTTGCAAATTAATTTGCAATTGAAAAATTTACAGCCGCAAATTTGACGGAGAAAACGCTAATGTATACGAATACGACACTCTTTTGACTAATAAGCTCTATGTGTAGATTTCCGGCCAAAATCGAACAATTTACTGCTACGAATGTGTGGGTTTCGATATATTGTTGACATCTGTCAGAGGGTACTGCGGTTGTGGGATATTTGAGATGATTCCCACTAAATGGGATTTTTCAGGCAAAGTATTCACTTGAAAATTCTGCTGCCAGGTGTAAGGTGTATTTCTACGAACAATAACAGGTGGAATGTTATTCTATTCCAATTAAGAACAGTATTTTCTTCTTGTAATTTATGTGGGAGATCTAAACACAATTAGTTGGTAGTATTTACTTGTCATTTTTTGGGGAAATTCGAGAGTAGATTAGTACAGTTTATGGAGGAGATTTGCAGATATTCTTTTATTAAAATGCTTCTTATTCGGAGGTACTCTAAATTGTAGGTAGAATACTATTTATATTTAGTGGGGAGGTCTTTGTTAATGACTTTATTGTGTTGTAATATATTCTACTTTATGATCTATAAACACTTGCGTCCGTCCAAGTAGTTTTTCCATTTCATTTGAGGCAACTGCAAATCACGGATTTTGAATACGTCTACAGCTTCTTCTACCCACTAAAATCGTTGACCAGTAATTTTTTTTTGTTAATGACTTTATTGTATTATAATACAGTCTACTTTATGATCTATAAACATTTGCCTTCGTCCAAGTAGTTTTTACACTCCACTTGAGGCAACTGCAAAGCATAGGTTTTGAATACATCTACAGCTTCTTCTACCGACTAAAATCGTTGTCCAGTAATTTTCTTTGTTAATGACTTTATTGTGTTATAATATACTCTACTTTATGATCTATAAACATTTGCTTTCGTCCAAGTAGTTTTTCCACTCCACTTGAGGCAACTGGTTTAGCATTCTAGAGAATGGGAACAGTGAGGAAGAGGAAGCTAATAGTGTGGACACTAAATGGACATCGATCAGAGACACAATCAAACTAACAGCCCAAAAGGTATTAGGTTTTAAGAAAACAATTAAGTCCAAACCTTGGTTTGACGATGAGTGCAGGCCGAAGATCGAACAACGAAAACGCCTCAGAGCAATCCACTTAGAAAGATATGATGAAGTCAACGCAGAAAGATACGCGACGATTCGGAGAGAGACAATGAGACTCTTCAAACGCAAAAAAAAACGAATGGGAGAAGGCTCGGATCGAAAAAATCCTAGAAAATTCTAGAGCAAAGATCATCAGAGGTATGTATGCCGGCATAAATTCTATTAGAAATGGTTACTGACGGAGAGTCAAAATAATTCGAAATGCAAACGGCTGTCTGGTCACAGAAACAAACAATATCGGGACAAGATGGAAGAAGTACTTTCAAAACCTGCTCAATGTCCGCACCCATCAACCACAAATAAACGTACCAAGTGTACATACAGCCGAGGCTCAGATCCCAGAGCCCTCTCTCAACGGAGTTGTAGACGCAATAAATCGATTGAAAAACAACAAAGCTTTCGGAGTCGACTGCATACCGGCAGAGCTTTTGAAGCATGGAGGAGAGGCAACCGCTCGAAAGATCTAGCAGATGCACACGATTCACAAGCGAAATAGTGAAGAACACGAACGAAAAATCGAATAAGAAAAATACATCAGAACCGTATACCAAGCGATAAATAACAAAAAAATAATTCACACTAGTGGAATATAGTCGAGTTTGGAAATCAAATTCTAAGCACGGTCAGTAGTCTGATGCTTCACTGCTTCGCTTTTCAATCGTTTCATCGTGTGTTCAATTCACCTTCTTCACTATCCTTGCTTAACGCTATATAATTGGTGACTACGACGTGATCTGTACATGACGCAGCACACACACACTCCGCGTAGTAAACAGAACTTCACACACGCAATCATGACTTCTGCATAGAGCACCAAGCCACACTCGCTTGGTTTGCTCCGACATTTCTCTCGTTCGCTCGCTCGTCGCTCGCACCGAATCTGATCGTAACGAAGTTTCTGGGAAGGGGGTGGTGTGGCAACTCTAACAGATATACACAATTCACAAGCAAAAATAGTGAAGAACACCGAACGAAAAATCGAATAAGAAAAATACATCAGAACCGTATACCAAGCGATAAAATAAAAATAATTCATATCAGTGGAATATAGTCGAGTTGGTGTGTAACGCTTAGGTAAAATTTTTTTTCGTGATTCGAGCTGTCATAGCGTCATCTCGAATCACACGATCTTCTTCACTATTATTTCAAACGCCATAGATCCACCAGCTCATCCAAACAATATGGGATAAGGAAGTCACTCCGGAAGAATGGAAAACCTCAATAGTCCATTTTCAAAAAAGGCGACAGATCTGACTGCGAAAACTACAGAGGAATGTCATTGCTCCCAACCACATACAAAATATTAACAAATGTCATTCTGGCGAAAATCACACCGCACGCAGAAGAGATACTGGGAGACTACCAATGTGGATTCCGTAGGAACCGGTCAACAAGCGACCAAATGTTCACAATAAGACAACTGCTGTAAAAGAAGTGGGAATACGGGGAGACGGTTCACTAACTGTTCGCAGACTTCAAAAAAGCCTACGACTCAGTCGCAAGGCAAAGACTCTACCATATTGTAGTGGAGCTGGGAATCCCGAAAAAATATGCCGCCCTCATTCAAATTTGCATGATCGAAAACAAAGGGCAAGTTAGAATAGAAAACCACCTCACAGAACCATTTGAAATCCGGGACGGACTAAAGCAGAGAGATGGTCTATCACCGTGTCTTTTTAACCTTGTGCTCGAGTATGTCATCAGAAAGGTACAAGACGACAACATGGCCGGATCATCCCTAAACGAGGTAACACAAGTGCTCGCATATGCGGATGACATCGCCGTACTGGGCGATAATCTAGAAACTGTAAGTAAAAACTGTGAAATCATCATGCAAGCGGCAGAAGAGGTAGGCCTAGAAATAAATGAAGACAAAACAAAATAAATGATTACGTTGAGAGCAGGTGGACCTCAGGGAACACACATTAACATCAGGGGCAAGACATTTAAAAATGTCAAAGAATTTAAATATCTGGGAACGATACTGACGGCCAGTAACGAAATCTTGAAGGAAATTAACAAAAGACTGCATTTCGGCAACGCTAGTTGGCACACAGTCAGTAAACTGCTGAAATCCAAACTGCTATAACGTAACATAAAGCTCCTTGTCTATAGAACCATAATCATGCCGATTGTTCTATATGGATGTGAAACATGAGCTCTCACAAAACGGGAAGAAAACAAATTCCGCGTATTCGAGAATAAAGTTTTTAGGAATATCTTTAGAGGTAAATATGACGAGGAGGCAGGACAATGGCGGAAACTCCATAACCAAACCCACAATAGTGAGAGTAATCAAGTCGCGAAGATTAAGATGGGCCGGATACGTGGCGCGAATGGGCAACGATAGGACCGTGTGTAGAATTCTTGACGGTAGACCAACGGGAAAGAGACCGGCCGGACGCCCGCGACGGAGATGGGACGACAATGTTAGGTTTGACCTTGAGGATGTCGGATCGAATGGTCAAGCGTGGAAGGAGTGTGCACAGGACAAGGAACGATGGCGGAGTCGAGTCGGTGAGGTCATGTACTTCCGGGTTCCTACAGGCCAATAAATAATAAATAATATCAATAATAATAATAATAATAATAATAATAATAATAATAATAATAATAATAATAATAATAATAATAACTTGAGGCAACTGTAAAGCACGGATTTTGAATACACCAACAGCTTCTTCTACCGACTAAAATCGTTGTCCAGTCATTTGCCTTCGTCCAAGTAGTTTTTGCATTCCACTTGAGGCAACTGCAAAACACTTCTTTTTACACAAACGCACGTACAAAGGGGGATTTTGGAGTACCCTTAAATGCCAGAGCACAATGCGAGCGGAAGGAGAGGAAGTGGATTAGGAAAGGAGTTATCGATGTACAGTATGAACTCGATTTACGCAACCCTCGATTCGTGCAACTCCTCGATTTTTCTTTTCAAGTTTGTACTTCGGGACATGAGTCTCCGAGGTTTCAACTAGAATCTCGTGAAGTCGTTTTGCAGCGTTGTTTATCTCAACCGTCGTTAGGTTCCTGTCAGTGGGAAGAGAGAATTGGTGGAGTGTATTGTTCAATGTAATATTGAAGTTGTCCCAATTTGTCCGCCCATAATCGGGTATGTATCTGATATGAGCCCGGCATGCTCGATAGCCGCGAATGAATGTGGTCACAGCGTTGTGGTCAGATACACCCGCTGAAACTTGAGGAGGAGTGATTTGTGGGAGTAAGTCTTTGGACACAATAAATATGTCCAGAATTGAGTTAGATCGAGTACCAACCGTAGGTGCGACTATTTCGAAGTTGAGGGCATACGTGCTTGCAGTGTACCATTGGTACAGTTTTGTGCCATTTGGGCAAGAGACAGAGTTGTTCCAGTGGGGATGTCTGGAGTTAAAATCGCCGCCTATGATGAAGGGTGTATGCCCCGAGGTCGTTATTAGTTTGCCGATATCTTCGGGATTAATGGGGCCACTATTGGTTTTGTGCGAGTGGTATACGGAGTATATATTCACTCTACCGTTATTAGCCAGATGCACTTCAACTCCAGACACCTCTATGGACTCTAGGTGTGGGAGGTCAATGGCTTCATGGCGAAGTCCGCTATTAACCAGTATACAAGTGCCACCTCCGTTGATGGTGGGACCGCCAGTGAGGGTTCGATCTCTTCGAATCATGGAGAAGTTTGGGAATACGGGACGGTGGCATGGATGCAACCTAGTTTCGGTTACAAGTACCACGTCCGCCCGGTTTTCCTTTATGAAGTCAGAGACTATCATACGCTTGGAATGCAAAACGAGGGAGTTGACATTTATAAGGATAACTTTAGTTTTGGAATCCATTGTGGAGGGTATGTCTTGTATATGCGGTGAAAATGAGTGCCTCCCTCTCAGCCTCGGTTGATAGTTTCTCATATCGGGGTCGGATATCTTCAATCAGGCGGGAGAAACTAAGTAATTTCTCGAGCATTGAAGATTGCCCCCTCGGGGGCTTTTGCACCGCGCTTGAGTTTGAGGCGTCGTATTGGCCTTTACCGGGGGTCGCTTAGGGACTTGAAAATGTTTTTGAGGAGGAGGAGTTGGGAGAGTTTTTATGTACTTTGCCTGCTGTCCCCTAAGCATGTCGGCAAATGTGAATCCATTTTGGATGCGGTTGTGTGGCCTGTTTGGGCTCCGCGATAGTATAGTGGTTAGTATACCCGCCTGTCACGTGGGAGACCGGGGTTCGATTCTCCGTCGGGGAGCCTCTGGCGCAAGACTAATGACCTTGCCCGGAAAAAAACAAATCATTATGGAAAATTTAACAAGCCTCAGGACTTGCTAAATAAGGCCAAGACCGGTTCCCGGTTGTAGTGCTAATGATGATGATGATGATGATGATGTGTGGCCTGTTTTCCGAAGTCTGACTTGGCTGTTTGCTTAGCTCGAGTCTCCTTGGATCTTTGTATAATTTCCTTATATTTAGGACAATTTCTGTAGCTAGCCGGATGCCCTTTGTTGCCGCAGTTGCAGCAAGTTGGCAGTGTTATTTCATCCTGCACATTTGTTGCGGGATCGTATTTTGCTAGCGGTAGTTCGCACTTGCCAATATCGTGGGATTTTCCGCAACGAACGCAACGGCGACTCATGTTGCAGTTTCGGGAGACATGCCCGAAACGTTGGCAACGTCTGCATTGAGGCATTTCTCTGTTATGAAATACCTCGAAGACAACCTGCTGATGCAAGATTGGAAGCGACTTTGTCCGTATTATGGAATCTATGTCGGTTCCTGGGGCAAGGTGAGGCTGCCATATGTTCAGCTTGCTGTATTTTTGCGGTCTGATGTTCACAAACCGTTGTGGGGGAGAGAATTTTTAACGTCAATGAATTTGACGTTAGGATATGTTGTCTCAAGAGCAGACACGATGTTGTCCTTTTCCCAGGAGGCAGCGACTCGTTTTAAGAGGATTGTCCTCGACTTTTCGTCGGCCGGAGTGAAGGTGTTATAGTTCACCTCCTTGGCCTTGAGGTTGTCGTTAACCTTGTGGTAGGTTTCCCTATCGTAGGTCACGATTTTGTTTAGGGATGGGCATAAGGTCTTTGCCTTGAAGTTGGAGATCCCTAGTCGGTTCATGTCCCCGACGAAACTTTTTAAATTGAGATCTCGTGCAAAGACCCCGGGTTGCTGGTTCTTCTTAGAGACAGGTGGGCGGACCACGCCATCTGGCTGAACAGTGTTGGGAACACAAGCGGCCTTTGGTTTTGGGTTAACCACCGGAGTTGGCCTCGGAGGGCAAGACTCCTGCGGAGGCACGATTTTCGGGTAGTTTTGAGTTATCGCGGGGTTCGACAACTTTTTGGGGACAGATGATGATGATGATGGGGGTGGTGGTGGCGGGCAGCCGGTAGCGACGCGCTGAGAAATAAACAGAAATCAACAAACAAAACCAACAAACGAAAAAGAAAGAAAAACCAACAAACGGAATACCTACAAAAAACCCACAACGAAAAGGAAACAAGAATCAGCAAACGAAAAACAAAAGTAAGAGAAACAATGTAAACCTAGTCGCGAGGTTTTTTTTTTTATTATTATTATTATTATTACATTTTAAATTTTGGGACTTCCTTTATTTTCTGTTTTGCATTTTTTTTACATAAATGTCTTGAGTATCCTAATTATGCGATGTCTTCGGTGATTTGCGCTTGTTCTTGACTTGGTTGGGTATGATGCGATGCGATCCAATAACTGTGTCTTGGGTATGGTCTGAACTGAACTGCACTAGTATGTCTCCTCTGAACTCGGCTGGGTGTCTTGAACTGTCACTGATTGAACTAGAAACTGAACTGTCTTGGACTGGTGCCTGCCTGCCTGCCAAATCCGCCTCCAGTCTCCTTTTTAACCTTTTTCTCTCTTCGCTTCCATGTTGTCCTTATCATATGGCAGCAGATCTTTGTCGTGAGGACTGTGGGAACTTTTCCTTTTTTTGCAGTAGTGTTGAATGCATTGAGGACTGAGAGAACTTTTCTCTTTTTGCTGATAGTGTTGGATGTATTACCTACAGCATGTGTGCTGAGGACTGTGGGAACTTTTCCTTATTTTGCAGATAGTGTTGAATGCATTACCTACAGCATGTGTGCTGAGGACTGTGAGAACTTGTGCGAATTTGTTGACGTATTCAGCTAAGATTGCGCTTGTATTCTAAGAATTAAATGAACCATATTGTATCGGAGGCTAATTTAAAACAAAATTATGATTCATATGACAGATAATGTGAACTACATTTCAATGCATTTCATTTCAGATTCATATGGCAGAGAATGTGAAGTACGTTTAAATGCATTTATAATTACAGGTAGATATGTTGTTTGCAGCTAGTGTTGGATGCATTAACTCGCGGGAGACAAAATATAATAAAACTCTTCAGAGTATCTAAACAAATTATCTTGTTAACACTCACTCCCACCGCGCACCACTTGAAGACCGTCTCGGTCAAAAATCCCGAACCACCTCGACTCCATTGCGATCGTTCGATCGGAGGAAAACTTTTTTCCATGTTAACCAAAGGCAACGTGTTATTTTCCTTTTTTTCTTTTCCTTGCTGACCTCACATAAAATCCTTTGTATCCGGATCTCTATTGTTCGCCAGCGATCTTTTGTTTGATTTTTCGGATTTTTCCTAGAATCAACAATTACCATAAGCCGTTAAACATGACTGGCTCCTCGATAGTATAGTGGTTAGTATACCCGCCTGTCATGCGGGAGACCGGGGTTCGATTCCCCGTCGGGGAGCCTCTGGCGCAAGACTAATGACCTTGCCCGGAAAAAAACAAATCATTATGGAAAATTTAACAAGTTTCGACTAAAGATCGGATACCAGTGGAGAGACTTCCTAAATAAGGCCAAGAGCGGTTCCCGGTTGTAGTGCCGATGATGATGATGATAAAGTCAAAGGTAACTCAATTGCACAATAAAATAGAGGAAAGACCATCATTTAACGCCAGCAATGGATGGATTGCGAAATTTAAAAAACGACAAGGTATTCGAATGTTGAAAATTTTTGGTGAAAAATTATCGATTAAACAGGAACTTGTCTAGCCGTTCGTACAAAAATTTCAAAAAAAAACATAGAGGCAGACGAATCTGACTTACAGAATGTTGCCGAACAAAACACTTGTTTCTTTTAAAGAAGCGTCAGCGCTAGGGCGAAAAGTAAGCAAGGAAAGAATAACATTCCTTGCGTGCACAAATGCATCAGGGAAGCACAAAGTAAAACTGTTCGTCATTGGTAAAGCAGCCAATCCAACAGCATTTAAAAACTTTGAAAATAAGCCTGCTTTTTATAAACCAAATAAAAATGCATGGATGACATTCCTATTATCCGAACAATGGTTCCACAACCTGTTTGTTCCCGAAGTAAAAAAAGAATACAAAATGTTGTGTGTGTATTAATGAGTTTTTTTTTCAGGTAAGACATTTTCTTGAACCAAAACGACTTGAAAAGAAGGCACTACTGCTTTTGGACAATGTCCCGTGTCATCCTAAAGAAAACGAATTGCAAAGCGATGATGGGCTGATAATTGTTATGATGCTTCCGGCAAATTGCACTGCAATCATTCAACCTATGGATTAAAATGTTATCAACATAACAAAGGTCCACTACAAAAAAAGTTTATTGGCGCCCTTAGTTTCAAGTGAGGACATGGACATAGAAACTAAAATCAAAGCCTTCAACATAAGGGATGCAGTTTGTTTGCTAGCTAATGCCTGGGAAAAAGTAGACCCTTACACGATCTAGAAATGTTGGAATGTTTTAATGCCTACCAAGAGTGATTTGGGTGAGGAGGACAAGCTTCCATTATCTACACTATCTGCAAACATCTTAAGGGAAAGAGAATTGATTTCATCCGTTTCTAGTCTGCTTGTTGAAATTGTTTCCAGCATTAGCCTCTCCAATGAAGAAATCATTGATTGATTTAACGAAAACGTTGAGTCATCTGGTAATTGAGACGATCCAGCAGAAATTGAGAGCGCCGGTGAAGGTGAAGGTGAAGCTGAGTCGACCCCCACTTTATCAAAAGTTAAATCAGAAAATGCAGTTCGATGCTTAAACATATGTTTGCAATGGGACGAAGAGAACAACATTCCAATAGAAGAGATTTTATTGCTACAAAAAATAAAAGAGAGGGCAGTTTTAAAAACCATTAAATCGCAAAAAACTCAATCTAAAATATCTAACTTCTGTAAGAAAAAAACTTAATATTCTGTATGTATCACATATTAATTTTTGTATAAATTTCCAACATTTCGTTTTCGTATTTAATAAATATATGTTCAAAAATAATTGTTTGTTTTGGTTTCACTAAAGTTTTTTCATAACATTGTCGTTATCTATAAGAAAATAAGCTATTTCAACTATAGTTTGTATTAAAAAAAATACAACCCAGTAAGTGCAACAAACTCGGTTATTGCAACTGCCCCAATTTCTATTAGTTGCGTAAATCGAGTTTGTACTGTACATTGGCCTTAAATGCCTGGACATTACAACGACGAGGAAACACATGCTCAGATAGAGTATTCCACATTCGTGTGATTCGGCTAAAGAATGACTCTATATTTATTTGTGCGCCTGAAGTTCACTTTCAACGTAAATTGATGCGCATTCTCAGATTGACGGGTATCGCGGGAAAATATCTGAGGGGGCGGAACACACTGAGCAAGTTCAGTTGAGCAACGATCATGATACGAGCGTTTCCTCTTATGTTTCGGGATTTGGCAACCCTAGTGTTGCAATCCGGCAATTGACAGCTCTGTCGTAAAGTTGGACATTTTTGAGGTTATACGCACTCAGAACGTTTTGACATACGAGCGCTATTTGTGTTGTTTACAGTAACTTAAAAGATTCATCTCGGCCCAAAAATGGAATTAAATCGTCAACATTTTCGTGCGATTATTTTTTACAACTTTCGGCGTGGATTAACTCAGCAACAGTGCATGGATGAACTTAATTTAATTTTTGGCGATGAAGCTCCATCAAGGACCAGTGTTTATCGATGGTATGGTGAATTCAATTGTGGTCGTAGTTCACTCCAAGATGAATTTCGTGAAGGTCGTCCAAAATCAGTTGTTGTTCCGAAAACCATTGATGCTGTGCGCGAACTGATATTGGAAGATCGTCATGTGACCTATCGTGAGATTGAGACAACCTTAGGCGTTAGTGGGACCAGCATACATTCAATATTGCATAAACATTTGACTGTCAAAAAAATTTGTTCGCGTTGGATCCCACACAATTTGTCAATCGCCCAAAAAAAGGCTCGTGTCAATTGGTCGAAGGAAATGCTCAAAAAATACGGTCGCGTTGCTTCGAAACACGCCTATGACATCGTGACAGGTGATGAATCGTGGATTTACGATTATGAGCCCGAAAGTAAACAGCAGTCGACTGTCTGGGTGTTTCAAGATGAGCCAAATCCAACAAAAGTTGTTCGCGCACGAAGCACTTCCAAGCAAATGGTCGCCTGTTTTTTCGGAAAAACTGGACATGTCGCAACCGTACCACTAGAACAACGTAGAACAGTCAATTCTGAGTGGTACACAACCATTTGTTTGCCAGTTGTCTTCCAAGAAATCAGGAAAACCAACCGCCGAAGACGGATCACTCTTCACCACGACAATGCGAGCTCTCACACATCGGCTGCGACAACTGCATTTTTCAGCACCCAAAACATCGATTTGATGGGTCATCCGCCGTATAGTCCTGACTTGGCACCGAATGACTTCTTTTTATTCCCGTACGTAAAAAACAAACTGAGAGGTCAACGTTTTTCGACACCTGAAGAAGCGGTTGCTGCATTCAGAATGCATGTGTTGGAGATACCTCAATCAGAGTGGCAAAAGTGCTTCGACAATTGGGTCAAACGCATGCAATAGTGTATAGATCTTCATGGGGAATATTTTGAAAAACAATAAAGTGATTTTCGATGATCAATATTTGTTTTTGTTCTCTAATCCCGAAATATAAAAGGCAGACCTCTTATAGTGGTTAGTATACCCGCCTGTCACGCGGGAGACCGGGGTTCGATTCCCCCGTCGGAGAGCCTCTGGCGCAAAACTAATGACCTTGCCCGGAAAAAGCAAATCATTATGGAAAATTTAACAAGCCTCAGGACTTGCGAAATAAGGCCAAGACCGGTTCCCGGTTGTAGTGCCGATGATGATGATGATCCCTTTGGACGAAGACCTTAGGACACGCCTTCGACTAGCTAACTGGAGCCGGCATAGTATTTGCAATGTCAACTAAGGCGGAGACCGAAGGAATGTGTGAAGCAATGGAGAAATGATGATCCAAAATATTCACATAGCTTCCACAAGCAACAGCCAATAGAAAAGGCGGCTTGAATTTAGGTCAATGAAAGAGATATAGGATGGAGAGTCATAATAGAGATTACAGGTCAGTGGCCGAAATCAAGGCCAATCTGAAACTGTTTGGTATGAAAAAGAAAGTTGCAGTAAAGTTTCGTCGTCAAATTCGCCAAGTTTCTTTTCTTTGTCTTTTTTTTTTTGTTGCAAGCGGTTAGGATTCCAGTCGCGCCGGTTTTTTTTGTACCTTTTTCAAGGTGTGGTATCATAGCATACACGCGCAATTCGATTTATATGCGCTCTACAAGGCAATCCGACGGATCACACCAATTGGTGGTTAATCTCCCGACGGCGCGAACATCCCGGTATCAGAACTCGTTCCGGTACAGAGCGGGGAAGCTGTGGAATTTCCTCCCCGTGCCAGTGTACCCAGAGCTTTACGGCGTGCAACTGTTCAAAAAGAACTGCAACGGTTATTTGGTGGGATCTCGGGCGTCGTGACGGCGCTAAGGTTCGCCTCTCCCGAGAGAGGTATATTAAAAAAAAAGTCAATCACACATACTGTTTGTACTGTGAAGGCAAAATATGAAATGCGTAACACGTACTCTCAGAGTGCGTGGGATTCGAGACCGTACGAATGATTTTGGAGAGACATATAAAACGGCCGTTACTCCAGTAGGAGTAACAGAATACATGCTATGTTCCAAACAAGCATGGTCCGTAACAAATGATATTCTATGTGACATAATCCCAGCAGTTGCGACGTGATGAGTGGAGTAACAGTTAAACTCCGTCCCGCTCCACAAGGAAGTATCCAAAAGAAAGTTGCGGGGGGATAATGTGCTGTCGGGAGGCGGTTTTAGTCGGTAAAATTCCAGCATGTTTCTGGTTCGGTTTATTATCACTCTTAAATGTTTGCAATGTTTTTTTAAGAACTTTTGTTATACCAAGCTATGCGTTCCAATGAAGCCTGAGATCGAAAAAAGGGCCAGAGTTTATACTTTTTCACATGCGAAATTGATTTTTTCAGAAAATTAGCTACCATTCGTGGTAAAAAAATCAATTAAGCCATTGAAGGGTTTTCCCCGAGTTGATGTCGGTTGACAATATTTTGTCACAAAACTAGTCTTAAAAGTTTATTACTCCTTCCAAAAAAACTGAAAACTTTTGAGTCTATTATTTTTTACAGGATTTGTTGGTTGAGGTGATGGCAAATTGGTTTACATTTCTACTGAAGAAAAGATATATTATTAGCAAGGTCACCGAATGACCTCCAGAATTCAATTGCTCTGAGTTCAAAACGAGTGTTATACGAAAACAACTAAAACATCCACAGCCCCCCATATTGTGCATCTTGAAATAGAAAATTCATATGATTTTAGAGGAACATATATTTTTATTTCAACTTATATAAAATTAGTGTTTTTATTTGTGTTAGATGATTAAATCTTTGTGTAAGTATAAAACTTAAACTATCACACAACTTTTTAGCTTAACAATAACAACGACGGCGTACGCAGCCACATTTTAAATTTATTTAATAATTTAGTAAAACAATTTGTTACAAGCAGAAGTACATTCAAATGGCAACAGAGTCACAACTATAGGTTTCGGTTTTTTTTCTTCTAGATTTCGAAAAAAATCACAATTTTGCTACAACGTCATGGAACTTAATATTGTTAGAGAAGTTTTCCATTTTCATCTTTATTTCGCTATCCATTTCCATAAATCGTTTCAAACTCGTTCCGTTGTAGGGCGCCTCGCTTCCCGGTGGGTGCATCCTCATCTGTGGACAAAAACAGGCATTCAGTATTAGTTAAGTAAGTACTTTTTGCCAAGATCAGTAAAAGGATATAAAATTTCATGATGTTTCTCCTTATTTGTCAGAATTACGGCACCATACCTTTTAGGGTTCCCCATTATTTTTGATTCTTTGCTTTTTAATTAAGCTGTTTGTTTAGTTGGGCTAAACGCCGTGCGGTCTGGTGTACAAAATTGACTATGCAAGCCAATCTCAGTGCGGTGTAAGTGTTAAGCTTGTTATAAATTTACTTAAAAGTGTATCTCTGTGAGTCTCCATTGGTAATCCTTTGCATTGGTTAGAGGACAAGCTTATAACGAATTTATTTTGAGCTTGTTAAAGATTTGATTTTAAAAGATGAACAGACAGCAAAAACAGGAAAGAATTCTTCAAAAAAGGACACATATTCAAGCCTAATTTCAATTCAATTGATCAGACTAACATACAATAATAGAAAGCAGATACAAAGGAGAAGGAGGAAGGTAAATTTTATGGGTTAAGAAAAGCACGCTTTTTTTATTAGTGTTATGATTATAAGGAAATTTCAATTTTGGCTAACGTTGTTAAATGGAAAAGAAAATGAAGTAGTGAAGTGTAATTTTGTTATTTTTTTTTTGTTAGACATTTGTTTTTTAATTGATTATTATTTATTTTTGTTTTTAAATCTGTGTACTCAAGGTGTTGATTTCATCTTTGGAAAAACGTTTCTGGAAAAAATAAAATCAGCGTCCACGTTTAGATTTTAGTCAAAGTTATGCTGGAGCGTTTTTAAAATGTTTTGTTTTTAGTTAAACTTTAGTTTAAATTTATGTTTGTACATCAAATGATTGTGAGATTAAGTATTATTAAATAATTTTAGTTTCACTAATTAATACTAACCGTTTTTCTTTTTGTGGTTGACATGTTAGTCTAAATTCAACGAAATTATGGTAAAGCTTATCAAACATTTAAATGGGGCTACTTATTAAAGCTAAGATTCGAAGTTGAAATCCACTTTAAAGTTAAGATTCGAAGTTCAAATCCTTTATTTTTTCTATACCAAAATCCCCAGCAAAAGAATATTTTGAGCATTTTTTAATTAGAAAAACCGATCAGATCATTTACGTTTCAACTCATTTTTAGATTCTATTTCTCGCATACACTGTTCGATTTGTAGTTATAGAATTTTAAAAAATCAATTATTTGTCTGTCTTTATAATATGGTGCCACAAAGGGAATGCCTTTGATGCCTTCAGACTATTTTTCTTATAGAATCCTTTTAAGAAAAACAAATCGAACGAAACGGTAGCGGTAGGGTTGGATGTTTGAACAGTTATAAGTTAGAGGACTCTAGAATCACTGTTGTTTGGAAGAAAATTTCACAGTTTTCGCTTTCTGCAACAAAAAGAGTTCATTTTTTTTCTACATTTTTGCAATATTTTTTTCTCCCTTTCTTTCCCTTAGATTACAAATTACAGGCTAAATAAGAAATCCTTAAGTTCTGGCTTGATTATATTATATCAGGTTTTCCAATAGGGACTTGACAATTTTTTTAAAAATAAAACGCTAACCATTTGAGATATTTCAAAAACTTTATTTTTGGCTTGAAGTACAATCAAAACATTTATGAATGGAACTCGACTTTGTTCATATGGCCACCGCGAAAGGCTGCATTCACAAGTCCCTATTGGAAAACCCACCTACTAATCCTACACGGATGCTCTAAGCTAAACGTAATATGACTATTGCCGCACAGTTTTTCTTCCGGCGATGGATACAAAGGTATGTGTCTTTAATTATATGTATTGACAAAGAGAAAAAAACGTTGTGCCAATTTTTTGTATTTGTTTTAAACTTCAACTTACTTCTAACTTCTGTTTTTTTTTTCTCTCATATAAAACTTACCTTAACTCTTATATTATACTATCCTAATTCTAAAAAAGCTAAGTCTGCGTAAGCTGACTGAAAATGCAATTATTCTATCGACGTTGGCACACAGGTCTTTATTTGCCATTCAACCACCAAAACTGCCAGTGCTGTTTAATAAGGCCATCCCAATCTCTCTATGAAATAGCTCTTGTGACCGTATTTCACCAAACTCTTGGTTTCCAGTTTACATTCATGCCGTCCCATGATGACTAACTAACCCCGTCACGCTGTATATCTGTATATCTTCGACTATGTTCGGATATATGGCTGATGGTCAGGACTAACACGAAGATAAGTCATGATGGTACCTTCAGATATAAATAATTCCAGAGGTGAAACCAGTTTTCAAATTTCTGGGGGAACTTTGTCAGGGGGAATATCATGCAAATATTTTGATAAATAGCCAAACTTTAAGAAATTCCTCATCGCATAATCGGGTTCGTTCTCGAAACTCTGTCGACGTTCGACTAATACGAGGGTTGCCTTTTATATTTCGGGATTAGAGAACAAAAACAAATATTGATCATCGAAAATCACTTTATTGTTTTTCAAAATATTCCCCATGAAGATCTATACACTTTTGCATGCGTTTGAACCAATTGTCGAAGCACTTTTGCCACTCTGATTGAGGTATCTCCAGCACATGCATTCTGAATGCAGCAACCGCTTCTCCAGGTGTCGAAAATCGTTGACCTCTCAGTTTGTTTTTTACGTACGGGAATAAAAAGAAGTCATTCGGTGCCAAGTCAGGACTATACGGCGGATGACCCATCAAATCGATGTTTTGGGTGCTCAAAAATGCAGTTGTCGCAGCCGATGTGTGAGAGCTCGCATTGTCGTGGTGAAGAGTGATCCGTCGTCGGCGGATGGTTTTCCTGATTTCTTGGAAGACAACTGGCAAACAAATGGTTGTGTACCACTCAGAATTGACTGTTCTGCGTTGTTCTAGTGGTACGGTTGCGACATGTCCAGTTTTTCCGAAAAAACAGGCGACCATTTGCTTGGAAGTGCTTCGCGCCCGAACAACTTTTGTTGGATTTGGCTCATCTTGAAACACCCAGACAGTCGACTGCTGTTTACTTTCGGGCTCATACGCGTAAATCCACGATTCATCACCTGTCACGATGTCATAGACGTGTTTCGAAGCACCGCGACCGTATTTTTTGAGCATTTCTTTCGACCAATTGACACGAGCCTTTTTTTGGGCGATTGACAAATTGTGTGGGATCCAACGCGAACAAATTTTTTTGACAGTCAAATGTTTATGCAATATTGACTGTATGCTGGTCCCACTAACGCCTAAGGTTGTCTCAATCTCACGATAGGTCACATGACGATCTTCCAATATCAGTTCGCGCACAGCATCAATGGTTTTCGGAACAACAACTGATTTTGGACGACCTTCACGAAATTCATCTTGGAGTGAACTACGACTACGATTGAATTCACCATACCATCGATAAACACTGGCCCTTGATGGAGCTTCATCGCCAAAAATTGAATTAAGTTCATCCATGCACTGTTGCTGAGTTAATCCACGCCGAAAGTTGTAAAAAATAATCGCACGAAAATGTTGACGATTTAATTCCATTTTTGGGCCGAGATGAATCTTTTAAGTTACTGTAAACAACACAAATAGCGCTCGTATGTCAACACGTTCTGAGTGCGTATAACCTCAAAAATGTCCAACTTTACGACAGAGCTGTCAATTGCCGGATTGCAACACTAAGGTTGCCAAATCCCGAAACATAAGAGGCAACCCTCGTAACGGCATTTTGTAACATCAGGGGCATCGGTTTCACCAATACGAATGTTAACGCCATCCACCAATATTTGCAAACAACGAAACCTAGTATCCCTGCACTAACTGAGACCCAGGTCGATTCATCAACTGATTCGATATATCTTCGTTGCTCAGAATACGACTTACATTCGAGATTCCGTTTTAAAGGTAGAGTCTGCGTCTACACGCGGTCCGATCTGGTTTGCCAAAGGATGGAGGCGTTAGAACCCAATAACTTGGACATCATGCGGGTGAAGATCGTGTTAGGGAATTCTGTTAAATTTCTTTGTTGTCTTTACCACTCCCAGAATGATTATCGACCGGGGACACTTTACGAACATCTTTAACGTACCATCGACTGGACACAGATCAACAACCCGGCTTCTGAAATCGTCGTCCTGGGCAATTTAAAAGAACACAACTCCGCCTGGTTGGTACATTCTAACAGAACCGAAGAGGCTGGGAGGCTAGCGCAGATGTTCGCTGTTAGCCACAACTTGACTCAGCTCGTGGAGGAACCTACGCGCGTCCCGGATACCCGAGGTGATTATGCGAACACCCTGAATCTGTTTTTGACATCCGAGCCGAGAATTTATACCTTGGAAGTTACTGCGTCACTGGGAAACTTTGATCACTGCTTGGCATTGGTCGGCCAACCCCTTGTATTTCAAACGAATAGCCGATGTAAGCACTTTCGCCATGTTTGGCGCTATGGGGCTGCTAACTAACCTACCATTAATATCCCCTACTATCATATCCTATCCATCATCCTTATTTTATACAAACCATGAATCTAAACGATTCTAAAATCATATCGAGCAACCATAGCAGCTGCTTAAAATAACAAACCCCTATACATCCCAATCCAAAGACCATGGCAGCTGATTGAATACCATCAGCAAAATCAATGTCGAGCAACCGTGGCAGCTGCTCGAATATGATTGCCCAAACAAACTTTCATGTGTTTCAGGGTTCCAGTATTAAAAGGAAAACGAACATGTTTTCAGCTCTTTGCCAATCAATTCGAAGGATAAAGCCAATCTGTTCGCGAATTTATTTTCTCCCGATTCAAACCTCGATGCCGACCTTTTGGAGCCATCTGTGATCATGCCGGTAAAACCTCCAATTCTTCTGTGAGCTGACCATTTGGCTCCATCAGGTGATACCCAGGTGACTTTGTGGATATCTTTACGCGGAAACCTGGTACTCGCAACGACCAAGCTGTTTGTTACTGCCAGTTCGATGACTCGTAGTCCATTGTCATTAGTGTTCTCATGCAAACTATGGGAACCTGTGTAGTGCCTGAAAACCGTCTCCCCACCTATTTTCGCATTCAAATCACCAAAAACGATTTTCACATCGTATCTTGGGCAGGCATTGAGGGCCCGTTCGACGTTCTCATAGTATTCTTCTTTTTCGTCGTCAGGGGACTCCTCTGTAGGTCCGTGAACGTTTATGAGGTTTATGCTCTTAAACTTGCCTTGCACGCGGAGAGTGCATACCCTTTCGTTTATTGCATTAAAGCCGAGGCTTATGTTCTGGCCTTTAGTTTATTCCATTAAAGCCGATAATTTATGAATAGCATGCCAGAAAAACTGCTTGTCTTTCTCGGCAAACCATTCGTCGAGCCATTCTCCAACTTCCTCGAAATCGCTGAAGTGCTGCTCTGCGAGCGCGTGCCCCATTGATGCGAAGAGGTAACAGTCAGATGGCGTCAAGTCTGTGAGTACGGCGGCTGCAGAAGGATGTCCCACCCAAACGATTTCAAGGTGTCTTTTACTAGTTTTGCTCTGTGCTGCGTACTTTTCCCTGGCGCCATCTCTTAATTACACCGGAAAGAAAGTATGCATACACCTGGTATTGATCTTCCTCAATGCTCGTAAACGTCTGCTGATTGTTTCTTGTGACACATGTAATGGTTCTACTAGTTGAGTTTGAATTGGGTCATCATCCAATAACTCCTGCAATTGCTCATTTTCACATTTTTGTGGTCTACCAGAGCGCTCACTGTCTTATTTAACAAATCACTCCACCGGTCCCGATTTCGAGCCGATGTCATCCAGTTTGGCAATCCCAGGCTCTAGGCGTCCTGGTCTACACCATCCCTCCATCGCAGACAAGGTCTGCCGCGTTGTCTCCTTCCGTACATCCTGCCACAAAGGACTTTCCGGACAGGCTCCTCTTCGCTCATTCGAGCTAGGTGTCCCGCCCACCGGTGTCTACCGAGCTTGATTTTTCTTACAATATGAGCTTCAAGGTAGATTGCGTACAACTCATGGTTGTAGCGTCTCCGGAATTGTCACATTGCAATCACTACTTTTAAATTGTCGAAACCATGTCTCACATGTTCTAATTGATGGGGCGTGTTCACCATATATTTCTACCAGCAGACGATAACTTTTAACATCATCATCATCGGCACTACAACCTTGAACCGGTCTTGGCCTTATTTAGCAAGTTCTGAGGCTTGTTAAATTGTCCATAATGATTTGTTTTTTCCGCGCAAGGTCATTAGTCTTGCGCCAGAGGCTCCCCGACGGGGAATCGAACCCCGGTCTCTCGCATGACAGGCGGGTATACTAACCAGTATACTATTGAGGAGCTCAATAACTTTTAACAGCCTTTTCCTTTTGATGAAATAAGAAAACCAATTCTTTTTCAAGCACAAAACTCGACATAATCACTGAACGATAAAACGAAGACGCTGGTTTTTGGCGGACGCAGCTTGTGTGTGTTTCTAATTAAATGTCAGACGAACAAAATGACGTATGTGTCAAATTAAAACGCTGCGTACTTTTCGCTGGCGCCATTTCTTAGTTAAACCGAAAAACACCTAGTATATAATAATTTTTGTTGTGCACACCCATCATCACTTACACGACACTTGACTAGTTTGTTTTTGTGTTTTTGGAGAGGAGTTTCTACTACCAGTGGGAGAGTGTAGTGTTTTTTGACTCACTCTCTGGTGCGTTGAATATAGGCATTGCATTCGTTTCTAGGTCTCTTAAATCTTTTCCGGGTTTCCTCAGTATTGTTTGATTTATACAACCGGAAGCTCAACTCTTTGGTCTTAATGGCTTCTCTGCACCCGGAATCGAACCACATACGTGAAGTTTTAACCACTATTACTAATATTGCCCTCCCATCTCCGTCGCGGCCGTCCTGTCGGTCGCGTTCCCGTTGGTCTACCGTCAAGAATTCTACGCGCGGTTACATCGTTGCCCATTCGTGCCACGTGTCCGGCCCATCTCAATCTTCGCGACCTGATTACTTTGGCTATTGTAGGTTTGCGGTAGGTTGAAGTCTTACCCACGAGAAATTAAATTTTGGATTGGAACAGAGCCCGTATTGTGATAGGAGCTGATAAGCAATATCACTTTGTATGTGTGTGGCTAGACCAGAATGTAGAAAGAACAAAGGGACTAAGTTATAACCGGGTTTAGTAAGATCAGAAATATCTGCATCAGTTATTACTTGAGTCTCGCTAAGTGCAAGAATTACTGGTTTCTGGTGATAGACAGGGCCAGACACACAGGGGAAATTGCATCTTAGACCGCGAATGTTGCAAAGATCGACGTGAAATTCCCGTTCCATTTAAATGGCGGCACAGAAAACCAATACCGCCTGAGAAAAGGATACAAGTTGAACCCGGCGATAGATAAGCGAAAGCAACCACTATAGATGTTATGTCCTTGTGGTAGGTATCCTATAGCGTTTGTGACGATAGTGAAGAGCGTGTGATTCGAACCCACGCTATCACGGTTAGAATCATAAAAATATAGAACCAAAGCTCAACGCATCAGGCCGCTGCCGCGTGTACGAGTTCGATTTCTAAACTCAAGTACACTCAACTGATGTGGAACTGTTGTGTTATCGCTATGGGATACGGCTCTGAAGCTTATCTTATTCGAATTTCCTTTCAGTGTTCTTCACTATTTGCTTGTATATTGTGTGTGTATCTGTTAGAAACGTCACACTACTCCATCCTCAGTAACTTTGTTACGATCAACTTCGTGTGCGAACGAGAGAGCGAGAGGACGTCGGAGCAGGCGGGTGTGCCGGTGTTCTAAGCGGAAGTCGTGATCGAGTAGTAAAGTTCTGTTTACCTATGAGATATTGTGTGTTGGGTGTATACAGATCACGTCGGGTTGTTGTGTTAAGCAGGGATAGTGAAGACGGTGATTTGAACATACGATGAAACGGGTGAAAAGCGTTGAGGCATCAGGCTACTGGTGTACGAATTCGATATCTAAACTCAAGTACATTCGACTGATGTGGAATTACTATGTTATTGCTTGGTATACGGCTCTGATGCTTTGCTTATTCGAATTTCTTTCAGTGTTCTTCACTATTTGGTTGTATATTGTGTGTGTATATGTTAGAAACGCCACAATCCCACTAGATCCATGCCGTAATCCATGTCCCATCCCTTCCATGACGAATATTACGTCACTCAAAACACCGAAAACTCTCCTAAGATTATAAATCGATCAAGAGTATCGATGCCTGAGAGACACAACAGAGGTCTGAAAAGTTATAGCCGCGTATTGTAAAATCAGAAATATCTGTATTAGTTATTACTTGTGTCTCGCTAAGTGCAAGGATTGCTGGTTTCTGATTTCCGACGTGGGCAGACACAGATGAGAATTTGCATCTTATGCGGCGAATGTTACACAGATCGACGTAAAATTCCCATTCCATTGAAATGGCCAGACACAGAAAACCAATGCCCCCCCAGAAAAGGATGCAAGTTGGAACCAGCGATAGATGAACGAAAGCAACAACTACATGTGTTGTGCCCCACTAGATCCGTGATGAAATCCAGTTCACATCATTTCTGTGACGAATATTACGCCACTCAAACACCAAAAACGCTTCAAAGATTATAAATCAGTCGAGAGTATCGACCCCTGAGAGACGCACCAGAGGTGTGAAAAAGAGAGAAAGCAGACGGAAGGAAAGGAAAAGGTATGAGGTTTTCCCGCACTGTACACTTCCATAAAATGTTCACACTACGGCACGAATCCCGTAGATATCACTGCACTACACTCGGAGGTGTGTGTGGTGATCCGTTTGCTTACTTCGGATCCCACAGAAGGCTTGACGCGAGGTATTTGTAAACAACAGTGTCGTAAGAAAAATATAGTTTTTATTTTTTCGGATTGAGGATTCTTTATTCAGGGAGACAATGACAAATATGTCCTTCATCTTGTCTCTGACTTCTGGTCATCTTGCGATAACCAGAATCAGCCACATCCGTGAGGATGTTAGGCTCGGTCTCGAGATATCTGAAAAGAAAGGGGGGAAGGAAGTATCTAAGGATAGTGTGGACAGGGTTAGTTCAAGCGTTCTCTAACTACTTGGATGGCGGGATGGTGGGAAAGAAATTGTACAAGACCGGTGGGTCTTGAGTGCGCTAGTAAACGCAGATCACGTTTTAGGCGTCTGATAATCTGCGCTTTGGTCGGTGTGTGTGTGTTTGATTCTGCTGTTTTGTACTGTGCGGGCGTGTTTGTTTGAATGGGTCCAGGAATCCTCTATTATAGAAGAGAATGTTGTTGGGAAATGTGCTTTCTTCACTTTGGAACTGAAGAAGAAATTGTGGTGGTCTGATCCGAAGAGATCGAGAGAGAGAGAAGGGTCAACAGCGCAAGACTCCTGTACAAGTGGGTTCTCGCTGTTCTTAATGCTTTCGAGTTACTTGTATGCTAATTGTAGCAAGTACTCGTCGATGGGGAAAATGGAGGCACCTTCGTATAGGTGAGAGTTCGGATAATGGCGGCCGTCAGGCCTTCTAGAGTGGTTGGTGCATCTTCTAAGGAGTTTTTTTTTCAAAAACTCGTAGTCTTTCCATTTGGGCCGAAGATATGCAGGACCATACGGGAAAGGCGTATGATATTCCAGATCGGATTAGCTTCTTATAACAGAGAAGCTTAACTTTGGTGTCAACTTTGTTGCGCCACTTCAAGATGCTGTGCAGTTGCTTAGACCGAGGCCCCTTTGAAGAATCTGGGTCACATGCTTGATGAAATTCATTTTTAGGGTAGAGTTGACCCCAAGATATTTCATCCTGTCCTGGGGTCTAATCGTAGTACCTCGTATTTGTGTTCGGATATTCTGTGAATATCGAGAAGTAGATTGGGAGTGTTTACTACTCAGAATTATAGCTGCTGCTTTGGATGGGTTAAGTCGAATTTTCCATCGACTGTAGTATGAAGTGCATGTCACAGCTTCCCTCAACTAATTATAGTGAGGTGCCTCAGGGTTATTTCCTAATCTCTTGATAAGGAAGTGATTACGATGATGTCACCCAGTCATTATCTATTCTCTTGAAGATTCGGGATAAGAGGTGATAACGGTTACGCCGTCCAGTAATTTTCCAGGGCGGCTGAATCTTGATATGGGTTTGGTAATCGTATGTGCATCTGGTGTTTGGTGATGATGTCATTTTTATCGGATGTACCCGGATTCCCTAACTCGCGCGAACCGATAGTGCAATTGAGTATCTTGTGTTTACTTAAGATACCCTAAATGGATAGCACAATTGACCCGATGGTACGGATCACGAGACAGAAGCGCACATGCTGACTCGTCGGCGGTTAGACTTCGATATAGAGTCGACTTCAATAAAATTTCGAAATGATTTCAATCAAATATGAATGATTTCATTGACATTTAACTGAATTTAAACAATTTTAATTTAATTCAAATGAAATGACTTAAATTAAATTAAATTTGATTAATTGTTTCAAAACTTTATTGTAAATGTATTCCTTAGTTTTTTCAATAATTTATTAAAATTAATATATTGCCTTGTATTTACACGGCAAACGAAAACCTATTGACACATGTTTATGATATAACATTTTAACGCATGATTGTGATGGAAAGGCAAGCGGCACCTAATTTAATTCTAAATTAAATGCATTAAGCCCTTTAAGCCTATAATGCTTCTAATTTATCTAAAATGGCAGTTATGATGCCTTAAAATCCACAAGCGCCTTATAAAAGGTCATTAAACTATGGAACAGTTTACAACGAAAAGCTCTAAATATAACTAAGCCACATTATTTTATTTGACTACAATTTGTTTTTAATTATAATAAAATGTATTATGAAGACCAATTCATTCGGTTTCGATTAAACGTTTATTAAGCCACCGTTTATGTTTAAATTATGCTTACCATGATTCGGTACTTCTCTTTGCAAGCAAAGTCTGATTCATCCATGTCCAGGTAACAATCCGATTTATAGTCTTCTGGCAGAGCTTGACCTTCATACTCACACAGTTTGTGAAGCGGCCGGGATCTAGTCAATAGAAAATTCAAATGAATTGTTCATTATTGTAAAACTATGGGGTTGGTAAAGCAGTGTACACATATAATTTGATTGATTTATAAACAGGTTTCAAAGTTAAAGTTGACCTTGTGATCTTTTGGGAAGAACTATAAATAATGACGTAATTTTGATTAGAAAGCGGAAAATTGTCTTAGATATAATCACTCATTGATATAGTACGTTATGCACAACACTTGAGCTATTTCAATAAATTATTAATGTATTCAGAATAAACCGATCGACGGTTTTAAAAAATATTGAAGTAAGCTCTTACAGCTGCAATTAATTTCGGCATGTGTTCTTTCCACCGTGGGATAGACAAATGTAGATCAAAATAACGTTTTTAACTTAGAAGCGCCTAAGTAATAAACATTTTGTTTATTCTTGTGAAGGTATTTTTCCCAGCAAAGTTGTGGAACTTAGAATTAACCTCGGGGAAGTGCGTCGACTCAATGTTGTCATATTATTTTTTAGAGTCAATTTTGTGAACGTGTCCGAATTAAAAATGGGTGCTACAGAAGCGGATGACCGAAATTTAGTCACTGAGTAAAATCTAGGTTAGGTTAATGTTGCTGCATACATTTTATCTAAATTGGTTTCCGTTCCTCGTGCTGATCTTCGGTAATTTACGAAAACCTTGGCACACATTCAATAAAAATCGAAAATGTAAACTTGGTGGAATGGAAATAATGAATCAAATGTATAATCTTATCGTAGAAAAAACTGGTTTAGATTCCGTTATCGATGGGAGCTCAGACATTATAAAACCAAAAAAAACTCCGGTTAACGGCTATTCAGTAAACGACAAACTGCAACTCTAAATTCATTATTATTCTTAAAAGAATTACAAAAATTCAAGATGCATTCTTTCCACCCAAAACAATTTTAATATTTATATATTCTCGAAGATTGAGGTCTTAAAACGACAAGAAAAACTTGAAAAAACGAAAAAAAATTAGACCCAATAGAGCTGACGTTTCTGCCGAGTACCCACCTGTAGTGTTTCTGAACCTTTACTATTCTATATAATTTACGATCCCCCGCTTGGTAGAAACCTTGACGTGGTGCGGGGGTTTAAACTACAATGAATCACTCAGGCTATGCTGACGGAAGCATATGCTTCCAGTAGGGCCACCCATGTCAGATAGGCTAGCGAGGAGTAACACACAATGATCTACCACCCCTAATCCAGGAAGTTACGCGTCACCGTGCCCATTGGATGGTTTGCAGCCAGGGGTATATCGGCTGTATTATAACGGCGCCTCTCTGACATCGGGTCGAATCAGAGCAGTAAGCAGACCTTACCATATCAAAACGGGGCTCTGATGTGGTGGACTATTTGAAACCCCAAGACTCGTGGGATCAAAAATGAATAATCAATATACAAAAAACAATCCCATGAAAAACCCGGTAGGGGTAGGTGTGATGAGCCGACACTACCATAAGGGAAAAAATCATATAGAAAACACCGACTCGGCAAAAAGAAGATGTAGGGAAAAACGAAAAAAGGGGGTTATATACATCGGCACGTGGAAAGTTCGAACGCTATATAAACCAAACGCGATACAGACCGTCGTAGAAAATGCGAAACAATATAAAATGGAGATCGTAGCGCTTCAGGAAGTTCGACTTCCACATCAAGTAATTGAAACCAACTGGTTTGCACTGGCGTGTAGAGGTACCGATACGCATAACCTCGGAACCGGCTTCACCATAAGCAAGAAGATTACGCCCCTTGTAAAAGATGTGCAATTTATTAATAACCGAATCTCGGTGCTAAAAATACAAGGCCCATGGTACAATTATGTATTTATAAACGTACACGCCCCAACAGAATCTACCGACGAACAAACGAAGGACACATTTTACGAGACCCTAGAGGAAGTATTTGATGGGATCTCATCATTCGATGTTAAAATCTTCTTCGGTGACCTCAACGTGAAAATTGGAAAGGAAGATATCTTCCAACCAACAATGGGTAAAGAAAGCCTACATGACGTTTCAAATGATAATGGTATTCGAATTATCACGTTCGCAGCGTCAAAAGATCTGTTAGTGAAAAGCACGATGTTCAAGCACAAGCAAATTCATAAACCCGCATGGATATCACCCGACGGCGTAACGCGTAACCAAATAGTCCACTTTCTCATAGACAAAAGACACCACTCGAATATCCTTGACGTAAGATCATATAGAGGAGCAGATTCCGACTCCGATCACCTTCTAGTGATGGGCAAAATTAGAAGTCGCCTCGCAGCAATCCCACATGAGCAGTCACGGGAGACAAGCAAAAAGTTCGACATTGATAAACTGAAAGGCCTACGCAAAAGGGCTGAATATCAAGACGAACTTACGAATAGATTTAGCATTCTAGAGAATGTTAGCAGTGAGGAAGAGGAAGCTAATAGTGTGGTCACTAAATGGACATCGATCAGAGACACAATCAAACAAACAGCCCAAAAGGTATTAGGATTTAAGAAAACAACTAAGTTTAAACCTTGGTTTGACGATGAGTGCGGGGCAAAGATCGAACAGAGTAAACGCCTCAGAGTGATCCACTTAGAAGCATATGATGAAGTCAACGCAGAAAGATACGCGACAATTCGGAAAGAGACAACGATACTTTTAAAACGCGCAAAACGCGAATGGGATAAGACTCGTATCGAAATAATCCTAGAAAATACCAGAGCAAAGAATATCAGAGGTATGTATTCATATAATTCAATTAGAAATGGCTACCGAGGGAGAGCCAAAATAATCCGAGACACAAACGGCTGTCTGGTCACAAAAACAAACAATGCCGGGACAAGCTGGAAGCAGCTCTTTGAAAACCTGCTCAATGTACGCACCCACCAACCACAAATAAACGCACCAGACGTACATACAGCCGAGCCTCAGATCCAGATCCCTCTTTCGACGAAGTTGTAGACGCGATAAATCGATTGAAAAACAACAAGGCTCCCGGAGTCGATTGCATACCGGCAGAGCTTGTAAAGCATGGAGGGGAGGCAACCCTTCGAAAGATCCAACTAATTGATTAAAACAATATGGGATAAGGAAGCCATTCCGGAAGAGTGGAAAACCTCAATACTCGTCCCCATTTTCAAAAAAGGTGACAGATCTGATTGCGAAAATTATAGAGGAATATCACTGCTCCCGACCACATACAAAATATTAACAAATGTTATACTGGCGACAATCACACCGTGCGCAGAAGACATATTGGGAGACTACTAATGCGGATTCCGTAAGAACCGCTCAACAAGCGACCAAATGTTCACAATAAGACAACTGCTGGAAAAGAATGGGAATACGGAGAGACGGTTCACCAACTGTTCGTAGACTTCAAAAAAGCCTACGACTCAGTCGCAAGGCAAAGACTCTACCATATTGTAGTTGAGCTGGGAATCCCGAAAAAATATGCCGCCCTCATTCAAATCTGCATGAACGAAAACAAATGGCGAGTTCGAATAGAGAACCAGTACTGGAAACATTTGAAATCCGGGACGGACTAAAACAGGGCGGTGGCCTCTCAACATGTCTTTTTAACCTTGTGCTCGAGTATATCATGGCCGGATCATCCGTGAACGAGGTCACACAAGTGCTCGCATATGCGGACGACATCGCCGTTTTGGGCGATAATCTAGAAACTGTAAGTAAAAACAGTGAAATCATCATGGAAGCGACAGAAGAGGTGGGCCTAGAAATAAATGAAGACAAAACAAAATATATGATTATGGCGAAAACAGACGGACCTCAGGGAGCACACATAAACGTCAGAGGCAACACATTTGAGAAAGTTAGAGAATTTAAATATCTAGGAACAATACTGACGGCCAGTAATGAAATGTCTAAGGAAATTAACAAACGACTACATTCCGGCAACGCTAGTTGGTACACAGTCAGTAAACTGCTGTCACGTAATATAAAGCTAACCATAAGCATGCCGATTGTTCTATACGGATGCGATACATGGGCTCTCCGAACAAGGGAAGAAAACAAATTCCGCGTTTACGAGAATTAAGTTTTCAGGAGTATATTTGGTGGCAAATATGACGAGGAGGCAGGACAATGGAGGAAACTCCACAACCACGAATTGGAAGAGCTATACCGCAAACCTACAACAGTGAGAGTAATCAAGTCGCGCAGATTAAGATGAGCCGGACACGTGGCGCGAATGGGCAACGATAGGACCGTGCATAGAATTCTTGACGGTAAGCCAACGAAAAAGAGACCGATAGGACGGCCGCGACGGAGATGGGAAGACAATGTAAGGTTGGACCTCGAGGAGATCGGATCGGATGGTCGAACGTGGAAGGAGGGCGCACAGGACAGCGAACAATGGCGGAGTCGAGTCGGTGAGGTCATGAACTTCCGGGTTCCTACAGGCCAATAAATAGATAGAATAGAGTCCTTCTTTAGCCGAACCACACAAGTGTGGAATGCTCTACCCGATCATGTAGTTTCTCGTCGTTGTAATCTCCGGGCATTTAAGACCAATATACAACAATATTTCCTCTCCTTATCCACTTCCTCTCCGCCCACTCCCGCTTTGCTCTGACATTTAAGGGTACTTCAAAATTGTGCGCGCGTTAGTGTAAAAAAAAGTTAAGGTCTATCTGGAGAAGGAAAGAATCAAGCGCAAAACAAAATTGTTTTGAAGAATGTGGTATCATCAGCGTAAAGAGAGATACAGGAATGCTTGATAATCACGTCGATGTCGTTTATTGTTAATATGAATAGAAGGGGACTTAAATGACTACCCTGAGGGGATTCAGAGGTAGCAAGAAAAGGATTTGAGGAAACAGATCTGCAATGTACCCTGTAGATCCGATTACTCAGATATGAAGAAATCCACTTTATCAATACGGGTTCGACGCCAAAGGAAAATGGATTGATACTATTCAAGTTTGTGCGAGATTTTATCGAAGGATTTACTAAAATAAGTAGTAGCTCTAATACTAAGAGTGTATGGGAAGTAAATTCAACTATTATAAGTTAGTGGTGGTAGATCTACCACTATTTGCAGTGGAAGCATAACCTTTGATACAGAATGCTTTCAAAAAGTTTGGTGATGGGACACTAGTTTTCCTTTTTACGCTCAAGGGTTCATATACGAGGTTTTCCAAATATTAGGGAATTCCACTTAGGAAAACGACAGAATTCAAATAGTCGAAAGGGGGGAAGAGAGAACGGAGGAGCATTTTTGAAGGAATATAGCAGGCAGACCATAAGGCCCGAGGGTGAATTCGTATTTAAGTTGGGTTAATTTGTTTTCAATCATTGGTCGATTAATAAATTACGAAAGAAATGGACCATGAGAGAAATTTGGTAAGTATTTGAAATAGGCGAGGTCGGGAACGAAAGAGTCGCCAGTGAAGATTTGTTTGAAAAAGGAGGCGAAGACGTTTGAGATGACATGTGAATCCGTTAAGGTTTCCAAGTTATATGAAAGGGAGATGGGATAATCATCAGATTTGCATTTGTGATTAATAAATTGAAAAAAGTTTTTGGATCAAATATTAGGTTGGCCTGAGTTTTTGTTAAGTAGTTTTGGTAAAGGATATTGTAGAGTTCCTTGGACCGGACTACTTACCCCTGGAACTAAACTATTATTTACATATACATATTAATTTTGTGAAAGTGAATTCTGCATTAACATTTCATGCCGGTTTCAGATATTATCTATGTTACACAGTTACTCTTCGTAGTATGTTTTCTATTTCATTAACAGCGAATATATATTACAAGACATGAAAATGTACTTACCTAACAATCAGTTTATTCATTGAAGATGGTTTCTGCATTGGACAATAGAAGACGTCGGGAGTCTTCTTATCGAACACTATCGACTTTCGCATAATATCCTTTTCTTTAATGGAAATCTTATCGCCAAATTTAGCTGTTACACTCCAGCAGCTAACTAATATAATAGCTGTTATTAACATTAATCCTGAGCTGGCCATCTTTGGAATGATTTATGTTGACCTGAAAAAAATAAGAAACGAAACGCTGTAGATATTTATTTAGTTCACAGATATTTTCATTGAGGAGGCTTTGCCAATCGTGAACTGAAAAGCTGTAGATATTTTTTTCATGTTCTTCACAAACGTGTCTCTCAAAAACCTGTACCATCATAGTTCCATCGATTTAGCAGATCAACTATTAAGCGTACTTAATGCTAATGTACGAAACCACGAAACAAACCTTATTAAATTTCGAGCTTATTTCAAACACGAAATACCTTGTTACTGACAGATTAACTTCATTTCTCAGAAATGCCAAAAATCGACCTTTTACAAGGTTAATACTTTCCTTGCCAATTAATAAAATCACAGAAAAATCAAATCCGGAACAGGTTAAAAGTAGTCATCAAGAGACTATACAGGAAAATAGAAATAAATTTACTGAACTCGATCTTCTTAATTAAGGAAATACTTCAAGGAAAACTATTTTCGTTAGCAACCCTATACTCAATGGATGACAAATTAAAATGCAGAAGTTTATTTAGCAAACTAGATTGCGAATAGGTAATTTAGAAAGGTAAGACGATCACGAGGAAGGTTAATTCTATGTAGTTCTACCAATTGTATTCATTGTAAGCCAAAGATTGAGAGTGGGAACAGTTCCCTTTAGAATCATGGGGAAACTACTATAGAAAGAAATTGCTCGGTAAAGTTATAAGTAAATAAACAACTAGTTGGTTAAGCTGTGAATTTGATTAGTTATGATTTTTTCAGACTAGCTTTCTATAAATGTTCACACAAAAGAGGGTACTCTCGGGATATCAAAGAGGTATTACGCAAATTGCGGATAGAATACAATAGGAAGGAAAAGAGAAGTGGTCTTGTGGCATTTCAAACAGATATACACACAATACACAAGCAGATAGTGAAGAACACCGACTGAAAATCGAATAAGAAAATGTATCAGAGCTGTATACCATAGCGATAACATAACAATTCCACATCAGTTGAGTGTACTTGAGTTTAGAAATCGAATTCGTACACACGGCGGTGGCCTGATGAGTTGCGCTTTGGTTCAATTTTTGGTGATTCTAACTGTCATAGCGTCAGTTCGAATCACACGTTCTTCACTATCATCCCAAACGCTGAAGTCTCCACAGCGCTTTGATTTTGGAAATTTGCGAGCCATCACAGAGGATAAAGAAAGCCGGTGATGCGTTTCAAATTCACCTCTTCTTATCTGAATACTCTTGTATTCTACAAGCCCACAATAAATAATTATATCCAATAGTACTTTAACATACTTGTCACAACAAGGGACGTCTATATGCCAATTTCAAATCAGCTCTCGAATAACGAGCAAATTCAGAACTAGTACCAAGAACAGTCGTTTGTCCTCGGACCTCGAGTCTCCGGCAAATATCATCAGCTGATTTTGGCCACTCGTTCGAAAAAGGCGTAGCTGTCTTCATTGTCATTAGCGTTGCTCGTACTACTCTCAAGTTTTGATATCAAGATTTGTAACGGAGTGCTATAGTGATTTTGCTTTCCAAAGATTTGGAATAAATACGTCGAAACAAATGAAATGAAGTGTTATTGAAATGCAAAAATAAAAAATTTTGTAACAATGAAGACATTTTTATCGTGTTACTGGATCCCGTTGAGGTACTAAAAAAATATCTCTTTAGATTATCTGCCTTATATTTTGAACCCGCCTTGTGAAAGTATTTCTTCTTATCTATAAAATCAACTTTAATTATCTAATCATCTTCCAGCTATTTCCAGATTTCCTTTAAGCAATTATTTATCTCTGCTTCTTTTTATACTAAAAACAGTATGTGGTAGTGGGACTTTGCTAATTTGAATTGGATGTTCAGTAGCGAAAATTGCTTAGAGTATTTAGGAAATGAGGAGATTCGAGAGTGCGTTGTATAAAGTTTCCGTTCCACGTAGTTTATTCACCACTGTGGCGCAAAAGAAGACCGTTTGTCGTATTTTTCCTAAGACACCTAAATTCCTTAAGGGAGATCTCCAGTGTTTAGCACAGGTAGTAGAAATTTCTGGGCATTTGTGAAGAACATCCAAAACTCAGTCTCCTCATCCATTCCATCGCTTATAGTCGATGACAGACCAGTCACCAGTGCAATAAAGAAGGCGAATCTATTTGCTGCACATTTTGCAGCCAACTTAACGCTGCGTGATACCACATCAGTTCCACCTCAACTTGAGCAAAAGCAGAACACCATGATTCGCTTCCGAACGCGTACTGTTGCCCGCGCACTCAAAGAGCGAAACGCACACAAATCCTCTGGTCCTGATCGGATTCCCCCAATTCTCTTGAAGAAACGTTACTCTTCTAAACCACTGTGGAAACTCTTCCATTTGTCTTATTTTACTGGCCGTTTTCCAAATTGATGGAAGTCAGCGAACATTCAGCCATTTCGCGACAAATCGTCCCTTTCTTCTTATCGACCCATAGCACTGACTTCTATTCTCTCGAAGGTAATGGAATCGAAATATCTGGAATCAAATGACCCATTCAATGACCGCCAATATGGATTTCGTAGCAACAGGTCCACAAAAGATTTGATGGCGTACTTTACCGAAAAGTGGAGCCATTCCATCCACTACCTCGGCGAAAGCAAGGTTATTGCACTGGATATCTCGAAAGCCTTGGACAGAGTTTGGCATCCACCCCCTTTGTCAAAATTGCATTCATATGGAGTGGACAATTTCCTGATACAATGGATAAGAGACTATCTTTCTGGCCGTTCAATTCAAGTGGTTCTCGATGGTGTCAAATCTGCCTCCCATCAAATTAATGCAGGTGTTCTCCAAGGTTCTGTACTCTAACCCACTCTCCTCCTCATCTTTATAAATGATCTCCTGTGAATTACCCACAACTCTATTCACTAGTTTGCAGATGATAGCACGTTGAGTTTCTCATACTCATACGAACACTCCCGTCCAAACTCTTCGGCCGTTCAGTTCAAGTGGTTGTTGGTGGTGTCAAAATAGGCCTCTCAACAAATTAATGCAGGTGTTCTCCAAGGTTTTGTCCTCTCACCCACTCTTTTCCTCATCTTCATTAGTGATCTCTTGTCCATTACCCACGACCCAATTCACTCGTTTGCCGATGATAGCACATTGAGTTTCTCATACTCATACGAACATTCCCGGCCAAATTTTCCCGCGATACCCGTAATCTGAGAATGCGCATCAGTTCAAGTTGAAAATCAACTTCAGGCGCACAAGCAAACATAGAGAGTCATTCATTGATCATATGTTTCCTCGTCGTTGTATTGTCCAGGCATTTAAGGCCAATGTACATCGATACCTCCCTTCCTTATCCACTTCCTCTCCTTCCGCTCGCACTGTGCTCTGACACGTAAGCGTACTCCAAAATCCCCTTTTGTGCCCACGTTTGTGTAATTAAAAAAAAAAAAAAAAAAAAAAAAAAAAAAAAAAAAAAAAAAAAAAAAAAAAAAAGGAGAGTACTATGCAGCGTTATTGGATAAACTGAACGCCGAAATAAAGCAAAAACGGCTCCATATGGAAAAAAGTCTGTACCACCACGATAACGTACCGTTACACACGTTCTTGAAAGCGATGGCCAAATTGGATCAATTACGATTTGAATTGGTTGCTCACCCACCGTATTGTCCAGAGTTGGCTCCCAGCGACTGTTATCAATTCCGAAACATTAAACGGTGGAAAGAGATTCAGATCGAATGAGAGAAGTCGTCCCGGAAACCGAGGCCTATTTCAAAATCTTCAAGATTTCCTACTGAAATGTCGGAAAATCGCTATACAAAGTGTATCGCCCTCGAAGGCAATTATGTTGAGGAATAAATATAAGTTTTCCCAAAAAGCGATAGTTTGCATTAAAAATCCCGAGACTTTTCAGGCTATGTAGTAAGGCCATACAACTTGTGGAACTTCGAGAACGGACAACCAGCGAGAGGAGTACAATCCTACAGCACGGCAACGTCGAAACTGTGAGTAGTGTAGTGTTTTTATTATTTACTTTCTTTAAACCACTCACCACAAACTAAAACACTGTTTTATTTTTATTTAAACTATGCTACCTTTATTATTATATGGTATGTCACCCTTATTATTACATATATTATTTAGTCAGTTGCACCGCCATGTAAACAACACACTTTAGATAGGGATTATTTAAAAGAGTACACTTCTTTTTGTTTTGTATTTTCAAATCAATTTACTTCACCATTGTTGGCACAAACTATTATGTTAGATATAGCAATAATAACCACACACCGGAACGCTCCTGAAATTGTTTAAACACGAAGTCATCCTCTTAATCAAAAAAACTGAACATATCACAACTAGAAACAAAGTCGATATCTTAAATCACCCGACATACGATTCGTCGACCTCATCACGTTACTCGCTTCTTACCAACCCTCAACCAAGAACTCTTGTGTCCGTTCTCGACTAGTCTCAAAACCCAACTCTCGTGTCCGTTCTGGACTCGTCTCCTTGTCTCGGCCCAAAATCTGTAGTCCCAACCGTCATTAGTGGTTTTCTCATTTTTTGTTTTCTTTAGGATCGAAATCTGGTTTCCTCCGGCAGATAAAAGGATATCTCCTTTTTCCCGCCTGATCATTTTTTGGGTAAAGAAAAATCAGTAGTGCTTTTATTGCGCCTGTTGTTTTCCTTAACCGAATGGGCAAGGATTTTTTCCGTGGGAAGCCGATAGTGAGAAAGATCAATAGCGCCCAGGCGAACGTGCGTTTTGTTTTATTGCCTGTTGTTTGTTTTAACTTAATGGGCAAGGATCTTTGCCGTGGGAAATCGATAGCAAGAAAGATCAATAGCGCCCAGGCGAACGTGCATTTTGTTTTATTGCCTGTTGTTTGTTTTAACTTGGTTTGGTTAAAACGGAAACTGCTTGTTTCAGTGGTTTTAGGTAACCATTTTTCTAAGGGGTCATAAAATTGCTGGCACGCATTTATATGATTCTCGGCGATTTTGTTTGAAAGACGTCATCTGGCCTACCCATTTGGCTCTTAGGGGGTTTTTGTGGTGAACCTTTGGTTCGATGATTATGTCTAAGTTTTTTATGTGAGCAAAGTGAACGTTTAGTTCAATTTGCTTGGGGTTTAATTGATTAGCGCAAATTGAACGTTTAGTTCAATTTGCTTGCTATCCATTTATGTGGGACCATTTGGTGTATGGACTAATGTTTTTGGTTTAGGTAATGTCACATCCTTTAAGCGGATGTTTTTGGCGTGTGTCGCCGTTAGTGACGATGACTAGCTCCAAAGGGGTAAGTTTTATGGGATGGGTGGTTGTGGCCGTAATAGTAGCCTCTTGTTTTTTTCTTTCTTGGTGTAACAAAATTGGATCAACAAAAGGTGGTGCAACACCTCGCCAACCTTATCATGTTTATGTCGGTATTGCGGCCGTTTTTCTCGCAAGTCATGACCCGAGCGAATCGATTGTAGCTTATATCGATCGCCCGTATTGGAATCACGAAGTTGAAGAAGTTCATTGTGCTTAACATCTTTTTGGTCCCAGCAGATATACAGCGTGCTGTTGACGTTAACGTCAATGGCAACGATTGACCATTATTATTAGATTTTCATTATATATTTTTCTTCGTGGAGTTGTCCTGGTATAGCAATTTCTCAATCCAAATCACAATCTGATGTAAAAAAAAACCTTTATTTGTTGCTTCTTGAATCAATTTCGTGAAAAATCGCGTTCCAACGTCTCTCGTTTTCAATTCATACTGTATTCAATAGCCTCACGTTTGAATCATTCCCCCGAATTTCAATCGTGCGGACACTCCTTGTCTTGTTACTCCCAATGATTCAATTCCTCTTGGTTTGATTCGAATCTTTATCGAGTAATACCTCCAACTCTTTGACTTCGAATTCGTTTGCTGGTTAGAGCGCTACGCTTGTATTCAATGCACAAAATCACCATTTTAGAAAAGTTGAAAACATTTCCTACATGGGTTGTCAGTTGGCGCAGTGTCCCCATAAACTTCCATACATATTCAACGCACTTCAGTTACATCAACCCTATCATATTGTTGCGTAGTTTAGAATAACAAACAGGCCAACAGATAGCACGAATAACGACTTTGTTTTATACTATATAGAACTGTTGTTTTATATCAAAATTATTTCCTGTAAGAGTTTTGGGACATTCTTTATATTACACCTATTTTCTTCAGTTTGTTTATCGGCCTAAACTTTGATATGAGTCTTAGTTTTTGTTTTCCTATGGTTTTTTGGTAAGCGCACTGTTTTCGGTTTTGGAATCTGTAGGCTCAACTGCTCTCCACTCGAGCGCTTAGGGACTCATATTGGAACCATCATGTCTCGTTGCGAGTTACATCACATCTGTGAGCTGGTATCATTTTGGTCTGTCTATAAGAGGTCTCTAGCTCCTCGATAGCATACTGGTTAGTATACCCGCCTGTCACGCAGGAGACCGGGGTTCGTTTTCACGTCGGGGAGCCTCTGGTGCAAGACTAATGACCTTGCCCGGAAAAAACAAATCATTATGGAAAATTTAACAAGCCTCAGGACTTGCTAAATATCGCCAAGACCGGCTCCCGGTTGTAGTGCCGATGATGGTGCCGATGATGGTGCCGATGATGATGATGATGATGATGATGATGATGATGATGATAAGAGGTCTCTACGGTGTTCGATTCTGCCATGTCTTCAATATTTTCGACACACGTCAGACATGTGATCAGAGCTGTTGCTAAGACTTCAAAGATCGTAATTACCCGTCGGCGTAAGAGAACTTTTTAATAAGGGATCAAAGAGGTTGTCCTAACGGTGTCTTGGCACATTGTGTATTAGAATCAAGACAATGACAGTAAAATTGGTTAGCCATTAAGAAACTTGATTCAAATTGAATAATGGTTCATTAGTGCTATATGTAAAAAAGACAATCGGAAACTGATTATTCTTTAATAACTGGCCAGATTCTATAATGACAACCGATTCTTCAACAATTCTTATAACCGGTGAATTTTATGAAACGTGAGAAAATATAAGAGGAAATAAAAACTGTCATTTCAAACACTGATTCCTCATAAGGAAAAACCAGATGTTACGATTCTACATTTCAAGAAACCACGCAACTGATCAAATAAATGCCCATTGGCAAGATTTGAAGTGACTCATTCAGGTACGATAACCTTTCTCTTTGGACGCTTTGAAGTCAGATCCATATTATCAATTCCACCATGCCTATCTGTTCCCATGGCCGTTAATAAGTATCGTTGAACATTGTGTGGGAAGGCGATTTGCCTTCGTTCAAGCACCAACACAATAGCCATGACTAAGAACATGTACAAAATAATAATGCGTAGGCGTCAAGCCCAACACAGCTTGTAAATTAAGCAAACATACAACACAGCTTACTGGAACACCCTTGTAGGAAAATCAAATTCTAACAGTGCAATAACAAACGCAAACTTTACATATACGGCAACTGCCGTTTTTGGTAAACAGGTGGATCCCAGTATCAATCAGAGATCACCTTAATTTTGGTAAACGCTTAAAACTCGAATTTGGTCGAAAATATATAGAAAAGGTTAAAACATGAGACGAATCTTAACGGAAGACATTTAACACTGTCACAGATAATAGTTCGGTCACGACACCTGCATCTTTGAAAAGTCACTCGACACGTTAGGCAACGTAACAATGGACCGAATTTACCATGCTATTCAATGCTCATCTCGTCTTCCATGGCGTAGATATAGAAAACAATAATCATTTTATGGCATTGGACTTAAAAGTCAATAGACCTCAAAGATTCATATAGCATATAGCGTAGCAATGGCAATTAGATGTACACAACCTGCTGCTAGATAGTATTTTTAAGGAATGTGTCTATTAGCGGCGACGTTCAACTCGAAGTGAAGTACAAACATAACTCACAGTCGACAATGTACTCGTTTCGGGTGTGTGTTTTCTAAATAGCTAGATGGTCACCGAGAGTGAGTTGTGGTTACCTGTGTGATATATCCATAAGAGGAAAATACCTGCTAACAATGTATGAAAAGTGAGTGGGACTGTTCAAAGTGCATGTCGTTTTAATCGGCACTTTCGCTTTCATTTGAATGCTAATTAAATGGAGAAAGTTAAATACTATTCCATGGTTGTGCAGAACAAAAGGTTTCCTAAGTGTTGTGAGACGTTACATTCTGGCACTATGATGGTTGTTCATTCAATCAACAATCAACATTTGATTCGCTTAGTGAAGTTATGCGAACTTCTTCGAGCCAGGATTCTATTCATGAAAACTATTTTTACTTACAATATAAACTAGTTAAGAAAAGCAGAGGAGTTAATTTTAATATTAAGTGTTAACATAGATCATCATCATCGGCACTACAACCGGGATCCGGTCTTGGTCTTATTTAGCAAGTCCCGAGGCTTGATGATATTTCATAATAATTTGTTTTTCCGGGCAAGGTTATTAGCCGTTACCATAGATGCCAACATAAAAAAGTTGCTTCATTGTGTCACGATACAAAAATAAATATTTTATTTGTTATATTTTCCTTTATTATATTTTCTTTATTAACTATCAGGGTAGTGAAAGATACGTGACAATTCGGAAAGAGACACCGAGACATTTCAAACGCAAAAACCGCGAATGGGAGAAGACTCGGATCGAAAAAATCCTAGAAAATGCCAGAGCAAAGAATATCAGAGGTTTATATGCCGACATAAATTCAATTAGGAATGGCTACCGAGGGAGAGTCAAAATAATCCGAGACAGAAACGGTTGTCTGGTAACAGAAACAAAAAATATCGTGACAAGATGGAAGCAGTACTTTGAAAACCTGCTCAATGTGCGCACCCATCAACCACAAATAAACGCACCAGATGTACATACAGCCGAGCCTCAGATCTCAGAGCCCTCTTTCGACAAAGTTGTAGACGCAATAAACCGATTGAAAAACAACAAGGCTCCCGGAGTCGACTGCATACCGGCAGAGCTTGTGAAGCATGGAGGAGAGGCAACCGCTCGAAAAATCCACCAACTGATTAAAAATATATGGGATAAGGAAGTCATTCCGGAAGAATGGAAAACCTCAATAGTCGTCCCCATTTTCAAAAAAGGTGACAGATCTGACTGCGAAAATTATAGAGGAATATCATTGCTCCCAACCACATACAAAATATTAACAAATGTTATACTGACGAGAATCACACCGTATTTAGAAGAAATATTGGGAGACTATCAATGCGGATTCCCTAGGAACCGATCAACAAGCGACCAAATGTTCACAATAAGGCAACTACTGGATAAGAAGTGGGAACACGGAGAGACGGTACACCAACTGTTTGTTGACTTCAAAAAAGCCTACGACTCAGTAGCAAGGCAAAGACTCGACCATATTGTAGTTGAGCTGGGAATCCCGAAAAAATATGCCGCCCTCATTCACATCTGCATGAACGAAAACAAAAGGCGAGTTAGAATAGAAAACCACCTCTCAGAACCATTTGAAATCCGAAACGAACTAAAACAGGGGGATGGCCTCTCACCATGTCTCTTTAACCTTGTGCTAGAGTATGTCATCAGAAAAGTACAAGACGACAACATGGCCGGATCATCACTGAACGGGGTCATACAAGTGCTCGCATATGCGGATGACATCGCCGTTTTGGGCGATAATCTCGAAACTGTAAGTAAAGACAGTGAAATCATCATGCAAGCGACAGAAGAGGTGGGCCTAGAAATAAATGAGGACAAAACAAAATACATAATTACGGCGAGAGCAGGGGTAAGATATTCGAAAATGTCAAAGAATTTAAATACCTGGGAACAATACTGACGGCCAGTAACGAAATGTCGAAGGAAATTAACAAACGACTACACTCCGGCAACGCTAGTTGTCTGCTATCACGTAATATAAAGCTCCGTGTCTATAGAACCATAATCATGCCGATTGTTTTATACGGATGCGAAACATGGGTTCTCACAACACGGGAAGAAAACAAATTCCGCGTATTCGAGAATAAAGTTCTAAGGGATATCTTTGGCAGCAAATATGACGAGGAGCCTGGACAATGAAGGAAACTCCACAATCACGAACTGAAAGAGTGTGGTGGTCCCACCAAACCCCACTTCTACTTACCCGAAGAACCCCCATAACTGCTACCCAACTTTCATAATTTCCTGCTAATGCAATCGCATTAGCACCTGTAAATGCTTCACGCATCAAGCTTATCAAATTTCTTTATTTATTTTATTTATTTTTATTTTGGAAAAGAATTCCTACCTTCATTCATTCATTCGAATCCAAAAATTCCCCATAAGAATTCTATCCAAATTTATCACAGATACCAATCATACATACGCATTACCTAGGAATTCCTGTAAAAAATTTCTCCCTCAAGGGCATTCATGCAAGCATCAATGCACATTTGCATTAGCGACCAAGAACCGAATTCTCTTTTAGTGTAAACACTCACACTAGAGTTCGACTCTTGAGTCGCCTTAGATGCCATATACAATTGGCATAGATGTTATACTAACCGTCTTTGTGTAACCATCTGAATTGCTTCGCAATAACTTGCAACTATCGATACAGCTGCAAGCACATTACCCAGAAATGCTCCTTTGTTTGAATCTCCAAACAATCATCGACTTCGCGCATAGCCGCCGGATTGAATTCAAAGCATAAACAATACAAATATAGAATCCGTTTCCCACAAACGAATTTCCCTGCATATACAAATGCAAGCAAGGGATTCCTTTCGGCCACCGAACCAAGATACGATATACAATTCTCGTTGTATAAAGTATTGTAATCCATTAGCACCTCCTTCTAATAGCTATTCGGCCATTTACACAAGGGCATCACTCATCTAAGACTTTTATGATGCCCTCGTCCCATCTTTTCATTTAACACCATTTCGTCGTATATTTATTTAGCCGCCATGCACATTATAAACCACGATCTTCCCGATTCCTTTGTCCGTACCACTTGCCTGCTTTGTTTTTCCATTGCCTTCGCGCATGAGTAAACAACACAGATCTAAACGATCACACACATACCACCATGATATCCATTACGAGATCTGGTTTTCTATTCCACCAAGAGAGACTTTACGTTTCTCTGGTGGTAAGTAAAAACATATCCTTAGGGGAGAGGATATCTACCACCACACCACTAAACTCACCCCAAACGAGGGTTGAGTCATTGAGTCGTTTTCCATCACTTGACCGAGCCGGTCGCTCCGTCTCCCGCTTCTCGTCGCGCGCCGAGAATACTGTATACGTATACGTCTACTTCCTAATTAGTAGTTTTTACCGAGCCGTGTGTCAGTGCGTTGAATTAATCGAGTGAAATAGAAAGTAATTTTTAATAAGCATTTCTAAAACGTGTTAGCGTCGAGCAATAAATACAATACAATACAGATTTAAGCAAAATAAAACCGGAACTTAGATTAAACAGTATAGCAGTGTGTTTTACTTCCTGTGTTGGCGTTTCCTTTGCTTCGGCGGAATCGTTTAGTGCTCGTCGCAACTACTAATTTATGATGAAGGAAAAAGGAAATCAGCGCCGTACGCCGGCGCACCATACTTCTTCCCCACAAGAGCTATACTGCAAACCTGCAATAGTGAGAGTAATCAAGTCGCGAAGATTAAGATGGGCCGGACACGTGGCGCGAATGGGCAACGATAGGACCGTGCATAGAATTCTTGACGGTAAGCCAACGGCAAAGAGACTGAAGGACGGCCGCGACTGAGATGGGAGAACAATGTTAGGTTGAACCTCGAGGAGATCGGATCGGATGATCAAACGTGGAAGGAGAATGCACAGGACAGGGAACAATGGCCGAGTCGAGTCGGTGAGGTCATGAACTTTCGGGTTCCTACAGCCCAATAAATAGAATAAAACTCTCAGGGTAGTGGAGCACGAATTTGAAGTAGTGCAATCCTTTAACTACCTTGGGCCAATAGTATCAGCCGATAACAATATGGAAGAAGAAATACGCGAACGGCTGATCAAATCCAACAAAGCGTGCTAGAGTCTATCAAGGCTTTTTAAATCCCGAAATTTATCCAGAACATCCAACCTACTACTGTACAAGACTATGGTCTTACCAGTACTCATGTATGGATCCGAGACCTGGGTGCTCAATAAAAGGCACTCTGAGCTCTTAGCCGCGTTCGAGAGGAAGTTCTTAAGGAGAATTGTTGGCCCCGTATGTGAGGGAGGACAATTCCGGAGTCGCTATAACCATGAGTTGTACGCAATCTACTTTGAAGCTAATGTTGAAAGTAAAATCAAGCTCGGTAGACTCCGGTGGGCGGGACACCTTACTCGAATGAGCGAAGAGGAACCTGCCCGGAAAGCCCATCCCGCCGTATGGAAAGCGACAACGTGGCAGACCTTGTGTGCGATGGAGGGATGGCGTAGACCAGGACGCCCAGAGCCTGGGAGGGCCAAACTGGATGACATTGGCTCGAAATCGGGATTTGTTAAACAAGGCTAAGTCCGGATCCCGGTTGTAGTGCCGATGATGATGATGATGATGCTGCTGATGATGATGATGATGATGATGATATTTTATTTTATTTTGTAATTCTTTTTTATTTGCTTTTCTGTTTTTTAGTTTCTTTTTGTATTTCCAGATTCTTGGTTTTCATTATACCTCTCACTAGACGTCTTTTCTCCTTCTTCCCTCTTTCACTTTTTATTCCCCTTCTTTCTTTCATTATATTCTTTCCTCTTCCTTTTCTATTATACATTTCAATTTTTATTCATCCCTTTTTTTTTTATTCATATATTCTTCTCCACCTCTTTTCATGTTACTTTTATTATTATATTATAGAAGCAGTGATTCTTTAATTTATTCCTTTTTCCTTTTTGTTAAATTGAAAATATTAAACGAATATAATCCTAAACAATTAGTTGAATATCTAACTATACATTTCAGATGTTACATTGAATAAAATTGTGAATATTAAACGAATATAATCTTAAACAATTAGTTGAGTATCGAACTAGACATTTCAGATGTTAAATTGAATAAAATTGTTAATATTAAACGAATATAATCTTAAACAATTAGTTGAATATCGAACTAGACATTTCAGATGTTAAATTGAATAAAATTGTTAATATTAAACGAATATAATCTTAAACAATTAGTTGAATATCGAACTAGACATTTCAGATGTTAAATTGAATAAAATTGTTAATATTAAACGAATATAATCTTAAACAATTAGTTGAATATCGAACTAGACATTTCAGATGTTAAATTGAATAAAATTGTTAATATTAAACGAATATAATCTTAAACAATTAGTTGAATATCTAACTATACATTTCAGATGTTACATTGAATAAAATTGTTAATATTAAACGAATATAATCTTAAACAATTAGTTGAATATCTAACTATAGATTTCAGATGTTACATTGAATAAAATTGTGAATATTAAACGAATATAATCTTAAACAATTAGTTGAGTATCGAACTAGACATTTCAGATGTTAAATTGAATAAAATTGTTAATATTAAACGAATATAATCTTAAACAATTAGTTGAATATCTAACTAGACATTTCAGATGTTAAATTGAATAAAATTGTGAATATTAAACGAATATAATCTTAAACAATTAGTTGAGTATCGAACTAGACATTTCAGATGTTAAATTGAATAAAATTGTTAATATTAAACGAATATAATCTTAAACAATTAGTTGAATATCGAACTAGACATTTCAGATGTTAAATTGAATAAAATTGTTAATATTAAACGAATATAATCTTAAACAATTAGTTGAATATCTAACTAGACATTTCAGATGTTAAATTGAATAAAATTGTTAATATTAAACGAATATAATCTTAAACAATTAGTTGAATATCTAACTATACATTTCAGATGTTACATTGAATAAAATTGTTAATATTAAACGAATATAATCTTAAACAATTAGTTGAATATCTAACTATACATTTCAGATGTTACATTGAATAAAATTGTGAATATTAAACGAATATAATCTTAAACAATTAGTTGAGTATCGAACTAGACATTTCAGATGTTAAATTGAATAAAATTGTTAATATTAAACGAATATAATCTTAAACAATTAGTTGAATATCTAACTAGACATTTCAGATGTTAAATTGAATAAAATTGTGAATATTAAACGAATATAATCTTAAACAATTAGTTGAGTATCGAACTAGACATTTCAGATGTTAAATTGAATAAAATTGTTAATATTAAACGAATATAATCTTAAACAATTAGTTGAATATCGAACTAGACATTTCAGATGTTAAATTGAATAAAATTGTTAATATTAAACGAATATAATCTTAAACAATTAGTTGAATATCTAACTAGACATTTCAGATGTTAAATTGAATAAAATTGTTAATATTAAACGAATATAATCTTAAACAATTAGTTGAATATCGAACTAGACATTTCAGATGTTAAATTGAATAAAATTGTTAATATTAAACGAATATAATTTTACACAAATAGTTGAATATCTAATCAGACATTTCAAATGTTAAAATAAATAAAATTGTGAATAATAAACGAACATAATCTTAAACAGTTAGCTGAATATCTTACTATATTCCTGGTGCAGCACCGTGCTTCCGGGGCCTCTGGGAAGAGTGGGCTACCGTACATATCCTGATGGATATGTGGACGTGTATCTTTAATTCTCCCAGATAACCCAAGGAATGCACCGTCCGTGAACAGGATAGGCTCGGGAAGAGAATTGTCGGCGCATGAAGAAGATGCCACGACCACCCAAGACAAACACCCCCACCAAGGCAAACAAGGGGTAAGTAAATATACAAAACAATTGTTTTAAAAATTATATAACAGATGTTCGTGCCATCGTGAGATGAACGGCAAATTGATCCCTTGGATTGTCTTGTAGAGCGTAGCCCATAGTGTGAGTTATCTAAGATCCTAAGATCAAAATGTCATAAGGTGCATTCGTTTTATTTACGGAGGAAATTAATTAACTGTGAAGATTATATGGAAACGTTAAGGACATAAGAAAAGCTTACCTTGAAAATAATATCAAAGCTCGGAACTATTTGGAAGAGGATTTTGAAGTAAAGCGTGGTTAAATTTTAAGGCCCGATGTTGAATGTGAACCACACCTAAACGTCAAGCTTTTTTCTGCATTTCATTTGACATTTCTCATTTTCAGACTAACTCAATTTGAACCATGGAAAGATACACAATCGAGCAACGCGTTAAAGTTATTCAGGCTTATTACGAAAATGGGCGTTCAAATCAAAATGCATATCGTGCACTTCGTGATTTTTTCGGTCAATTTAATCGTCCAAATGTGCGTACAATCGGAAAAATCGTGCAAAAATTTGAGCAAACCGGGTCTGTAGGAGATGTGAAAACACCAGTGCATGCTCGTACTGCAGAAAATATTGCTGCTGTTCGCGATAGTGTGGCTGAAGAGCCGTTCACCTCAACTCGTCGTCGTGCCCAACAATTGCACCTCTCACGCTCGTCGTTGATGAATATTATGCATAAAGACTTGCATTTACACGTTTACAAGGTGCAATTGGCTCAAGAACTAAAGCCTCTTGACCATTTCAAGCGTCGTCAATGGTCAGAATGGTGACAAGAAATGGCAACAGCGGATGATCAAATTTCGAAGAAAATCATCTTCAGTGATGAGGCACATTTTCACCTCAGTGGATTCGTCAATAAGCAGAATTGCCGCATTTGGGCGAATGTTAATCCAAGAGTGATTGTCGAAAAACCAATGCACCCACAAAAAGTGACTGTTTGGTGCGGTTTATGGGCTGGCGGCATCATCGGTCAGGCAGTTACTGTGAATGGTGTTCGCTATCGTGAGATTATAACGAACTTTTTATGGCCCGAATTGGAAGATATGGATGCGGACGATATGTGGTTTCAACAGGACGGTGCCACTTGCCACACAGCTAACGAAACAATGGCTCTTTTGCGCAACAAATTCAATGGCCGTGTTATCTCACGTGGTGGCGATGTCAATTGGCCGCCAAGATCATTGATTTGACACCGTTGGACTTCTTTCTTTGGGGTTATTTGAAAGAAAAGGTGTACGTCGATAAGCCAGCAACAATTCAAGAGCTAAAGGATGAGATAATTCGACTCATTAACGGCATAGAACCTCAATTATGCCCCAGCGTCATCGAAAATTTGGACCATCGGATGGAGGTGTGCCGCCGAGGTCGCGGCGGCCATTTGGCCGATATTTTGTTTTATACCTAATTGAACCATACCAATATTATCATAATAAAAAGAAATGACAATAATTTCCTAAATAATTTGTGTTTTATTCAAAATCAACATCGGCCCTTACAATTTAACCACCCTTTATATAATTATATCACGTAACTCCTCTTGAAATTAATTTCAAGTTCCAAAACTTGCCATAAATTGACAGAATTAAATAGAAAGTATATTGCCCATTCGCCTCAATTACAATTGAAGGTGCACTCATCAACACAGATCGTTGCTACCCTAACTATTTAGAATTTCTCATCTAATTCTTGTATACTATATCCAATCAGGTAGTAGACTTTGAATGGGTCAAATGTTACGCAAACCCCCAATGAACAAGTTTAGAAAATGATTCAGATTTTTGTAATAGAAGAAAGAGGAACAAGAAGCATATTATTATTTTTAAATGCCTGAAGGTATTAGGTCAGCAATCTTTTATCTGCAATTGACCTTTAGCATTTGATTAATGTCCCTGCGTCGTCTGCTGTCAATCGTGATTTATGATCTTGACACATAGTATTGCCGAGAGTAACAAATAATTTCATTAGACAATAAAAATGTCTTACACGGCCACATTTTACCATTTAGACTATTCGAAGATAAGTTACTGTCCATAAATTCTGAACATCGCGTTAAACTGTTGACCTTCAAGAGTTAAATGAGTTTATTTTTGTTGACTACTTGCTTTTGAAATATAAATATACCTGTCACGTTCCCTTCTTATTTCAGCACTTTCGTATCTAATTATAAGTATGACTGCTGTAGCCCAGGTGCAACGACTGACAATGGTATTTAAAACGTAATTGTGAATTTAGCTATTCAACTCAAGGCATTACCTGGGTCACGCCTTTATTAGGTTAACAACAAATTTGAATATCGCGTTACGGCCACAGTATGTTTTACTTTGTTCTCAAGTCTATTAATCACCTACTCTATCCTGAAACGTTTCTATCTACGGTGGTTGATTGTTTTTTGTGGCATACATCAGAAGTGGATATACACACTGAATAAGCTGAGAGTTTCTTAAAGATGAATACTTGTTCGAATTTATGTTATTAACGATGCAAGATTTTTATTAAACATAAAAATAGAATACGTTAAAAACCTAAATAAATTATATGAACAACATTTTACTTTACTTTTTAATTTTAATTTTAGTGGGATAAGTTAAGCTTAGTACTCACCTACTTAGTAGTAAGTTTGGCTTAGTAAAAGCCCAAATTTCAAATTTATACAACATATAAATAGCTAAACTTCACTTAACCCAACAGCCGAAGAAAAAGGAAAAGAAAAAAATTAAAATTAATAATTTTCATTTTATCATGGATGGTTGAGGGGTAAGCAACGATAAGACAAGCAAAGACCGTGGATAAGACGAGGAAACTAAGATTTATAAGAGAATCTGGATGTGGTATGGAAGGGAGGAATTAGGAGTTAGGAGGGCGTATTTCGGAAACGAAGTTAAGAGCAGAAGTGTTAAGATTAAAGTCTCAGGAGAGGCAAACGTATAGCGCCGAGTCGACGCCCCGAGATGCCACTAAATAACCGTTGCACATCTTGTTGAACAGTTGCCGGTTGTAACGCTCCGGAAACACCCGCTTGGGGAGGAAATTCCACAGCTTTCCCCTCTGTAACGGAACGAGTTCTGATGCACGGATTTTTGCGGCGCCGGGAATTTCACTCAACTTGTGGAGGAACGTACGCGAGTGCCGTATACCCAAGGTGATTATACTGACACCCTAAATCTAATTTTGACATCCGAGCCGAGCATTCATACTGTGGAGGTTGCTGCGCCACTGGGAAACTCAGATCACTGCTTAGTATCGGTCGCACAACCATTTGCATTTCAAGCAAATAACCGACCTAAATAGCTTCGCCAAGTATGGAAGTATGAGAGGGCCAACTGGAACGATTTGCGAGATTTCTTCGCATTCTTTTCGTGGTCGGAGATGTGCTTTGGAGATTCCGATGTCGATGCATGCGCGGATTCGCTCACGGAGATTATTCTTCTCAGGATGGTGATTTACATTCCACCAATCGAAATTAATCTGATAAACATTGGTTTAATAAAAAATGCGAGCAGATTTCAGCGGCAAAAAATATGGTTTTTAAACAATGGCGCTCCAATCCCACAGATCTTAACAGAACGAATTTTATTCGAATCAGAAACACGTGCAACCAGGCGATTAGTACAGCGAAGAAGTCTTACAACGACAGAGTGACCAATAAACTCCTTCGGTGCCCGACTAGTCGTGCTCCTTCTGGTCAATGGCAAAAGCTGTCAGCATTCGAGATTCGGTTTTAAGGGCGGAGTCTGCGTCTTCGCGCGGTCCGATCTGGCTTGCCAGAGGATGGAGGCATTGGAACCCAATAACATGGACATTATGTGGTTGAGGGTCGTGCTGAGAAATTCTGTTAAATTTCTTTGTTGTCTTTACCGCTCCCCGAACGAAGATCGACCGGCGACATTTTTTGAACATCTTTCACGTACCGTCGTAGCTGTAAAATGGCTCGAGTTCAGCCGATCCCAAAAGACGGGAAAATTTGTCTCCCACCAAATTACCGGCTGATAGCACTACTGTCTATCCTGTCTAAGGTGATGGAAAAAGTCATCAATACGGAGTTAAATAAGTATTTGGAGTGCAACGGACATCTGAATGATCGTCAATACGGATTCCGTGGCAGGCGGTCCACAGGAGACCTTTTGACACTTATAACCGATATATGGACATCTGCGATTAAACGGCATGGTGAGTCAAGGGCGGTCGCATTAGATATCTCCAAGGCTTTTGACCGCGTCTGGCACGGGGCATTGCTGAGCAAACTTCGTTCATATGGACTTTCCCAACAGCTTTGCGACTGGACGAGGAGCTTCCTCGAGAATCGATCGATCCGGGTTGTTGTGGACGGCGAGTGTTCGGATCTGTATCCTGTTAATTCGGGGGTGCCCCAGGGTTCTATTTTGGCTCCAACCTTGTTCTTGCTTCACATAAATGATTTGTTGGAGACAACGGATAACAAAGTGTTCAGTTTTGCGGATGATAGTACGCTTGTTTCCTCCTTTTCGAGTGATCGGCCGATTGGTGCATCAACGTCGCACCAGCTGAGATGTAGACAGACTGACTCTCTGAACCAGGATCTAGATAAGGTCCTGCAATGGGGAAAGGCCAATCTTGTCGACTTCAACGCAACGAAGACCCAGTATACAACATTCACAAAGAAAACCGGATCATCGGTTCCACAGCTGATGATGAATGGCTGGGGAAAGTTTGAGATTGCTCGGCGTCACGGTCTGTGGGAATGTATCATGGCATAAACACGTATCGGGTATCGCCAGATCAGCCTCAGGAAAACTGAGTTATCTTTTTAGAGCCAAGAAATATTTTACTCCGGCCCAACTTCTTCTCCTATATAAATCTCAAATTAGACCCGCGCTCGAATATTGTTCTCATGTTTGGAGCTCGGCTCCTAAACATACCCTCGACCTACTTGAGAGCGTACAAAGACGAGCGATCCGCCTGATTGGGGACTCGGCGCTGATGTTGGGACTACAGTCGCTATCACATCGAAGGCGCGTGGCCGACCTCTGTCTGTTCTACAGATATAATCACGGGTGGTGTTCTTCGGAGATTCTTGGCATTGTTCCACGCAATTCGGTCTATATGCGCTCCACAAGACAATCCGACGGATCGCACCCGTTTGTGGTTCATCTCCCGACAGCGCGAACATCCCTGTATCAGAACTCGTTCCGTTACAGAGCGGGGAAGCTGTGGAACTCCCTTCCCACGCGAGTGTTCCCGGAGCGTTACAACCTGCAACTGTTCAAAAAGAACTGCAACAGTTATTTGATGGCATCTCGGGGCGCCCACTCGACGCTATAGGTTCGCCTCTCCCGAGAAAAATCTAATACAAAAAAAAAAAAAAAAAAAAATAAAAAAAAAAAAAAAAAAAGTTAATTCCGGGGTGCCTCAAGATTCTATTGTGACTTCAACTTTGTTTTTGCCTCACATAAATGATTTTTTGCTGTCAACGGATAACAAAGTGTTCAGTTCCGGGGGTGATAGTACGCTTGTTTCCTCTTTTTAAATTGATCGACCGATTAGTGTATCAACGTCGCACCAGCTGAGATGTAGCCAGATCAGCTCTTTGAATCGGTATCTAGATAAGGACCTGCAATGGTGAAATATCAATTTCGTCGACTTCAATGCAACGAACACACAATATACAATATTCAGAAAGAAAAGTGGTTCATCGGTTCCACAGTTGATGATGAATGGCCAGCCCTTGGAATCTGGGGAAAGTATGAAATTGCTCGCCCTAACGGTCTGTGGGAATGTATCGCAGCATAAACACGTATCAACCTCAAACATCGCCAGGTCCACCTCCGGAAAACTGAGTTATCTTTTTAGAGCCAAGAAATATTTTACTCCGGCCCAACTTCTTCTCCTGTATAAATCCCAAGTTAGACCCGCGCTTGAATATTGCCCTCATGTATGGAGCTCGGCTCCTAAACATACCCTCTACCTACTTGAGAGCATACAGAGACGAGCGATCCGTCTGATCGGGGACTCGGCGCTGATGTCGGAACTACAGCCGCTATCACATCGAAGGCGCGTAGTCGACCTCTGTCTGTTTCACAGATATTATCACGGGTACTGTTCTTCGGAGATTCGTGGTATTGTTCCACGCAATTCGGCCTATGTGCGCCCCACAAGACAATCCGACGGATCCCACCAGCTTGCGTTTCATCTCCCGACGGTGCGAACATCCCTGTATCAGAACTCGTTCCGTCACAGAGCGGGGAAGCTGTGGAACTTCTTTCCCAAGCGAATGCTCCCGGAGCATTACAACCTGCAACTGTTTAAAAAGAACTGCAATAGTTATTTGGTGGCATCTCTGGGCGCCCGCTCGGCGCTGTAGGTTCGCCTCTCCCGAGAGAAGTGTTATAAAAAAAAAAAAAAAAATGCTAGGGCTTTAAGTGGATGGTTTTGCGTGCACCGCGATTAATAGTGGAGACTGGCTGCAAAGAGGTAAGTATCAAGGGGTGGTAGGTTTTGCGCGTAATAGTATACAGCTCTGCAGAGATGTCCCCATAGATTCTCACTTATGTTGAGGTCTGGAGATAATGCTGCCCGGTCAGAACCAGAAACGTTGTTACGCTACATTCCGGGCTGTGTAGATTGCTCCATTATTTTGTTGCAGGATGAAATTTTCGACATTTTTTCTTCATTATGAAACCCGATCTCTTCTTTTAAGATCTTACATCTCGATGACGTTGTGGTAGAGTGGCCTTTCTTTTCACACGCTTTCTTTGAATATGTTCTGCTTCAGCTAACACAGGTTATGTCAAACATACCTACCACTCAAGTGTCCCCTAATTGAGGCACATGATAAGATCATCAAAAGTCTAAATGCAAAACTATCAAAATAATAATCAATAAATATCAAATAATAAAATAAAAATAATTTCATCCCATTCTATTTGTCTTAATTCCCAAGATATGGTAACTTTATCTTGTCTTATTTACATTGCATTCACACATTGTAAGCAATATTTCAACCCAATCCCTTTATTCAGTTCCTTTGTTATATCTTTATTGTTTTGAGTTGGAATGAAGAGTCAATCGTCTACTAGCCTCCAGTCGGAGATAATTTAATATAAAGTGAAATTAGTAATTAGTAAATAAAGTTATTTAAGAATAAAATTTTATTTATGGATAAAATTAAGAATAAACTAAAAGTTGTGTTTTTGCGGACTAATTTATAAATAACAACATTTATCTCACACGCTGACAAGTCCTTAGTCTTTTATCCACATTTGAAAGCCCTGCGATTCCCCTTGTTGTTGCTGTATAATTTGACGCTTGGCTTAGTAGGGACCGTCGACCTGCTGGTGTCAAGCTATATTTTCGTCCAGGTACGTATCTTTCCCGTAGTTTTCCGGATCCTTTACATATTGTAGTGTGAAATAACTGTACGACTGTTGTGGGGGTTCTCTATATCACACGGAGAACCAACCCACAATTCCTACCTAATTTTGACCGTTAACAGCGCGTCACCATAGCCCAACGCCCTATTCAACATGCAAGAATACATTCCCCAATCCGCAACAGCATCCATTCCAAAACTCGCAAAGAATACATTTCCCAATCTGCAACAGCACCCATTCCCAAATCTGCAATAGCATACATTCCCAATCTATAATAGAATGCATTTTTAAAACCTTCAACAGAATACATACCAATCATCTCCCTCATATACACCAAACTGCATTTAGTTTTCTCCGAAAACCATTCCGACTCACTTCTTACTTAAACCATCTGAAATAATACCAATTCTCCTTACTGGTAAGTCACCTTGCATTTCCACGAAACAACGATCGCAACGACCAAGACCCATGTTCCTTTGTCTAACCGACAACTCATGCTCATACTTGGTTACGCCGTCGAAACCGATTTCTCCTTATACACAGCAACAGAAGAATCTAGTTCAGCCTGTACGGCAGAAATTCCCTGGAACTAAATTTTCTAAGTCGGCATAGCAACCCTTCCCCATGTTCCTAGTAAGTGGCAGTGAGTGCACTTGGCAATGACTCCACTGCCACGACACCCGGAATGGATTCTTGTATTCATTCAGTCAGTCGTCATTCAACCATCAGTGCGCGCACGTCAAGAGTCGCCTTATAACCGCCGCGATCAAACGGGGGTGTGCATGCCCCCGTGTGTAAAGTAAAGTCATGCCGCATCGCGTGAGTCCGCTGCGCGAATTCCAATTTAAGTCGAATTGATACATTGCGAAGCACGCACACCCCGAGTCGAGTAGAAAATCCACGCCATTATATTAATCAAAAGAAAGAGAATTAAAAGAATGAATTCAACTTTGGTAGTGTACGCGTGATCAATAATTACAAAATAAACGATCGTGAATACGGAAACCTTAATAAACAATGCAATACTTTGTTGAAGCCTTGTAACTCAGTGGATAAAATAAAGTCGGAAATTAACAGAGATCGTTAGCTTTCTATACGAAGGTTTGTGTATAAAACTACCCTCTGTTCTCCATGTGCCTAAGTGCTACTGACTTGTAAATTGCGGTAATGGCGCAGTATTTTCATACTGTACAGAATATCGAAGAAATAAAAAAACTAAGTTCAATGAACACCAGGTGTTTCATTTGTGGTGTTTCCTCATTGCGGATGACAGTTTCGCATCAGATCTTCACGTGCTCGTAACGCGCCCGAAGTGCGATCTTCTAGCGGACGGCCACCAGTGAATAACTTCAGGGATCCAATTAATCAAAATTTTGAAATAGTTGCAAACGATCCAAACTGACTCGCTGGTGACTGTTCCTTGGCTGTGAGTACCGAATAAGAAAAGGAAAATAAAGAAAACACAAGTACGAACGAGCTTATCATTACCATGACAGTGTGAATCACCCAAAAAATTGAACCTAAGCGTTACCCATCAGGCTACTGACCGTGTTTAGAATTTGATTTTTAAACTCGACTATACTCCACTGAAGTGAATTATTTTTGTTATCGCTATGGTATACGGCTCTGATGTATTTTCTTGTTCGATTTTTCGTTCGGTGCTCTTCACTATTTTGCTTGTGAATTGTGTGTGTATCTGTTAGAATTGCCCCCCACACTGCCACTCAAAAGTTTTGCAATCTTGTTGACAGAAAATCCATCTTCGGGCCTTTTTTGAATGTTTTGGACCTCCGTTTGTTTTAACATCTTTTCAGACCCCATTTTAAACTTGTTTACTTCTAACTGACCAACAACTCACCCTGCGAATGGAATCCGCAACTGAATTACTGTTTTCAACCATTTGTCGTGGATAATTCGAAACAAACTGCAAATTCCAAGAAAATTAAGGGAAAAAAAGGATTTATACTTATTAAAATCTTTTTAGAAATCGGCAATGACAACGTGAATTCATTCGGCAAGTAGTTTATAATTGCTGCTTGTGTACATCCTACCCGAATATTAAAATGCTATCCGCTTTGCCTCGTAAAACTGGATTTTTTTTTTGTTTAAAGATTCAATCCACGTATTTGCTGTGAATATAAATGCAAATACATTAATGAAGGTCAGCTATTTATTTATAGTCCTTAATATCAGGTTTGCAAAACGATCATTTATTTGAATATTTATGTCGCCCGGTTCAAAAGAAAGTAGTTACCTCTCTAATGGATTTTAATTTGCCCACAAATATCAGGTACACACGCGTAAGTGGGTTGCTTGACAAGTTCGAGCGGAGTTCAGGTTTTTACAAAACACTCAAATCTCTCTATGCTACTTCTGACTTATTACAGTAATGCCGACAATTGAAGTTTGGTAATCATATTTTTCCGTTGCTTGTGAACTGGTCGGTAAAGCGACATCATGAAAATGATTATATCGATGATTACCTACGTTTACGGTTTTGAAAGTTACATGCCTGTGTAGAGAATAGTGTACTACTAACCAGGCCAAGGAATAAGTCAGTAGAGCAATAGCATTCACTCAAACGTGAGTATACTAATTGTAATATGTAAATAGGAAGCTAAGGGGTGACGATCTAAGGTCTCGAAATTTGGTCTATAGTGATGAAAGTTCATATGTATATTGTATTTAGTTGATGACCTTTCTCTGTTCTTTGGTTAAGGTCATCATCATCATCGGCACTACAACCGGGATCCGGTCTTGGCCTTATTTAGCAAGTCTCTCCACAGATATCCGGTCCATATCCGAGACTTTTAAATTGTCCATAATAATTTGTATCTCCGGTCAAGGTTGTGGGGTAGGAAGTATTGTGCCAATACACGGGCACCCCGTTCACTTCCTCCTCCATCATAAATTGTTCGCGCGGTAACTGCTCACTACGCAAGGATGAAGCAAACTATGGTCGACCTTCGCAACCGAGCGGACACAACACAGAAACAAAACACTCCGGTTTGATAAACAATAATACTTTATTTGTTACCTTTAATACTTTCACTTAGATTTATTTTTAGTTTTGAAGGTATATCCAAATCGAACAACACATAAAATGACAGATTTAAATCAATACTTTCACCGACTTTAACTAAAGTTACTTGAACAACGCGAACACGACTCCAGTATATATTTGTGCGTCTTCGCAGTGACGGCGAGTTGGAGTGACGCATGACCGTGGCGGTCTGCGGATGGTAAAGGACTCAGCGATCGTCATCTCAAGCAGAGATGATTTCGCTAAGAAAAAAGGAAGAGAGAGAAAAACTCTTCTCTTAAGGGTGTGAATATATCCTTGCCAAAGATATGTTTTATCTCCCACAAGTGTAACGTAGAGTCTCTCTTGTGGGAACAAGAAAACCAGATCTCGTAATAAAGGTCATGGTGGTATGTGTGGGATCGTTCGGATAGATGCGATTCACACGGGCAGTGGAACGACGAAACAGGCAGGCGGCAAAGACAATAGGGGAAAATGACCAAATGCGCCGTTGGTAATGCGGGTCATTGTTTACACGATGCCTCGTCGCTATTTTCGACGTTAGGAGAAAAAGGTGCTAAAGCAAATTGGATTTTTATGGCATCTTTGGCTGCAGTAGAAACCGGGTTCATATTTGCATTAGGAAATGCTGGAGAATTTGGTTTCGGCGTCTATTGCGCTAATTAATATGCAGCTGCTTGGATTGTTTATTGATAAGACAAACCAAAAAGGTTGCCAGGCATGTGTATGAAAAGGTATATGACGCGGCTGAGAAAATAGACGGCGCGATATTTATGGTCCCTGTCATGACGGTTACATTGAATGCAATCCGAATTATTTTGTTTACAGGAATTCATCTGAGGGAATTTGACTGGCGACGTAGATGCCGAAATTGATTGGAAATTCCTGGTAAGTTAATAAAGAAATCTTAAGGAGCAATGGTATGCGAAGGAGAATGCATGAAGGTAAGTTTTCTTTACAGGGACTTAAAGATCATAGATTTGATCTCTTAAATGCGTGCAGCATTTTTAGGTACTAATACTGTTGCATTAGCAAATTTAAAGGGGTTGGGTAGTAGTTATCGGGGGTTTTCAGGTAAGTAGACCGTAGGGTTTGGCGGAACCGCTACAAGGTCATTAGTCTTGCGCCAACCTTTCTCAGGATGTTGGATTAAGGTAGGGCTGCATAATTCGTAGAGGTGGAATACATTAAAATTATTTCTAAGTTTGGGAAAACCGAATCTTATATAACTATATACCTCTAAATAGTCAATTATAAAATCATCTAGTGCTATGGTACTTTTTCGAATTACTTTGCGTGTGAAAATACGAAATTCCATTATTGTATAAGATAAATGAAATTGAAAACATTTTAATAAATTTTTGAATAAATGAATTATATTGAAATAAATATTAATGATATTTTATATACCAAAGATATCTTTGCGCCCTGGCATGAAGAGTAAAAACGGTAATGTGCATTGGCATTTTCTTTTCCTAGCCTTCAATTCCCAATACAGGGTGTTACGCGTCACCGTGCCCATTGGATGGTTTGCAGCCAGGGGTATCATCATCATCGGCACTACAACCTGGATCCGACCTTGGCCCTATTTAGCAAGTCTCGAGGTTTGTTAAATTTTCCATAATAATTTGTTTTTCGAGCAACGTTATTAGGCTTGCGCCAAGCCAGGGGTATACCGGCTGTATTATAACGGCGCCTCTTTGACACTGGGTCGAATCAGTAAGCAGACCTTACCATATCAAAGATGGGCTCTGATATGGCGGACTAACCCCAAAACTCGTGGGGACAAAAATGAATAATCAATATACAAGCAACAATCTCACGAAAAACTCGGTAGGCGTAGGTGTGATGAGCCAACACTACCATAAGGGAACAAATCATCAAGAAAACACCGATTCGGCAAAAAGAAGACGTAGGGAAAAACGGAAAAAGCGAGATATACGCCTCGGCCCGTCGAATGTTCGAACGTTATATAAACCAGGCGCGATACAGATGGTCGTAGAAAACACGAAACAATATAAAATGGACATCGTCGCGCTTCAGGAAGTCCGACTCCCACATCAAGTAATTGAAACCAACGGATTTACACCGGTGTGTGGAGGTACCGATACACATAACCTCGGAACCGGCTTCATCATAAGCAAGAAGATTACGCCCCATGTAAAAGATGTGAAATTTATTAATGACCGAATGTCTGTGCTAAAAGTACAGGGCCGATGGTACAATTATGTATTTATAAACGTACACGCCCCAACAGAATCTGTGGACGAAGAAACGAAGGACACGTTCTACGAGACCCTAGAGGATGTATTTGATGGGATCTCATCAATTGATGTGAAAATCCTCCTCGGGGACCTCAACGCAAAAATTGGAAAGGAAGATATCTTCAAACCAACTATAGGTAAAGAAAGTCTACACGACGTTTCAAATGATAATGGAATTCGAATTATCACGTTCGCAGCGTCAAAAGATCTGTTAGTGAAAAGCATGATGTTCAAGCACAAGCAAATTCATAAACCCACATGGATATCACCTGACGGCGTAACGCGTAACCAAATAGACCACTTTCTCATAGACAAAAGACACCACTCGAATATCCTTGACGTAAGATCATATAGAGGAGCAGATTGCGACTCCGATCATTTTCCAGTGATAAACAAAATTAGGAGTCGGCTGGCAGCACACCCACATGAGCAGTCGCGGGAGACGAGCAAAAAGTTCGACTTTCATAAACTAAAAGACCTGCGCAAAAGGGCTAAATATCAAGACGAACTAACGAATAGATTTAGCATCCTAGAGAATGGGAGTAGTGAGAAAGAGGAAGCCAATATTGTGGACACTAAATGGGCATCGATCAGAGACACAATCAAACAAACAGCCCACATGGTATTAGGATTTAAGAAAAAAATTAAGTCCAAACCTTGGTTTGACGATGAGTGCAGGGCGAAGATCGAACAACGTACACGGCTCAGAGTGATCCACTTACAAAGATATCAATCAACGCAGAAAGACACTCCACAATTCGGGAAGAGACAATGAAACTTTCCAAACGCAAAAAAACGTGAATGGGAGAAGACGGCATAAACTCAATTAGAAATAGCTAGCCAGGGAGAGCCAAAATAATTCGAGACGCTGTCTGGTCACAGAAATAAACAATATCGTGACAAGATGGAAGCAGCTCTTTGAAAACCTGCTCAATGCGCGCACCTATCAACCACAAATAAACGCTCCAATCCCCAAAAGGAAGAACCGTAGCAATCCCACCAATCTTCGCGCGATTAGTCTGCTGCCAAACATTAGCAAAATATTCGAGAAAATCATAAATAAGGCATTGAAAAACTGGTGTGATGTAAACGACATCATTCCGAACAACCAGTTTGCTCTTAGAGCGGGGCACGACACAGTTCATGCAGTTTCAAAACTTGTTTGCACAGGAGTACATTTGATTGACTTTAAAAGGGCCTTCGATACCGTATGGTTAAGAGGGCCTGTATATAAGCTATCAACTCTAGGTTTGCCCTAATATCTGTTATACATCATTTACGATATGATAATGGATAGGCAATTTGTTGTAAAATGTGAGGACAAAATCTCCAATAAAACTTTCCATATTAGGAATGGCTTACAGCAGGGAGCCGTGAATTCTCCAATTCTCTTCAATATTTATACTAGTGATCTAGTTGGGTATCTTAATCATGCTATTGCATATGCCGACGATATTGTGGTGTACAGATCAGAAAAAAATCGATGCCATTAACAGACTTCTTCAAGACGACTTCAATAAAATCAAACGCTTTTGTGACGATTGGAAATTGAAAATCAACTTCCAAAAAACAGAAACTATCCTTTTCAAAACACCTCTTTCTACAGCTTCAAGAGATACAAGGAATAATTGTAAAAACTTTTCCATTGTAGGAAGCAATAATCTTCCGCTGCAAATGAAAACTGTCGTCAGGTACCTTGGTATTTGGATGGATCTACATTGATAAGCACATAGCAGCTGCCCTCTCCGCAGCTAAAAGTGCATATGCAATGACAAGAAGTCTGTACCGAAATAGTCTCCTAGATCACAAAGTTAAAATAATTTCGTACTCAGCATTTATCCGTCCAATATTAGTGTATGGTTGCCCGGTATGGTTTAACGTTTCCCCATCCTACATGGAAAAGTTTCGCATGTTCGAGAGGGAGTGCTTGCGTCCCAGCCTCGAATTACATAGAACACCCGAGTCTCAATACAGGAAATGCTATCCTAATAAGACACTGTATGACAAATCAGGATTGAATAGGATTGACAATTTCATTATCAAAATTATTCGTGGTCACACTGCAAGGGCAATGTGCAGCGAAAATAATCTTATCTCCGGAGCATACTACCCCAATGACATGTACCTGGAGAATACACTCCAAAATGGGTTTATCCCACCTGAAGCGGATAGAAAAGGTCTTCTCCAAAACAAGCACGGAGACCCTATTATTTACCACGCTTTTCGTGGTGTCAGGGACAAACGGATTCTTTACAACTGTGATATATCAAATGCTGCAGCTCACTTGCGCTTTAGCATGACAAGAGGCGATCGAAATAAATCTATGAATGACCGATCCCATCCCAACTGGTGGTGGATTGACAATGAAGAAAGGGATTAAATCCCCAAATATAGCCGAAGATCTGGCTACGCTTTCCCTTCCCATTCCGCATTTCCCTTTTCATATTTATTCTTCCTTTTCGTTTCCATTTTGCATTTAGATTCCTTTTCATTTTAAAATCTCTGTATGTTAACATTTTGTTAATGTTTGTTAACATATTTGTTTTTGTTAAGTTTTTATTTTATCTTATGTTATTTACAAAAAAAAAAAAAAAAAAAAAAACGTCCAGGAAATACCATATATAAAAATATTAAAATATAAAAATATTAAAATATAAAAATATTAAAATATAAAAATATTATTGTACGCCGAAAGGCATTACACAAACTTGTATCGTGTAATTTAGAGTGCTCGTGTAGAGCCAGTAAATTATTTTAAGAATAAGAAAAGTTTGTAAAATAGGATTTAGCATTTAGTCCTAAGTCAAGATTTGTTAAATTATTGCACAATAAATGCGTTATTCATCATCATCATCATAAACGCTCCAGACGTGCATATAGCCGAGCCTCAGATCCCAGAGCCTTCTTTCAACGAAGTTGTAGGTGCAATAAATCGATTGAAAAACAACAAGGCTCCCGGAGTCGACTGCATACTGGCAGAACTTGAGAAGCATGGACGAGAGGCAACCGCTCGGAAGACCCACCAACTGATTTAAACAATATGGGATAAGGAAATCACTCCGAAAGAATGGAAAACTTCAATAGTCGTCCTCATTTTCAAAAAAGGCGACTTGCAAAAATTACAGAGGAATATCATTGGTCCCAACCACATACAAAATACTAACAAATGTCATTCTGGCGAGAATCACACCGTGCGCAAAAGAAATAATGGGAGACTACTGTGGCGATTCCGCCAGATCCCACGGCTCGCCTTCCTGAAAAAAACCCCCATAACCATAACCCGGGTCTGCACCAGCTTTCGCTAATGCAATTCGCATTAGCATCTTAGATGCTTCACGCATCAAACAGACCCAATTATTATAACCCTAAAATCCCTATAAAGAAAACTTACCTTCATGCATCCCTTCGCATACAATTTTTCATAAGATTTCTTTGTTTGCTTATTTGGTATTCTGAACCAATTCGGTACCAGACAAATTCCATAAATATCGCGCCGTCTATTTTCCTAGCCGCGCCATATACCTTTTCATATACATTGCCTGGCAACCTTTTTTGTTTGTCTTACCAACAAACAACCCAAGCAGCTGCATATAATTAGCGCAATAGACGCTGAAACCAAATTCTCCAGCATTTCCTAATGCAAATATGAACCCGGTTTCTATTGCAGCCAGAGATGCCATAAACATCCAATTTGACCTCTAACACCTTTTTCTATCCCTGTTCATATATTGGCCCCCATCCACGCCAAAAACAGTTATCACGCGAAACTGTTCATCAATACTCGACCTTTTTGGACTCCATTTCGACTACATCCAATCTATCCACCTCTTCCTAAGATATTGGCGCATAATGCCATCACACACACCCGACTTCACCATAGACTCCATACACTGTTTCGACATTTTTCACTCAACCGACCCCATTGGCATCATGTTCAACCCTTTTGACTTCACTCGACACCTCCTATTCGACGTCATCAAACTCCTTCGACTCATTTTCAACGTCCTTCGGCTTCACGCCACCTCACACCCGACTTCTTTTCACCCTTATCAACTTCGCTCGGGTTTATTCAATCCCGACGCCTTCTCAACATATTGGTGCACATGCGCCAAGCGCAGTCTTCATGCAACTTCGCTCGCCTCTATGCGACCCTGTCCGCCTACTCTCGTCTATATACATTTCTGCAAGCCGGCTCCTTAAGTAACAACAGCTACTACGCGTAGCATATAATCTATAGGACGCCGGTTTTGTCTCGTGTGAAACACCCTCACCCTTTTCTGTCTCTTTTCTGAAGGTTGGCGCTCACGCTCGCCAACCACAGCCTTCACGCAACCCCATGCATCCCTTCTCGACTCTGCTCGACCTCTCTACCCGATTTCAGCAAGCCAGCTTCCCTCGTTACCACAGCTACTACGCGTAGCAGCACCCATCAGGGCACCTGGTTTTGCCCCTTTATTTAAATTTCAGGACATTCGTCCTTAGATCTCCTACGTCTCCCAAATGTCTCAGCAACACCGGTCCACAAATCAAACCGATACCACCGGGCTGAGACAACATATCTGTTTCCCCAATCCTTTAGCCACCATGGCTCCCCTTTAGCGGCAACTAAAGGCTATACACGCCCCTCTACGCCGCCTCAAATACCTAGGTGCATAATACTTCGGAGAGTGCAGCAGTTACTCTAGGCCGCCTTGTGGTTAGACACAACCAACCATACCCCAGGAGCCCCGTAATCTAAGTCGCCCAACTTAAACGAGCGCGATTGGCCGGCCCTCCCAACAAAGCGCCGCTTGGTCGAGGTTGCGGTCGCCGTTTATCAAGCTCCGGGGTCGACACCGGAGCCGATATATCGGACCTCCCTCGATCGGTAAGCCGCGCAACTGGAGCGCCCGCCCCCTTTTACCAGTCACAGCGGCAAACAATTTGCCATACAAACGTATGGACAAAAGACACCCGCTCTGGACTTGGTCCCTTTCCATTCCGCACACGGCAACCCGTCACTGCGGATGGGAATTACCCTGGGATAAGTTCCCCTCCTTCTCGCACACACTATTTCGTCACTGCGGACGTGAGCGGATTTCCGATAGGTTCCGACCTATTCGGGCGATAAGCCTGTTGGTCCGCGAGACCCATAACAGGCCGATGGACCACGCCGCACACATTTGCCCTTGATGGCATCAAGCGGTAACAACTGTGTCCATCTTATCGATAAAGGCCCAAACAATAACCAGGAACTGGTCACAACGACAGTCCCGTAACATTACCACAGCGCATTCCGAAGCAACCTCCCTATCATTACAGCACCCACCATCGAGCATTCCCTCGCCCCTACCTTTTTTTTCGTGACTACGTCACTGGGAGGGGAGTACTGTGGCGATTCCGCCAGATCCCACGGCTCGCCTTCCTGAAAAAAACCCCCATAACCATAACCCGGGTCTGCACCAGCTTTCGCTAATGCAATTCGCATTAGCATCTTAGATGCTTCACGCATCAAACAGACCCAATTATTATAACCCTAAAATCCCTATAAAGAAAACTTACCTTCATGCATCCCTTCGCATACAATTTTTCATAAGATTTCTTTGTTTGCTTATTTGGTATTCTGAACCAATTCGGTACCAGACAAATTCCATAAATATCGCGCCGTCTATTTTCCTAGCCGCGCCATATACCTTTTCATATACATTGCCTGGCAACCTTTTTTGTTTGTCTTACCAACAAACAACCCAAGCAGCTGCATATAATTAGCGCAATAGACGCTGAAACCAAATTCTCCAGCATTTCCTAATGCAAATATGAACCCGGTTTCTATTGCAGCCAGAGATGCCATAAACATCCAATTTGCTTTTAGCACCTTTTTCTCCTAACGTCGAAAATAGCGACGAGGCATCGTATAAACATGACCCTCATTAAAGAGCGAACCATTTGGTCGCCTTTCCTTTTGTCTTTGCCGTCTCCCTGTTTCGCTGTTCCACTGCACGTGTGAATAGCATTGATCTCAACGATCCCACACATACCACCATGAACTGTATTACAAGATCTGGTTTCCTATACCACCGAGAGACTTTACGTTTCCCTGGTGGTAGGTAAAAAACGATATCCTTATTGGTGAGGATATCGTTGGAGTCGTAATTCAATCTCCGTGGCGATCGGGTCGCTCGCCATTCACCGTACCTCCGCCGGGTACGGTGCGAAACCAGTTAATTCGAGTCGAGTGTTTTCTTTTGAAGAAGTTAGTGTGGTGTAGTACTTTGTGGTTTTTAAAAGATGCTGGGCAATTAGATAACAAAACAAGTAGTTATTCAGATTGAATCAAATGAAGCCATTCGATAATATACATCCAATAAAAATAAAGTTCATTAACTGTTTGATTTTCAAAATTTAAAGGTAAATTAAATTCGCAACTAGACACATTTCGTTGTTAAAGCGCGTTTCCTGTACCTGCTGCGATATTCGGCCAAACTTAATTAGTGACAATATGATGGAGGAGGAAGTTAATCAGCGCCGTACGCCGGTGCACTTACCCTCCTCCCCACATTACCAGTGCGGATTCCATCGGAACCGGTCAACAAGCGACCAAATGTTCACAATAAGACAACTGCTGAAAAAGAAGTGGGAATACGGATAGATGATTCACCAACTGTTCGTTGACTTCAGAAAAGCCTACGACTTAGTCGCAAGGCAAAGACTCTGTGGCGGTTCCCGCAAATCCCACGGCTCGCCTTCCTGAAAAAACCCCCATAACCACAACCCGGTCTGCACCAGCTTTCGCTAATGCAATTCGCATTAGCATCTTAAATGCTTCACGCATCAAACAGACCCAATTATTATAACCCAAAAGTCTCTGCAAAAGAATTCTTACCTTTTCAAGCGTTCCTTCGCTTTCAAATCCCCTGTAAGAGTTCTTAATTTCCTCATCATAAATTTCCTGAAAAGAAAAACCCTCGGTTCACATATCATGTAACCATTCCAGCCAGGGATAATTAGCATTGCGTCGCCTATTCCCAGCTTCATTCATGTATACGATAAACTTCCTTATGTATACATTTAGCTGGCGACGTTTTTCTTCCAGCAATAAAATTCTCTGGCTCGCACAATGTGCAAACCAAAGCAAATACGCATCTCGCGTCTTAAACCTATTAGCACCATGTGCATCGGCATTGCGGCTATCGTAACAGCTGTAATGCATACCATAGACAATTCACATCGTTTAGGTATCCGAATCACATTTTCTATTTAATGAGCGGCTGCTATTTATCTAGCCGACTCTCATTACCGAACTATGCATTAGGTCATATTTCCCTTGTCCTTTGATTCGCCGAATCTTGTCCCCTACGAACTAGATACATAAACAAATACAAAGCCATTAGCATCCGACGAGATGCGATTCGTTTGTTTCAACAAACACACATCTCCTGGATGCCCATTATGCCCCGTCCTTGAGTTTCAGGTTTATTCCTATGGCCTTGTTTATGAAAAATAAACCAATGTGATCTTCACTCACACATACCATCATGACCACGATGTGCGAGTGAGCTCTGAACGAGCAAAATATGGAGGAGTCCATTTCCATCTGCCGACCACGATGGTCGCGCGAGCTCCCGTCGCGTGCCGAGGAAGCGATAATACCCGGAGTCTTTTAAAGATCGATGTAATGTGAAATAATAAGTTCTAAGTGAAATAAATTAAAAATTAATTAAGAACAACTTGCGTTTTAATTGTTAATCGTTGTTTCGGTGACGATGGTGGTTAGGAAGGAATCCAGCGCCGTACGCCGGCGCACACAACACCTAACCCCACAACTCCACCATATTGTAGTTGACCTGGGAATCCCGAAAAAATATGCCGCTCTCATTCAAATCTGCACGAACGAATATAAAAATGGCGAGTTAGAATATAAAACCAACTCTCAGAACCATTTGAAATCCGCGAAGGACTAAAACAGGGGGATGGTCTCTCACCTTGTCTTTTTAACCGAGTATGTCGTATTTATTTGTATAAGGTACAAAACGACATGGCCCTCAACATCCCTGAACGAGGTCACACAAGTGCTCGCATATGCGGTTGACATCACCGTTTTGGTCGGTAATCTAGAAACTGTAATGAAAAACTGTGAAATCATCATGGAAGCGGGAGAAGAGGTGGGCCTACAAATAAATGAAGAAAAAACAAAATATATGATTACAGCGCGAGCAGATGGACCTCAGGGAACACACATAAACGTCAGGGGCAAGATATTAGAAAAAGTTAAAAAATTAAAATATCTAGGAACAATACTGACGGCCAGTAACGAAATGTCGAAGGGAATTAACAAAAGACTACACGCCGACAACGCTAAACATGGGCTCTCCCAAAACGGGAAGAAAACAAATTCCGCGTATTCGAGAATAAATTGTGAAGGGGTATCTTTGACAGTAAATATGACGAGGAGGCAGGACAATGGAGGAAACTACAACCACCAATTGGAAGGGCTATACGGCAAACCTACAATAAGGAGAGTAAACAGGTCGCGAAGATTAAGATGGGCCGGACATGTGGCGCGAAAGGGCAACGATAGGACCGTGCGTAGAATTCTTGACGGGAAAGAGACCGACAGGACGGCGACGGATATCGGAGGACAATGTTAGGTTTGACCTTGAGGAGATCGGATCGGATGGTCAAACGTGGAAGGAGAGTGCGTCGGACAGGGAACGATGGCGGAATCGAGTCGGCGAGGTGATGTACTTCCGGGTTCCTACAGACCAATAAACAGTAGTAGTAATAGCCTTCCTTTCGCCTCCCTTATTGTGCTTTGAATTTAAAGGTATAACAGTATTATCATATTATATTATAAGCTCGAATTCAAGCATTCTTTGATAAAATAAATATATGAGAAAGGACAAAATAAAAGATGTATATAAAATGAAAACGAAAAACGCAATACAAATAAAATACTAATAAATGGGTTAGTTAGGTTTTCAGATATACGAGGGTAGGTAAATAAGTTCTTAGAAATGCCTAGGATGGTATAGAACAAATTTTAAAAAGAAAACGTATCAATTATTGTGACATGTTATAAAACATTATGCTCCTCGATATTATAGTGGTTAGTATACCCGCCTGACACGCGGGAGACCGGGGTTCGATTCCCCGTCGGGGAGCCTCTGCCCGGAAAAAACAAATCATTATGGAAAATTTAACAAGCCTCAGGACTTGCTAAATAAGGCCAAGACCGGTTCCCGGTTATAGTGCCGATGATGATGATGATAAAAACACTAGTTAAATGATAATGTATAAATTAGAGTGCTTGCGAAGAACCCGTAAGTTAATGTAAAAATGATATTTGTAAAATAGAAGTTAACATTTAGTCTTAAGTAAAGTTTGTAATTGAATTGTTAAATAAATGTGGAGATAAAACAAAAACAAACCCCTACGATGGCGCTTGTAGCATCGCTAATGATCTGTTTTTAGTACGTATCGTTCCTCAGTAGGTATCTGTCAATTTTCAATTTGTTTCGTGTTTCAATTTTGCATGATGAAATGGGAATGAAAAAAATATCTGCGAGATGGGTGCCGCATTTGTTTTCAGCTGAGAACTTTTGGAGCGCATGCGTCGCAACCCAGATGAGTTTCTGCGCAGATTAATAACTGTAGAGGAAACATGGATACGCCACTACACTCCCAAGGCGCAAGAACAGTCAAAACAGTGGCTTGTTAAAGGCGAACCTGCTCCAAAGAAGACGATGACGGTGAAATCAACTGGAAAGATTATGGCTACTGTGTTTTGGGATAAAGGTGGTATTATCTGTATTGACTATTTGGAAAAGGGACAGACGATAATTGGACAGTATTATGCGTCATTATTAGATCAGCTAAATGAGAAAATAATAGAAAATCGTCCTCATTTTCTAAAGACTTATTGACCTGCCCTCGTATAATGAAATTGTAAAATAATTTAGACGCTAATAGAATTGCCAAAGCTGGTGAGACCGTGGCTATTAACACACACATTCACTACTACCAGAAATTCTGATTGTATGTAACCTCTTTAGAAAAAGTAGTATCTAATGCAGCAAAACTAAAAAACAAAAATTATCGGGATAATACTCGATTACCAAAGAGATGATCAAATACTCGTATTTACCGGTTAGTCAATCGTTTCACACAAATGTTAGAATGGCTGACAGTTGTGAAAACCGATCTCCATTTCCAAATAAAGCACCTGGAAAAAAAGGCCAATGGGAAAGACATCACTCTTCACAGGTTCGAACTTGAACTGGTTATAAAAACAATGGACCTAACTCATCACATATTTTGGCAACAGGAGAAAGCTGCGATGATTTAGCTTATTTAGATGATCAATAACTCCATGCGATATTTGTGTGAAGCTAGATTCATAAATTATTTTTATTCTATCGAAATATCTGAAACTTTTGATGAGAATTCACACACAATCACAACAATTGAATGAGATCACTCAGACCTTTGTATCTTGTTTGTAATTAAAGACGAATAATAAAACAATAAAACAATAATTGAGCCGATAAAATGCATTAGTTGTCTACACAATACCAAGGCGTTGCCTAAAAAAAGAAAAAGAAAAATTAGGACAGTTAAAGAAAGAGGGGAGAGAGTGTGGGAGAGTGGTTAAGGAAAGACAACCGCCTACAGTAAATTCTTCAACGTTCGCGGAAACTTTTCCTCTTCTCGTAAATAAAGAGTGCTGTAAAAGGTTTTATCATTACTGACAATTAATTAACTAAAACTTCAACCGTTGAGGGTACTGAGCGACCTAATGAAAAGCGCGAACAGAATGATTCTAAAGTAGAGCAAAAATACATCATTGGCCGAAGTGTATTACTGTCCCGGGATTTTTAATGAAAAAATTGGTTTTTTGGGCAAAGTTATATTTATTCTTCAACATAGTTGCTTCCCAGGACGATACACTTGGTATAGCGATTTTCCAACATGCCCTCTCTGTAGTACGTAACTTTCAAGCTTTTGAAATATGCCTCGGTTTCCGATGACTTCCTCATTCGAATTGAATTTCTTTCCCTGGAGCCACCAGATTTTCCAGATTCTTACTTCAGGGATTAATTAAAATATCATTTGAAAAAATGTCTTGAGGTTCAGCGAAATTATCATGCATAATAAAATATAATTCAAACCAAATGCTCATGTTTTTTTTTTATTGAACGACAATGATTATTAAATAACCTTGTATTCTCCATAGAAGAAAACGATTGAGTTGTCATAACGCATATTAACTACAAGGTTCGGTGGCCAAACAGGTTTCTGGCATGTTCACCAACACAGTCATGCGTTTTTGGATGCGAAAAACTTCTGACCAATCATTGCAACACGTCTCGTCCGCGAGCGTAAAAAGCTCTGCAGAATGAGATATCGTCACCGCTTTACTCAAAGGGAACCATTATTGCGATCCATCATTCACAATACTGACACACTGATAAAAACAATACTGACACACTGATAAAACAAAGAATCTAAAACAACCGTAGCCGACAATTGGAAGACAAACTCAGGAGTATTCAGATGGACCAGATCATTTATAAAAATGTTAAAAAATTCTCGTAACACTGGTCCAATCATACACAACGGTGTTGTTGTTAATAATGACACCAATAAAGCAAATATCATCGAAGAGACCTTTGAAAATAATCACAGGATTACTCTCCAGGATGGGGACCCGGATACTAATGCAAACACTAATTCAGAAATCCAAAATAAACTAGACAACTTTAACGAGCCTATTGTTGTCTTTAACCCATCTAGTAGTGCATACTTCGATGACACACGCGATAATGGTCACGGTTTCGTCACAACCCTACAAAATCTACTTTAATCTCGAAACCCCAAGAAGTCACCCGGTATCGACAACATATCATACCACTCGTTGCGAAGGCTTTCTGCTTTATTCTTTATAAAGCTCTCCATTCTGTTCAACCATGCCTACAACATGGGGTACTTTCCCCAAGCCTGAAAGCATGCTGTTGTTTGCCCAGTAGCAAAAGCTGGGAAACCAACATATCACCCCTCAAGGTTTTCGTCCGATTTCGCTCCTTACCTGCATCAGCAAAATATATGAACAGTTCATATACGAGAAGCTAAATAAGTTTATCAGTGCTAGGAACCTAATACCTGATTTCCAATTTGGATTCAGAAGAGCGCACAGCACCACTATGGCTCTCAACGTATTTCAAAACCACTTCTGCGTGCGCCTCTTCAATAAGGAACCCACCATTGCGGTGAGCCTGGACATTGAAAAGGCTTTTGACACAACCTGGATCGAAGGTCTCGTTTTCAAATTACTGAATACTGGCCTCAGTAGAACGCTGTGTAGTATCATCTACCAGTTCGTTCTAAACAGAACCTTCCAAGTTCGCGTGAATGGAAAGCTTTCCCGAACTTTCAACGCCTCTGCAGGCGTACCACTGGGCTCCATTCTAGGCCCCATCTTATTTAATATCTACACCTCAGATATTCCTCACCCTGTGGACGGGAGAGTAAACCAGATATGCTATGCGGATGACGTCCTAGTGTATACGTCAGCTAAAAGCCCAAAACTCGAAACAAACCGACTTAACCATCATCTAGACGAACTGTATCAGTACTACAGTCGATGGAAAATTCGACTTAACCCATCCAAAACAGTAGCTATCATTCTGAGTAGTAAACACTCCCAACCTACTTCTCGATATTCACAGAATATGCGAATACAAATAGGAGGTACTACGATTAGACCACAGGACAGGATGAAATATCTTGGAGTCATCTACACCCCAAAAATGAATTTCATCGAACATGTGACCCACATTCTTCAAAGGGGCCTCGGTCGGTCTAAGCAACTGCACAACATCTTGAAGTGGAGGAACAAAGTTGACACGAAAGTTAAGCTTCTCTGCTATAAGCAGCTAACCCGATCTGGAATATTATACACCTTTCCCATATGGTCCTGCATATCTTTGGGTCAAATGGAAAGACTTCGAGTTTTCGAAAGGAAACTCCTCAGAAGATGCACCAACCACTCTAGAAGCTCTGACGGTCGCAAACACCCAAACTTTCACCTATACGAAGGTGCCTCCATTATCCCTATCGACGAGTACTTGCTACAAGTAGCATAGAAGTACCTCGAAAGCATTCGGAACAGCGAGAACCTACTTGTATGGGTCTTAGGTTCTCGACCCTTCTCTCTCTCGATCTCTTCGGATCAGAACACCACAATTTCTTCTTCAGTACAAAACTGAAGAAAGCACCCTTCAAGCAACATTCCCTTCTATAATAGAGGATTCCTGGACTCGTCCCATAGGGTCTACTGCTAACAGACTACAAACACGCACACACAGTACAAGACAGCACAAGTACACACACACACACACACACCGACCAAAGGGCAGATTATCAGAAGCCAAAGACGTGATCTGCGTTTACTACCGCACTCGAGACCCACTGGTCTTGTATGATTTCTTTCCCACCATCCACCCACCCAAGTAGTTAGAGAACACTTGAACTAACCCTGTCCACACTGTCCTTAGATACCCCCCCCCCCCCCCCGCGCTTTCTTTTCAGATATATCGAGACCGAGCCCAACATCCTCACGGATGTGGGTGATTCTGGTTATCGCAAGATGACCAGAAGCCAGAGACAAGATGAAGGACACATTTGTCCTTGACTCCCTAAAGTCGGACTCTCGCCACCCCATTTTTTGATTTGTCATCAGTCGAAATCCAGAAGGTCCAAGTTACGATCGAATATTATAAAATCAAGTTAAACCAAATAAACAACGTCAAATTAAATAAATCCCAAAAGACCTTTTATTTGTGAAATAAAAAACGATTGCGGGTACGCTCACCCATCAACTATTGACCCATTTCTCCAAGACGGCAAAAGCTGTCGGCACCACTGCTAACAAGGACGTCCACCCCCATGGTGGACTAAATCCGGAAGGAACTTGCGTTAGGAAATCGGCTCAGCGGGAAGACTCCCACTAAAGAGGCCGGGCACATCCATTATGCCGCCCTCACACCTCCATCTGGAACAGACGTCCACCCTAGAAGGTGAGGGTAAACCAAAACTTAACAATTATATAACCTTACAGTGGCATATACTTCGAAGGCTTTTACAACACAGAAATTAGCGCCTCAGATCGAAAAAGGAGCGCTAGGTATAAAATTTGCATGTAATAAATTCCACGATCTAATATTCGGAAGACCACTTATCATCGAAAGCGACCACAAACTCACAAACGATTTTTAAGAAGCACATACGCAACGCAACACCTCGCTTACAAAAAATCATGTTACAAGTTCTGCGATATCAACCAAAAGTTATCTATTCAAAAGGCAAAGATATACCTGTTGCAGATACCCTCAGCCGTGACTGTCAAAACCCAAACAAAAAAAAAAAAAAAAAAAAAAAACACATTTTACAACTAACGGATACAACAAAGCAACGTCTACAAGAAGCAACAAAGAACGACAAAAATCTTCAAAATGTTCTACAATACGTCAAAACTGAGTGACCAGTTCAAATTGAATGCAGTTCAAATGAGATCAAAAACTATTTCACATTTAACACTAATACTGCCGACATTTCATATAGACCACTCTCTACCACTAGGGGCCAAATATATTTTAAGATTTATAGCATGTAATAACTCTTAGTCCAATTTAGTGTGTGAATACCATTTTTCAATTCCATCTTCTTTATTTATTAAATCGAAAGATACATACAAATATTCAATTTGGAAATAAATAGTGTATAAAGCTTATGTACGTTCAACGCACGGGTCATTTTACCCGTCCGTGGTAGGTTTAGTGTTAAAGAATCGCTTAGCTTGGACGAAGATCTACCCTTCCAGGGATCAAGAGTCGTTCTCCGTGATGTGATGTAGAGGGAGGTGAGGCAGAAAGTGCACCATGCTTGGTGTGGTAGTGACGGAACGCTCAACAGTGCACGTGAACAACTTCGTTGGATCAATATGACAAGGGACGTCGCCAAATACGTTGCAGTATTTGAAAGTCGATTGAACTCGTAATTGGTCCAATTTGGCCATCGTTTTCAAGGGCGTGTGTAAAGGTGCGTGATGGTACAGAACTTTTTGCTTCGACATATGGGGCCGTTTCTTCTTTATTTCGTTGTTCAATCTGTGTTCAATCAATCATCATCATCATCGGCACTACAACCTGGAACCGGTCTTGGCCTTATTTAGCAAGTCCTGAGGCTTGTTAAATTTTCCATAATGATTTGTTTTTTTCCGGGCAAGGTCATTAGTCTTGCGCCAGAGGCTCCCCGACGGGGAATCGAACCCCGGACTCCCGCGTGACAGGCGGGTATACTAACCAGTATACTATTGAGGAGCTGTGTTCAGTCAATAACGCGGCATAATACTATCCTGTGACTGTTTTTCATTTCTGCAGGTAATCGATAAAGACTATACCATGCCCATCCCAAAAAACGGAGGTCATAACCTCCTCGTGTGTTGGTCTTTTGACCGCTTTGCTCGGCTTCCGTGGGCTTGCAGTCACTCTGCAGACTGCCTATTGGACTCAGGCGTATGGTAATGGATCCTCCTTTCATCCATCGTCGAGCCGATCGTTTTTTCATCTCACAGCTGCTATTTTTGGTCGACGGTCAGCAAACGCGACACCCATCACGCCGATAGTTTTTTCATCTCCAAAATATCGTGGAAAATTTATCCCGCCCGTTCTTTTGAGATGCCGATGGCCTTAGCTAACTCGCGCAATTTCATTTCACTATCACTCAAAACGATTCGATGTACTTGTTTCACGATTTTCTCGAAGCCTCTTTAAGCCTTCCAGAGCGAGGTGCGTCTTAGGTGCTTGTACGACCCATTTTAAATTCACTAAACCACAGATAAACTGTTCTTCTCGAAGGAGCAGATGTTGGATAACAATTCTGTCAAAATTGCAATGATTGTTCAGTAGTTTTTCCCATCAAAAATTTCACGAAACTTCATACATAAACTAGTGATACATGAACCTCTCGAAGTGAGTCATGTTCATTTTCTAATAGGGACACCTTTTGAAAAATCCCGGGACTTTTCAGCTCATGTAAATTTGTGGGGGTTCTTTAAGCATTCCCGAAGAACCACCCATCGTCCTAATTCAACTCCCCGTCCCCAACCTGCAAATACCTACACCAACCATAAGTAGCTTACCTGTATACGAGCAGGACAAAGCTCTACTCAACAATTGCATATCTGAAACATAAGTCCACAGCAAGATTACCATCTTGCCATGGCATCAAATAAACAGCATCAATTAGACCATCTCGGTTCATCCGTCATGAAACGATCGGTTACCATGGACGACCACATGCCCATCAAATGCAGGCCAATCCTCCCGAGTGTTCTTGTTCCAACAATCCATTGGTCCAAAAGACACGGCATGGCAAATCGCTTGCTTATACAGCTGCAGCCGATTATCCCTGATCGGTTGCATAAGCAATAAACTAGCATCGAATTGGACGTGATCATAGTTTGTTTTTCCTAAACAATCTAGCAATGGTCACGTCCTATGTTTTGTTCACTAATACAAAGCATAGCGCAACTTGCGCCTACTGCCAAAGGCCGAATTCTTTGCCAGTGTAAATATTCACACTGGAATTCGACCCTTGACTCGTTATGGATGCAATGCACAATTGACGTAGATAAATACACAACCGTCATTGTGTAATCACCCTGATCACCAGATCAGGTCCCACGGTATCGTTCTCCTTAACAACCCTCGTACCATTGGCTAAGGCAAACAAACGCGTATCTTAGCGTTTGACCCCCGAAATAGCGTTTCTGTTAACATAATACTCAGAAACCTAATTCTGCATCAACGAATCGCTAGTATAAACATAGCAACCTTTTCGGCCGCTATACGAGCGACCATCTATTTGCACAGCTGACCTATTTGAATTCAAATATCGTTAGTCAGTTTTTGTTGTCCTTTTTCCTTATTCGACTGCAGCCGATATATGAAATACTGTTCTTCCCCGTGTACAGGCCCTCTTCCTGTTTGTGTGCATCTTGAATAGTGATATCCGCGCGAAACAACATCTAGAATCGAGAGCAGAGTCAGATTTGTAATCGCGCATCGAACGCACGTTCCGTGGTCGTTGCTAGGGGAGTTTGAAAATCATGCGAGCACTTATTAAACGTGACCTCTGATGAGAACCAAAAGTTTAGTTAACATTTGATTAAGTACCTGCAGTCGTGGAGTTGAATATCGTGTGGAGATACAAGCTGTATTAAGTTAAACTAATTTAAACCATTGACAATTAAAGCTGGTGAAATTAAACTAAACCTTTTAATATTAAAGCTATGTTAAGTTAAACTAAAACCATTGTCAATTAAAGCTGGTCAAATTAAACTAAGACCTTTTAATATCCAAGCTGTGTTAAGTTAAACTAAAGCCATTGATAATTAAAGCTGGTGAAATTAAACTAACACCTTTTAATATTAAAATAAAATAAAACTAAATCCGTTAACAATAAAAGCAATGTTGACGACCACCCACAAGAGTTTTAACAGTTCCTGCGTCCTGGGTGCATATAGGTCGTAGTTTCTCAACAGCAAGTTGGATTTTAGTGAATCTGTGCCGTACGTCGGTACACCCTACATAAAAAGACACCCCGCAAATTGAATTGAAATTCCAAACGAAAATGAGTTAACAATAAGCCATTTTTATTATCTGTTGTTTTCGCCGAATCTGTTGAAATAAGAGATGAACCTTTGAAATAATACGTATCTTTACCAAGTATCCATTATATAAATGAAGAAGCCCGAATTACTTTAAAATCGCTGTATAATTTATACATATTTGTAGATTTGGTTTACGGTGGTCAATCATGATACCTTGGATGAAAAACACCTTCTATATGTTTTCTATTCATTATACAGAAAGAAAATGTTACAAATTGCCTTACCTTAGGTAGTAAACTGCCTATTGGATCATAAAATATAAAGTCGTGGCAGGGTTTTTGAAATTAAAATACACGTGCATGGGAGGTTATGCAATCTCGTTAAATTACAAAGACAAATAAATTTCAAGATTTTACAGAGACGACTTCCTTTAAATTTGCGTAATCTTTTAAACAATGTCATATTCCAAAGTTAGTGACAATTATGCCGTAATCCTTTTAATATATTATGTATTGAAAAATATTTAATGTTGAACGTTCTAAATTAAGGAAAAGTCAAAATGTTCAAATTGTCTTGCAAAAAACTGTTAAAGATATAATGTTGAAAATACTAAAGACACAATATTAATAGATTTTTTACGGCATTCGCTTTCTGCTATTGAAATTCCACACTATGTAGTCATAATGAGCGTTGAAACGGCTAACGTTTCCTTTGGTGAACTATTAAGAACCTTACTCACAATTAAACAAAGATTATGTTGTATTCAAGTCTTTCAAATTACTCACCAGCAATCAAGTTAATTTGCAAGCAATTGAAACAAAGAAATACCTCAACACTTTTAAAACAAGATTTCAAGATCCGAAAACATATTGTTATCGAAACACTGAATCAGTGATTATCATAATGAAATATGTAGGTTACCAGCATTTGGCCTAGTAGAATAACCAAACACCTTAATGACGCCTGCTGTTCCTGAAAACCTTGAGAAGTAAATCAAGCTTATTCTTACTACCATTCACTCAAATTTGTGGTATATCCATTGCACTAATATCCAAACCAGTTGCTGTGTTTTCGTTTCTTTAAAAAATAAAGAACAAAATCGGCATATTTCACGACTCATAACAATTCCTATTAATTTGATGACTTCCGGTATGTATAAGTGGATCGGTGTCCCAAAGCGAACACGGTGTGTTGATTGCATTTGTCTCTTTATCTTTCTTTCCATTGGATTAAACAGAAGAAGGGCTCTTAGCGACGCACCTAGGACTCATTCGGATTGCGAATTGGGAGTTATAAAGAAAAAATTACTTAACGGTATCACGGATTTATTAGCCGATTATCTAACCGATTATTTACATAGAATCTTGATTGGGATGGAAGGTTGAATTGTTACTGGCAAAATAGCACTTTCAGTGACTTAAGGCAGGTTCGCCATTACTGCTACTTACACCCATTATTGTGCACATCCGAAAGAAACTAAAATACTTCAGACAATGTAATCACAACACAAGGGGAGAACGCAAATGAGTTCGCACTACATCAATGAGTAACTTGGGAGAAATGATTTCATTCGTTTCTTTCCACCTACATAACCAAGCCAACTGGTATTGTGACTAAAACACAAGAGCAAGGTTGTAAGAACTTAGAACAAGGTTATGAAATAGAAATCTTATTATTTGTTATTTTATTGTAATAGCGGATATTACAATCAATTGAAATTAATGGATCTCAATGAAATGCTTTTGATCGTGTAATATGTTGAATGTTCGTTTTCAAGTAGAACACTAGAGTTCACCGACCGTTGACATATATCGCACCGACTACCTGCTAGATCCACATGATTGTTTGCCATTCCACTTGCTTCGCATCCTTTATAATCACATTTAAAAAGCACTCAAAACAACAAAACCGTGTAATTAATCATTAAGTATACACTAATTCACCTTTTTTGCGATGATGGACAGGCGAGCGTAACTGCACTGAAAACACAACTCCAAACCTCAGGTCGTCTTGTGACTAACTAACTTCCGAACGTGGATTCATGATTCCCACACAGTGGAAAGTGTCTGCATCAAGAGCTCACACAACTTTTAAGAGATAGATGTCTCTCTTAAGGTAAATAATTGTGATAGGCCCGAACTTTTTTATATCAGCACATAAGGGTCAGCCACCGGCTTGTACCCGAAATATTAAAGATGGAAAATAAGACAAATTGTATATTATGCCAATCATTATTGTATATTTGCCAATCATTTGCTTTTGACTGAATGAATGCAGATTTTACATTTCAAACCAACATTTGGTTCGCAATACTTAAAAAAGGGTTCGCAGACAACTCTTTTGTTTTATCTGGTGGTGTGTACGATCTTTCTCAGAAATAGGGCGGTGACTATCAGAGGGAGTTCAAAGGAGATTCAACTGTAATTATTCTGTCTTAACTAATGGTATGTTTCAGTTTTTTTGATGTCAGACAATTTGCTGGGGAATTTAGATATTTCACAATGCCTTTGAACTTTTCCACCTTTATCTGGCCAGAACGTTATTCTGTCTAAATAATGGACAGCACCACCGTATCCTTCGGTAATCTCTTTAATTAATATCTTTATTATGAAATCTACATTTTATTAATACGAAATAAATTCATTATTTTTGCATAAGAACTTTCTAATAAAACGTTACATTACACTATTCGAACCATCCATTCGGATTGTCACACCCTATTATATATTAAAAGGCTCTAAAATTCTTGTGTGTTCAGACAAAAAAAAATTAAAGAGATGTAAAAGAGGAAGGTCTCTTATATATATATATATATATATATATATATATATATATATATATATATATATATATATATATATATGGGCTCCTCGATAGTATAGTGGTTAGTACACCCGCCTGTCACCCAGGAGACCGGGGTTCGATTCCCCGTCGGGGAGCCCCTGGCGCAACGTAAAGATAGCAGCACTCGTCAATAAAAGCTAGTGAATGTAGTTGTGCATCTTTCGACAGTTATTCACCAATATTTCAGCCATTTTGTACGCGTAGTTTTTATTTGACAGTCGCATGAGTCGGTCAATGTGAGCGTTTTTGTGAAAATGGAGAAAATTGAGTATCGAGCTCTCATCAATTTTTTTGTTTTTGAAAGGCCTACGCAAATCAAAGATGAGTTGGACTCTGTATGTGGGGACCCTGCACCGTCATTTACCACAGTGAAATTTTGGGCAGCTGAATTTAAACGTGGCCGTGAGAGCTTGGGAGACAATAAACGTTCGGGACGTCCAAAAACAGCGACAACTGACGATAACATCGCTAAAGTCCACCAAAAGGTGCCAGACGACCGCCGAACTAAACTGAGTGAGATAGCAGAGGCTATGAAAATGTCTAAAGTACGTGTTTCCCCTGTGAGTGGGGCTTAGAATATACTCACAGCTAAGTCGGCTTGCCGTAAGAGCTGACTAAAGACAGAGTGGTAGGCGCGGTCCCAATGCCTTGTCGCTCAGTGAAATACCACTCCATCGAGCTTTAGGCTCTGTGAAATTGTCGGGAGAAATCCCTGGCCGTCTTTCGGAGCATGACTGATGGACCAGTTCGAGAAAATGTTGGTTTAGGTGGTAGTCGGTCGTAAGGTGAGATACCACCCCGTCACGCTGTACATGCGGCGATATCGGCGAAAGAAATCTTCGACGGTGTTTCGGATGTGTGGCTGATGGCCCGGTTTGACATGGAGATAAGTCATGATGGTACCTTCTGATATAAAGAATTCCGGAGGTAAACTAGTCTCCCGTTTGAATCTCCGGGGGGACTATGTTAGGGGAACATCATGCAGATATTATGATAAATAACCGAACTTTACGAGGTTCGTCATCGCATAATCGGGCACGCTCTCGAGGCTCTGCCCACGCTCGACTGGTAACCGCATTTTGTAACATCAGGGGCATCGATTTCACCAATACGAAAGTAAACGCCGTCCACCAATATTTGCAAACAACGAAACCTGATATCCTTGCCCTAATTGCGACCCAGGTCGATTCGTCAACTGAGTCGACATATCTTCGTTGCTCAGGATACGACTTACATTCGAGATTCCGTTTAAAGGGGGGAGTCTGCGTCTTCGCGCGGTCCGATCTGGCTTGCCGGAGGATGGCAGCGTTGGAACCCAATAATATGACCATCATATGGTTGAGGGTCGTGCTAAGGAATTCTGTTAAATTTCTTTGTTGTCTTTACCGCTCCCCGAATGAAGATCGACCAGCGACATTTTTCGAACATCTTTCACATACAGTCCACTGGATACAGATCTACCACCCAGCTTCTGAAATTGTTGTCCTTGGCGATTTTAATCTGCACAATTCCGGCTGGTTGTTATATTCTAACATAACCGACGTGGCTGGGAGGATGGCGGAGATGTTTGCTGTAAGCCACAACTTGACTCAACTCGTGGGGGAGTCAACGCGAGTGCCGGATGCCCGAGGTGATTATGCCAACACCCTGGATTTGTTTTTGACACCCGAACCCAGAATTTATACCGTAGAGGTTTCTGCACCACTGGAAAACTCAGATCACTACTTGGTATCGGTCGCGCATGCACTTGCATTTCAAGCGAAAACCCGGACTTGGCAGCTTCGCCATGATGGAAGTATGGAGCTGCTAACTGGGAATTCCACGGCCGGAGGTGTGCTTCAGAGACTCGGATGTTAACGCTTGCGCGGGTCAGTCACAGAAATTATTCTTCTCGGGGTGAAGATCTACATTCCACATTCCATCAAACGAAGTTCATCTGCCAAGCGTGGTTTGACAAAAAATGCGAGCAGATTACAGCACTTTTAAGCAATGGCGCCCCAATCCCACCGATATTAACAGAGCGAATTTTGTCAGAATCAGAAACGTGTGCAACCAGGCGATTGATACCGCGAAGAAAGCTCACAACGACAGAGTGACGAATACACTCCTTCGGTGCCCGACTGGTTTGCGCTCCTTCTGGTCAATAGCAAAAGCTGTCAGCAGTAACTTCGCTTCCTCCTCTTTCCATCCGTTTGTGACAGACAGCGGGACGTTAGTCACAAATTCAAGGGATAAAGCTTATGTGTTCGCGAATTTATTTTCCGCGAATTCATATCTTGACCCCGGCCTTTTGGAGCCACCTGTGATCGCGCCGGTACGGCCTTCCTTGCGGGATGTGAGATTTCGCCCGCGTACTATTCAACGCATTCTACGTGGACTGGACTGTAAAAAGCCAACCGACCCGGACGAAATACCACCAATATTTTTAGAGCCAAGAAATATTTTACTCACGCCCAACAACATTAGACTCCCGTTCGAATATTGCTCTCGCGTTTGGATACCCTCGGCCTACTTGGGAGCATACAGAGACAAGTGATCCGCCTGATCGGGGACACGGCGGTGACGTCGGGAGTACAGTCGCTATCACATCGAAGGCGCGTAGCTGACCTCTGTCTGTTTTACAGATATTATCACGGCTACTGTTCTTCGGAAATTCGTGGTATTATTCTGCGCAATTCGGTCTATATGCGCCCCACAAGAAAATCCGACGGATCGCACCTATTTGCGGTTCATCTCCAGACGTCGCGAACATCCCTGCATCAGAACTCGTTCCATTACAGAGTGGGAAAGTTGTGGAACTCCTTCCCCGCACGAGTGTTCAAAAGGAACTACAACAGTTATTTGGTTGCATCTCGGGGCGCCCACTCGGCGCTATAGCTTTGCCTCTCCCGAGAGAAGTATATTAAAAAAAAAACGTTTGAACTCATAATGTCCGTGGGTTGTGCTGATAGCATAGGATCTATACTGACAGATGTCTTATCCCGATCCTTTTGATCCACTAAGACTAGGTGGTAGTCGCTGGCTAAATCGAACATGGAAAAATAGCGTATGTGACTGAGCTAGTGTAAAATGTCCCCTATTCCAGGGAGAGGGTACACATCACCAATGGTTTTGCCGTTCGGTTTTCTGAAGTCGAAAAAACTTTCCATCGCTTTCTTGAGAACTACCAGGAGGGGTGAGTTCCACGGACCTTTGCTACGTTGAATGATATCATTCCTTAGCATTTCGCGCACTTGCTCATTTATCACCTGTTTCTTCCACTCGCAGACTATACATTCTTTGGTTTTTAGGTACAGGACCCAAAGGTATTTCATGCGGCATCGTACTGGTATACGTCAGGTAGTCGCTTTCGATGTGGAAAATGTCATTAAACTCCTCACATATATCCACTATTGATTGACACTCTTGGGGACTTAGGTTTCTCCCCAAATGGAGTTCCTCATGTAATTATATCAACCTTGAATCTTTTGACGATTTAAGAGACGACTCACCCTCCGAGAAAGGATGTTGCCTGTATTGGAGGTGTTCCACCTCCGAAGTATTAATGTCGGATACGAGATTATTCGATTCTTTATCAGAATTAATTCCCATTGACGTATTTACTCTCTTACCGGTATGAATATTTTCTCGATTTTCCAAAGGAAAGACGTAACATTCCTTTATTGGTAGCAACTTCACCTTGATCCGGTCGATGGTTTGAGGAAAATCTATGATCTTGAGTGCCTCGATCTGGGCACTCTTTGTCTTCTTCAAAATACGATTACGTGTAAAAATCCCTGATTGTACTCCTTTAGGTACCAAGATTACGTCCTTCTGGATTTTTATTTGGACCCCTATCATCGTTCGTGAGTGCCCTGGTATTATGACCGGTTTGCTCAGAAAGATTTCTACCTCCGAAGGGTCTGGTGGTGGCGTTCTACCGACGCTTCCCCCTTCTTTATGTCTCTTGGCTTTCAGGGTGTTGCCTTGCTGTTGGAGTAACTGGGGCCGGGAAGTTTTCACAGCCCTTCCTTTGTGTGGTTAGGGTATCCGAGTGGCTACAGATCTCGGTCTGGATCTTCTCATATCCCCTTGGTGCGGATTCCCGTTCAGCTGCCTTATGCCATGGCATTCTCTTCTTATCATTTGCAAAATTAATGGAAAAACTTACAGGATTAATGATTGTTTGGGGAAATTCCAAACAATCTCCCGGTCCATTAACTTTACAATTCAGAGGATCATTACCTCGGAGTCTACTATCTGAAAGCTACAGGGAATTTGGACTTCCCCTGGCAGCAGCATCTAGATTTGCCCTTCCCAAGAAGCGTTTGGAGGGTAATTGCTTTCTGAGCATCCACTATATATTTTTGGTGGAGTGCCTTCAGCTAAAGGAGTCTGATATCGGCGCCGATCTCCACAATTAAGCATGTAGTGGTTCTACGGCCAATGTCCAAAGAGAGTTGAATAATCGGGACTTTGGTCGGCGAAGTCCGAGAACAGCTTTGGCTGAATTGCGAGTTTATTGTGGTTGAATTGTGGGTTTCCGACCGGAACTTTTGGAGTTTTCCGACCTCACCCATTTTGGTTTTTGTTGACACACTGCCGCCGTGTGGATGTTTGTTTTTGTATTATATCCACGTTTATTTAACAAATTAATTTCTATTTTACAAATATCATTCTTACATTAACTTACTGGCTCTTCGCAAGCACTCTAAATTATACATTATTATTTTTCTTATGCGATCGATTATACGATCGCTCTGCTTTAGAGCATTCGTAGACTCCGTACTAGTAGAGCTACAGTGGTTACCGCCCGCCTTGGGCTGATGCTGCTGTAGTAGATGCTTCCGGCGTTTCAAATCCGTGGTGGTTTCTTGCTCTGCTTCCGAGCCTCACAAGGTTCAGTACTGGCAAAACTGGTACGGCTTTGGCCTGTATTGACCTATAGGTGTTGTGGCCGGGGCTTCCGGTCTTTGTTGCTTTTGTCGCATATATGATATTTTAATGCCCCTGCGAATTATTCTTCGTCTGAACTTTCTTCCATTCTAGATTGACCGTACAGGTCAGTGGGGTATGACGGTGACCTACACCCTTAACTCTTTTGCTGGGTGCACAAGTCGATGAGTTCTGGGTTTTTCGCACTTTCTCTTGTAGCTACACCCCTCCCACGTGTGATTCATCCGGCCCCAAAACTCACAACAACATCAAATGCTGTACACTCTATGGTTCGGTGTCGTTGTTTGTTTTGATGTAGAAGGTTGGACTTGTCCCTGATTTGAATTATTCTACGACCCCCTATGTCTTGGTGGCCCGGGATTGCGTGGAGGGGGTTGTGCATCTTGTGCACGGCAATATTTAATATCATGCCTATACTATCTGCAATCCCTACAGAATGGTGTTTCGACGACTCAAACACTCGTGGTATAAATGTCCCTTCTTGTAGGTTTTTCAATATTTTCCCGTAAGCCAGATCTGAAACCCTTGTCGTTGCTTGCTTTCCTTATTATAAAGCGGGTTAGTACTGTGTATGGTCGGTGCGCTGATCATGCTGGAACTATGGTTTGGATCAAACACGTTAGGTAGGGTGCAGGATTATATTTTTAAGTATGTTTAGTTTGCCTCAGTGGGGTGCCGATTGTTGGTTCAAGTTTGCTAGTCTCCTTCGGTGTGTATGTAATGAAAAGCGAAGCTATTGGTTTCTAAATTTACTTTTATTTAATTTTTTTGTGGGCGTTTTCTCGGCCTCCGGAAAGAGAGGCTGACGTTAGGGAGTCAAGGACAAATGTGTCCTTCATCTTGTCTCTGGCTTCTGGTCGTCTTGCGATAGCCAGAATCACCCACATCCGTGAGGATGTTGGGCTCGGTCTCAAGATATCTGAAAAGAAAGGGGGGAAGGAAGTATCTAAGGATAGTGTGGACAGGGTTAGTTCAAACGTTCCCTAACTACTTGGATAGGGGGATGGTGGGAAAGAAATCGGACAAGATCGGTGGGTCTTGAGTGCGTTAGTACACGCAGATCACGTCTTTGGCGTCTGATAATCTGCGCTTTGGTCGGTATGTGTGTGTGTATGTGTACTTGTGCTGTCTTGTACTGTGTGTGCGTGTTTGTAGTCTGTTATCAATAGACCCTATGGGACGGGTCCAGGAATCCTCTATTATAGAGGAGAATGTTGTTGGGAAGGGTGCTGTCTTCAGTTTTGTACTGAAGAAGAAATGTTGGTGGTCTGATCTGAAGAGATCGAAAGAGAGAGGGGTCAAGAACGCAGGACTCCCGTACAAGTGGGTTCTCGCTGTTCTGAATGCTTTCGAGGTACTTATATGCTAATTGTAGTAAGTAATCGTCGATAGGGATAATGGAGGCACTTTCGTATAGGCGAGGGTTCGGATAATGGCGGCCGTCAGGCATTCTAGAGTGGTTGGTGCATCTTCTGAGGAGTTTTCTTTCGAAAACTCACAGTCTTTCCATTTGGGCCGAAGATATGCAGGACCATATGGGAAAGGCGTATGATATTCCTTAACTTTGGTGTCAACTTTGTTGCTCCACTTCGAGATGTTGTGCAGTTGCTTAGACCGACCGAGGACCCTTTGAAGAATCTGGGTCACATGTTCGATGAAATTCATTTTTGGGGTATAAATGATTCCAAGATATTTCATCCTGTCCTGTGGTCTAATCGTAGTACCTCCTATTTGTACTCGGATATTCTGTGAATATCGAGAAGTAGGTTGGGAGTGTTTACTACTCAGAATTATAGCTACTGCTTTGGATGGGTTAAGTCGAATTTTCCATCGACTGTAGTACTGATACAGTTCGTCCATGTGACGGTTGAGTCGGTTTGTTGCGAGTTTTGGGCTTTAGCTGACGTATACACTAGGACGTCATCCGCATGGCATATCTGGTTTACTCTCCCGTCCACAGGGCGAGGAATAGCTGAGGTGTAAATATTAAATAAGATGGGGCCAAGAATGGAGCCCTGTGGTACGCCTGCAGCGGCATTGAAGGTTCGGTAAAGCTTTCCATTGACTCGAACTTGGAAGGTTCTGTTTAGAACGAACTGGTAGATGATACTACACAGCGTTCTACTGGGCGAGTATTCAGAAATTTGAAAGTGAGACCTTCGATCCAGGTTGTATCAAAAGCCTTTTCGAACTGATCCGAAACCAAAATGCGTCGCTCTTCTATACCCTGGATCTCCAGAGTTTTGCCTCAAAAATGTGTATAAAATTTCCGGGAAGCACACACAAATCTTGTTCAGCCGGAATGAAATTCTGGGAAGTCAACCGAATTTATTCAAATAAATTCCCGAAAGGTAAGATCATGAAATGCATTTGGACTTATCAGGCATTTCATGAAGTCAGGATTAATGGTAATTGAATCAATGTGCGACAAATAGATTTTTGGTTTACTTTGTGGTGCAAGTGATTCACTTAGGGAATATGATTGGGGTTTTGGTTTGCGTAACTTCCCGGAAGGCACAACCATGAAATGCACAGTATGAGCAGAGGATTCGTGCCATGGCGCGTCTTTTGAGGAAAAACTATTTTACTGCAGCTTAATGCGAATTGGGTGAAAGTGGTGATTTAGGATCACTATATGGGGAGCATTGTATGTTTGAACACTCGATGAGTTTCCCATACCATGAAAATGTCTCTTTTTGAATATCTCCTTCTAAGTGTTTTCCATTTGGATCCTTTCTAATGCCAGTAAATAGTGTCGGAAATCGTCCTCCCTGTACGGACTTCGCTAACCACTCGATCTGGATGGCGAATGTGGCACTGGCCACCTATCCGTATGAGCGTCTCACCGCCTCCTTGCAGAGCCCCACCGCTTGTTTCACCCGAGAAACATGAAGTCCTCTACATGAAGCTATCGCATTCTGGAGAGTTGCGAGTGTAACTTCCCATACGACTCCTGCAGTATTAATGCGCTCCTGAGTCGTTGTTCGAATTCCTGGAAGGCTACCGAGGTTTTCTCCGTAAAGACGCGGTAGGCTTCTCCGCCTAACCGCATGAGTAACCATTGTTATCAAATTTGTTCTTCCTCTGTGGACAAATAACTTAATGTTCTATTACAACTGTCAATAAGCATTTGTAGTTCGACAGCAGCAGTAGAGCCTTTTCGGTACGGTCCTATGAACTAAGTCCAAAACCCAGCCCGCCCCTAAATAGTGTGTATGGGTTGTTACGTTGCGTGAAGAGAAGTAGTAGGGAAGTTTCTTTTCGGTTGTTGTCTCGTTTGCATCGAGAGATACGCGATTATAAATAATTTTACCCCAAGACTAATCCAAAACGAGTGGAAACCGCAGAGAAGAAATGAACCAAGAAAAGAGGCAGCGAACAAGAATTGTGAACAAACAAAGGGACAGAGAGGTGAGCAACGAAACCAAATATCTGTGGAAAGAAATGAAAAGAGCAAACAAAAACGGTAAAGAGAAAAGGAAACAATAGAAACAACAGAAACACTCGATATTGTAATATAAGAATAATTGTGATTGAACCGTTTCTTCAATCACTATCAACCCTTCTCTCTCCTATGAAGTGAAAATAATGTATGTTTATTTTATTTCTTATCATCATCATCATAGGCACTACAACCAGGATCCGGTCTTGGCCTTATTAAACAAATTTCTTCACCGGTTCCGATTTCGATCCGATGTGATCCAGTTTGGCACTCCCAGGCTCTGGGCGTCCTGGTCTATGCGATCTCTCCATCGCAGACAAGGTCTGCCGCGCTCTCTCCTTCCATACATCCTGCCACAAAGGACTTTCCGGGCAGGCTCTTATTCGCCAATTCGAGCTAGATGTCCCGACCACCGCAGCCTACCGAGTTTGATTTTGCTTACAATATTAGCTTCAAGGTAGATCGCATACAACTCATGGTTGTAGCGTCTCCGGAATCGTCCTCCCTCACATACGGGGCCTACAATTCTCCTTAAAACCTTTCTCTCGAACGCGGGCTAAGAGTGCCTTTTATTGAGCACCCAGGTCTCGGATCCATACATGAGTACTGGTAAGACCATGATCTTGTACAGTAGTAGCTTGGGTGTTCTGGATAAATTTCGGGATTTAAAGAGCCTTGATAGACCATAGTAGGCATTGTTGGATTTAATCAGCCGTTTGCGTATTTATTCTTCCATATTGTTATCGGCTGGTACTATTGACCTAGGGTAGTTAAAGGATTGCACTACTTCAAATTCGTGCTCCGCTACCCTGATAGTTTGACCGACGTTAAGTCTTCTCTTCGCAGAAGTTGCCACCATGTATTTAGTTTTTCCCTCATTAATGTGCAGTCCCAGTTTTTGTGCCGCCTGCTCGATCGGGTTGAAGAAGTCCTATACAGCCGATTCAATTCTATCGATGATGTCGGTGTCATCTGCGTAGGCAAGTATCTGGCCGGACTTGGTGATAATAGTCCCTCTAGTTGTGACGCCAGAGTCACGGATTGCTTTCTCCAACACCAGGTTGAAGAGGAGGCAGGCCAAACCGCCCCCTTGTCGGAGTCCATTAAAGATGTTTATTGGTTTGGACAGCAATCCCGCTATTTTTACTTGACTAGTTACGTTGGTCATGGTCAACCTACAAAGTCGTATCAATTTGTTTGGAATGCCGAATTCTCCCATGGCTTTATATAGTTCTACCCTGGCTATGCTGTCGTAGGCCGCCTTAAAGCCTATAAACAGATGATATAATGGAACCTTAAATTCCTGACATTTTTCGATCGCCTGCCTAAGGGTGAATATCTGATCAATCGCTGAATTGCCTGGGATGAAGCCACACTGATATTGACCAATGATGGCTTTAGCGTATGGGGCTATCCGATCTTGTAGGATAGTGAAGAGTATCTTATAGGCGGTACTCAGCAATGTTATACCTCTATAGTTGCTGCACAGTGTGATATCTCCCTTCTTATGTATGGGGCAAATTATACTGCAACGCCAATCTTCCGGCATCTCCCCTTGCTCCCATACGGCCACCAAGATCTCATGAATTGCGTGATGTACTGCTGTCCCTCCTTGTTTGATCAGCTTAGCTGGTAAGCAATCGGCCACCCATCAAAAAAGCCATCAACCGGAATGTGTAACCTAATTACACATTTCCTCCAGACGGAAATATAATTCCTTAAGAATAAACTCAAAGGAATTGCAAGTAACAAATAACAGGAATTCATAGAAACATGAAAATATAGAATAAGCAAATTACAATATAATGTCTATCGTGAAAAAGATACTATTTGCAACATATGTTACGGTAAAGAATCCTTCGACGACACCAAAAAAACCCATCAACTGGAATATTGTGACGCATATGACAATCAGTACTGGAATCTTCGAGAAAGTCCGAAACAAAGTACTAGATTATTTTAGGAAGTACTGGAAAACTAGAATAGAAAAGTCGAGATTATGGAACGGACGGAAACGAAACGCCAAATCAGAATGAGAAAACGGTATAAATACGTCGCACGCAGATCGAGGAGTAAAAAGTAGAAAGTGAAACAAGCGATAAGTGCGGAAGTAGAAAGTAATAAGTAAGAAAGTGAAGCAAGCGATAAGTAAAAGTAAGAAGTAATAAGTGTGGAAGCGATAAGTCAAGAATCGTTAAGTGTACGGTATAAGTAACGGTTGTTATTAACAGAATAATAAAGTGTTATATTAATTCAAAATCGATTTAACGGCTCTTATTTATTCAAAATAATTAATCCGTAAGCTCGCTACAATATGTAACCTAATTACACATCGTGAGAAAGGTACTATATTGCAACGTAGACAAGCCTAGGTAAAAGATTTCATGTTAGAATAAGTTCAGTTAAGAAACGACACTCCGAAGACCAAGACGATTCATATACTCTACTAAAGTGTTCTTCTTTTCACCTAAGTGGAAATAAGAAACATAATTCACCGCGTCCGAGGAGGTTAGTCCGCGCAGCACGATAACTTGTGAAAGAAACTCTTCGGCCCGGTTAAACCTTTTAAAATATGCGAGTTAACCTGAGTACATTGACACGACTGCCACCAAAGGCAAACGCCATAAACGTATATATTCGGCGTTCAACGCACAGCAATTCAACGCGGGCCTGTGATCATCACTAAGGACATCGGAAATGTGGTTACGGTTAATTACACTGTGTTCTAAAATAATTCAATTAAGTGCGGACAGTCAATACAGAGACGGACACGGTTATCCTCGTCGTGACACTTTCGTGGTATCCTAACGTGTGCAATTTTAGTTCACCACTTTTGTAATTGTGTGTATCACACTAAGTGAAAGGCTTGGTGTGATAAACAGGAATAAATAAGGATATTCTCAAAAATTAAGACGATTCAAGGTGTGGTGGAAGTTTGTTCTTTTTTTGCAATATATTAAACAAAACATTTATTAAAATTGTGTCCTTGTGTTAAGTGTTAAGTGCAAAGAAAGAGAAAGCATTAATAAAGAACAAAGGCAAAGCTAAACAAACTCAACTCAGTCTTTTATTTGTGCTGTATTCGCTCCGTATTTGACTTGTGGACAGTGTTCGGCGGAACACTTTCGACCAAAAGACCAAAAATCCGCCAAAGGACCAAGAACCGAGCCTTGGTGTACACCATAGTGGATTTGATGAGCAGAAGATTTGTCGGTTCCTATATTCACAACATATTTTCTCGAACGAAGAAAGCTCTGGATAATTTTGATAAGCGGTATTGGCAGCTTAAGTTTTAGTAGCTAATAAATCAAGGCATCGTGCCATACCGTATCAAAGGCTTTTTCGATGTCTAGAAGAACCAGTCCCGTTGACTCCTTGTCGATAAATTTTCTAGCAATGTGGTTTTTAATGCGTGAGACTTGGTGGATTGTGCTGTGACCACTACGGAAACCGAACTGAAAGTTTGGTAGGATATTATTGGCTTCCACGAAACGATCAATCTTTTCCTTAATAATTTTTTCTAAGAGCTTGTTCAGACGGTAGACTAATAGGTCTGAAGCTTTCGGAATATCGATTTTTTTATCAATTCTTTAACTTTGCTTTACGCAATAGATACAAATCTTGTGATTACGTAGCAAGGCTTCTGGATTCGGCGCATTCTGGAACTTTGCACAGTCTATTACTGGATGTTATTCTGCCCAAATATTGGGGCAAGGCTAATAACCTTGCTCGTAAATATAAATGATTATGGAAAATGTAACAAGTCTCGAGACTTGCTAAATACGGCCAAGACCGGATCCCGGTTGCAGTGTCGATGATGATGATGATGATTCTGTGCAAATAAAACACGTTTCTGTCAATTTTGGTTCTGCTTCATTGGGTTGGAGAGTAACATGTACTCTTCTCTGTGGGATGCCGGAATTTTTTTTTTATTTTTTTTTATTAGACTTCTCTCGGGAGAGGCGAACCTATAGCGCCGAGTGAGCGCCCCGAGATGCCATCAAATAACTGTTGCAGTTCCTTTTGAACAGTTGCAGTTAGTAACACTCCGGGAACACTCGCGAGGGAAGGGAGTTCCACAGCTTCCCCGCTCTGTAACGGAACGAGTTCTGATGCAGGGAAGTTCGCGCCGTCGGGAAATGAACCACAAACGGGTGCGATCCGTCGGATTGTCTTGTGGAGCGCCTATAGACCGAATTGCGTGGAACAATACCGAGAATCCCCGAAGAACAGTGCCCGTGATAATATCTGTAAAACAGACAGAGGTCGGCTACGCGCCTTCGATGTGATAGTGACTGTAGTCCCGACCTCAGCGCCGAGTCCCCGATCAGGCGGATCGCTCGTCTCTGTATGCTCTAAAGTAGGTCGAGGGTATGTTTAAGAGCCGAGCTCCAAACATGAGAGCAGTATTCGAGCGAGGGTCTAATTTGGGATTTATATAGGAGAAGAAGTTGAGCCGGGTTAAAATATTTCTTGGCTCTAAAAAGATAGCTCAGTTTTCCTGAAGCTGACCTGACGATACTCGGCACGTGTTTGTGCCATGATACATTCCCACAGACCGTGACGCCGAGCAATCCCAAGCTTTCTCCAGCCTCGAGGGCCCGGCTATTCATCATCAGCTGTGTAACCGATGATCCACATTTCTTTGTGAATGTTGTATATTATGTCTTCGCTACATTGAAGTCGACGAGATTGGCGCTTTCCCACTGCAGGACCCTATCTAGATCCTGGTTCAGAGAGTCAATTTGTCTACATCTCAGCTGATGCGACGCAGGTGCACCAATCGGCCGAACACTCGAAAAGGAGGAAACAAGCGTACTATCATCCGCAAAACTGAACACTTTGTTATCTGTTGTCTCTAACAAAGCATTTATGTGAAGCAAGAACACGGTTGGGCTCCTCGATAGTATAGTGGTTAGTATACCCGCCTGTCACGCGGGAGACCGTGGTTCGATTCCCCATCGGGGAGCCTCTGGCGCAACACTAATGACCTTGTCTGGAAAAAACAAATCATTATGGAAAATGTAACAAGCCTCAGGACTTGCTAAATAAGGCCAAGGCCGGTTCCCGGTTGTAGTGCCCATGATGATGATGATGAAGAACACTGTTGGAGCCAAAATAGAACCTTGGGACACCCCGAATTAGCAGGATACAGATCCGAACAGTCGCCGTCCACAACAACCCGGATCGATCGATTCTCGAGGAAGCTCCTCGTCCAGTCGCAAAGCTGTTGAGAAAATTCATATGAACGAAGTTTGCTAAGCATATGCCCCGTGCCAGATGCGGTCAAAAGCGTTGGAGATATCCAATGCGACCGCCCTTAACTCACCATGCCGTTCAATCGCAGATGTCCATATATCGGTTATAAGTGTCAAAAGGTCTCCTGTGGACCGTCTGCCACGGAATCCGTATTGACGATCATTCAGAAGTCCGTTGCACTCCAAATACTTAACTAACTCTGTATTGATGACTTTTTCCATTACCTTAGATAAAATAGACAATAATGCTATCGGACGGTAATTTTGTGGGGGACACTTTTTCCCGTCTTTGGGATTGGCTGAACTCGAGTGATTTTCCAGCAGGCAGGAAAGGTCCTCCGTGCATAAGATAAGCGGAAGAGTCTGCTAAGAACCGGCGATAGATAGATAGGAGCACAGTTCTTAAGGACTATTGCTGGTATTCCGTCCGGGTCGGTTGCCTTCTGTTGTATTCCAGAATACTACCCTTATTAAATTTAACACTGAATCTCCTAACACATCCTTAAAAACTTCACTTAACATATATTACATTCTCACTTAATACATACCATTCATAAACATTCACAATATTACCAGTTACAGCACACTTAATAACCTGCACCTTTTGATTTATTGAAAACATAGCAACTTGGATTTTCGTCCAAATGAATGTGAAAAGTCATAGAGAAAAAAATTCAGTTGATAACTTCTATTTGCCTTGAATACTTCGAGGCGTTTACTTCTACTCTAGAGAAAATAGATTTAATAATAAATTTTAATAGAATATTCACTCCAAGATACAATAACCAGAGATTTGTGTTTATAAAAATATTTTGCAACGAGATCAAATAAAAGCCCGACATAAAATAAAACTGATATGGACATTTTTAAATAGCCGGCTGCAAATAAAAATCTAAGAAGAAGGAAAGGCACCAAGCGAGAGTTAAGTAATATATCTTTAGTGACAGTTCGACATAGCCATCTGCATAATATTCCCGTGATAAGTTTCAACCAGAAGACGAAATGTAGAACAGGACCAGCATTTTTCAAGAAGAAAAGGAATAATAAAAGGTCCCCGCTCTTCCCTCAACCGAGGAAGCACGGCGCCGGACCTCAACACTGGTGGCAGCGGTGGGATGATCCAACCAAAGGATCCCAAATAAAAAGAAAATAAGAAGAAAAAAAAAACAAGAAAAAAAAAAATTTTAAACATAAAACAACGAAAAGAAAAAAGTAATCTTTAACGCAAAAAAAAAAAATATTAAACGACATATAAATTACGCCCGAAGTAAGAATTTCCTTTAATAGTTTGAAGTAAATTATTTATTATTATTGCATAGCAAGATTGGTTTTTGTTTTGTATTAAAACAAAAAGAGAAAAACGAGAAGAAAAAAAACCCAAAGGATAAATGAAAACGTCTCCACAACGAAAAAAAAAAACACATAAAACCACGAAAAAAAAAAAGACCAGGATATTCAACTTCTAGGACGTGAAGTCTGCCTGGCGATAATTAAAATATAAAAAAAAAAAAAAAGTGAAAAAAAAGAAGAACACACAACAATAAGAAACTCAAGACAAAGACTTCTATCAACATTACGTATGACAGCAATGAACATTTAGTGGAGTAAGAATTTTTTTTTTTTGCGACTTTTTTTTTTAATAATATTTTTTTTTAGTAATATTTTCTACTTGGAAGCTTTCCTTTTTACTAACATACATTTTTTTTGGATAGAAATTTCTATCTAAATTATTTGCAAATTCTCATTTCAGTATTTCGAAGACATTTCCGTTTCTTTTCTTTCTTTCTCGTCGAATTTTCTTTCTTTTCAGTTTTGGGACCAATTTATTTTTCTTTCCTATATATATATATATATTGAATAACCAAAAGAAAGGCCAATTTTTCCATAACCATATTTTTAAGTTAACCATATTTTAAGAATTGAATTTTCGCCATACTTTAATTCAAATTTTCAATATTACGAGCCCATATTACACGAGACAGGCGGCTAGGCAGGGGGAAGAACAATTCCACTATCAACAGATACTCAGTAAAACCCCTGAAATGGCTCTGTCTGTCGGAATTTCTGATGTTTTCAGAATCGTCCCTACCTTTGACGGGAAACCCTGCGACTTAGGTAAATTTATTTCCGGGGGAGACGTTTTATTTAGATCAATAAAGAAGGCAGACCCGGATATATACGAGACGTTTTTAGAGCTAGTCAAAAATAGACTAGAGGGTCATGCTTACGATCTGATCAGGTATAGCAAAATCGCTAAGTGGGAGGATTTAAAAGAAAAATTAGAATCGGAATATAAAGAGGAGCAATCTCGGTCGACGGCACACAATGAGTTGATTTCTCTGAAACAACGCTACAGAGAAACCGTCCGGGAATACGGCGATAGAGTCGCGAATGCTCTAAGGACTCTAAACTCTGCCACGTGTGAAATAACAGCAGACGCGGTGGTTAGGGAATATTTAATAGAAGAAAACAAAAAATTGGCCGTACAAACATTTGAAGATGGACTAAACAACGAACAGCTAAAGATACTAGCTAAAGTCCATGGGGGAAATAATTTAAAACAGTCGATTGCACATGTAGTATCACATGGTGCTCGAATGGACAACTCTCCCAGGTTATATCAATATAACGAAAAACCTACATTCAATCGTATAGTCTGCCAAACCTGTGGTAAGTCAGGGCATACACAGGACACATGTTATCGGAACATGCAATCCAACTTTTTTCCGAATAGACAACCCATAAAAAGGGAATATAACATTGTATGTAATTTCTGTGGACGGAATAATCACACAGAGAATGAGTGTAGATACAAGATATCTAGGAATGGATCGGCTTCAACAAATTACCAACAAGGTACAACAACGCGTAACCCATTCCGAAATAATCGTACAAACTCTGAAAATCGTTTTGGTGAAAATTCTAGGAGCACCAATAGACAAAACGATAGACAAAATGTTCACTTTTCTCGGGTGCAAGAGTCGGAAAACGAGGCCTGACGCCAACCAAAATTTATGGAAGACAGACCAAAGTTTTCTATTTACAGCATTAGATCTTTGGAAATAGATAACGACCATTTTAATGAAGCTCCTAGCCAAATTTACCCTGAGCCTAATATAAAGACTCCGATTCATACTCCCATTCTGGAAAACAATTCAGCAACACAGACTGAAAATCCGAAATTTTCAGCAGTATTAAAGACTGAAATCGCTAATATCTCAGATATCCCTATTGACAACGCAGACACTTCAGCAACCAAGACTGAAAACTCAGCAGTATTAAAGACTGAAAATTCGGATCCTGCAGAAAATATACAAACAGAAACCCCTAATATTCCGGCTATCCCAATAGACAACCACGGCACTTCAGCAACAAAGACTGAAAATTCAGCAGTGTTAAAGACTGAAGACCCAATAGTTGCAATAAAATTCGAAACCCAAGTCAGTTCAGCAGCTAATACTGATGAACAAATCTTTTCAGCAGCAAAGACTGACGGATTAAATGTTTCTACAGCAGATATAACTGAAGAAATAGTTCAAACAGCAAATAGGACTGGGAACCAAGATGTTCTAACAGCTAATAAGTCTGAAGAACTATTCGAATCAGTAAATGAGACTGAGAAACTAAACGATCCATCAGCAGTGAGTAAGACTGAAAAGGTAGACGTTCCGACAGAAGTTAAAGTTATAGAAAATGATGACATTGAGCCGAAGACACTAAACATTTTAAATAACGATACTGAACAGCAACACGAAGTAATGAAAATTGAAAATAATAATTCAATTAAAGAAGTTAAAGCTATAGAAAATGATGACAATGAGCCAAAAACACAAAAAATTTTAAACAACGAAAACAAACACAGACACTTACTCAAACACGATATAATAAGTAATGAAAATAATAATTTAACTAAAATAGGTATTGTAAAGAGTAACTATATAAATACATTACAAGTCTTTTTTTACAACAATAAAAATTTATTCCAATGCAAAATACAAAAAAATAAAAAGTTACACAATCATTTAGGACATTTGAAATCAGTTCTTAAGAAGATTTTTGGTATTATGCATTTCTATACAATAATCATAGTAATAGGCCCAGAAAGGTTTTGGAAACTTTTCCATAAATTTAAGGAAAAGATAAACACATAACAAATGGCCTTTGTTTTATTATTCAATATATATGAAATAATCTAACAATTGTAGGAAATGACGGAAATGAAAAAAAAAAAAAAAAAAAAAAAAAAAAGTTAATGAGGGGGATGAAAGAAAGAAAATTTTAGAGGTAATATATATTGGAAATTTTAGAATTAATATATATTCGAACGGAAAAGGAAAGAAAGAAAATTTTATTGGTAATATATATATTAGAAATTTTGGAATTAATATATATACGGAAATGAGAATTTTGAAACAATAATATTAATATTATATATTTAATATAATAAGTAATAATGATTTTTAGATAAGAAAAGAAAAGGTTCCAAGGAGAAATATTTAAATTTAGTTAATATATAATGTAAATAGACTATTTTGGACTATTTTTCTAGTGTTAAGAACTTTTTGAGTATTGGAAAAATTTAGTTAATATATAATGTAAATAGATTAATTTTCTAGTATTAAGAACTTTTTGATTATTGTAACCTTTGATGAAAGATTAATTTTGAAAACCTTTGTAATGTAATTGAACGAAAATCCAAGTTTTTAATTAATCTTAATTTAATATATAGTTAATAGAAAATTATTCTCTTCAAGGATAATTTTCTTTCTCGAAGAAGGGTGGGATGTTGTATTCCAGAATACTACCCTTATTAAATTTAACACTGAATCTCCTAACACATCCTTAAAAACTTCACTTAACATATATTACATTCTCACTTAATACATACCATTCATAAACATTCACAATATTACCAGTTACAGCACACTTAATAACCTGCACCTTTTGATTTATTGAAAACATAGCAACTTGGATTTTCGTCCAAATGAATGTGAAAAGTCATAGAGAAAAAAATTCAGTTGATAACTTCTATTTGCCTTGAATACTTCGAGGCGTTTACTTCTACTCTAGAGAAAATAGATTTAATAATAAATTTTAATAGAATATTCACTCCAAGATACAATAACCAGAGATTTGTGTTTATAAAAATATTTTGCAACGAGATCAAATAAAAGCCCGACATAAAATAAAACTGATATGGACATTTTTAAATAGCCGGCTGCAAATAAAAATCTAAGAAGAAGGAAAGGCACCAAGCGAGAGTTAAGTAATATATCTTTAGTGACAGTTCGACATAGCCATCTGCATAATATTCCCGTGATAAGTTTCAACCAGAAGACGAAATGTAGAACAGGACCAGCATTTTTCAAGAAGAAAAGGAATAATAAAAGGTCCCCGCTCTTCCCTCAACCGAGGAAGCACGGCGCCGGACCTCAACACTTCCTACAGTCCAGTTCACGTAGAATGCGTTGAATAGTGCGCGGACGAAATCTCACATCCCGCATCGAAGATCGTACCGGCGAGATCACAGGTGGCTCCAAAAGGTCGGGATCGAGGTTTGAATTCGCGAAAAATAAATTCGCGAACACATTAGCTTTATCCTTTGAATTCGTGACTAACGTCCCGCTGTCCGTCACCAACGGAGGGAAAGAGGAGGATGCGAAGTTACTTTTGCCATTGACGAGAAGGAGGGCGAACCAGTTGGGCACCGAAGGAGCTTATTGATCAACTCGTCGTTGTGAGTGTTACGGCCACAACCACCCAGCCTATAAAACTTACCTATTTGGAGCCAGTCTACACCGCTAGCGGCGATACACGCCAAGAAACATCCCCATAAAGCATAAAGAAACAACCTAAAACAAAGCATTACCCCATACACCCACTGGTCCCGCATAAATTGATAGCAAGCAAATCAAGCTAAAACTTGCAATTTGCGCTAATCAATTAAATGCCAAATAAATTGCGCTGAACGCTAAATTTACTCACATAAAAGCCGAAAGATAATCATTGAACCAAATATTCACCCAACAAAAACCCCTAAAAGGCCAATGTGCGGACCAGATGCCGTCGTCCGAACCAAAATCGATGGGATTCATGAAAATGCGCGCCGGCAATTTTATGATCCTTTCAGAAAAATGGTTATCTAAAACCATTAGAACAATCAGCGACAGTTTTCGTTCGAACCAAATTAAGTTAGAACAAACGAAAAGGCAATAAAATAAAATAAACATTCGCCTCGGCACGATCGATCCTCCTTCATGAGTTTCCCACGGAAAAATCCATTAGGCAAAAGAAAAACAATGGGCGAAATAAACGCGCTATTGATTTTTCTTTGAGTTTAACACAAAAAAAGGGGGACCAGGCAAAAAAGGAGAGATCCTTTGAGCTGGTGAAAGAAACCAGGTTTCACACCTCGAAAAAACAGCACAAAAAAAAACGAACAACGATAGTGGAATGAGAGTGGTTGTTGGGGCCATTGTTGAAGACGAGGCTGGTTTTGGGACCGAGTCCAAAAAGGACAATTGAGTTGGTTTTGGATTTTGGAGGAGAACGGCCCGGTAACGTGTGTGAGTTCGTGCACGAGGAGAACGTTAGAAAAAGAATTGGCGGTGTCGTCTCGCTAATTTCGTGTTATGAGTGTTCTCTTAAATAATTAACTTTCTGTGGTATTTTTGTTTGGTGGCATGTTCGAGTTTTAATAACAATTTATAAAAGTAACCTAATATATTTTAAACAGTTAAAAGATTATTACAAATCAAGTTCGAGTTTTAATAACAATTTATAAAAGTAACCTAATATATTTTAAACAGTTAAAAGATTATTACAAATCAAGTTCGAGTTTTAATAACAATTTATAAAAGTAACATAATATATTTTAAACAGTTAAAAGATTAATATAAATCAAGTTCGAGTTTTAATAACAATTTATAAAAGTAATATAATATATTTTAGATAGTTACAATATTAGTAAAAATAAACTAAGTGCCAGAGAAGAACAAGGTGTTTTATTTCCGATCTGTGTCTGTGTGGTGTGCACAGTGGACAGAGTGACAAAGAGTCTCATGACAATTTAATATCATGAGCCTTCTTCGCGGTGTCAATCGCCTGGTTGTGCGCGTTTCTGATTCTAACAAAATTCGGTCTGTTAACAGCGGTGGGATTGGAGCGCCATTGCTTAAAAGCTCTATTTTTTGCCACTGTAATCAGCTCGCATTTTTTATCAAACCAAGGTTTATAAGACGAACTTCATTTGATGGAATGTGGAATATACATCTCCATCACCAGAAGAATAATCTCTGATACCGACTCCGCGCAAGCGTGAACATCGGAGTTTCCGAAGCACACCTCGGACCATGGAAAGGATGCGAAGAAATCTCACAAATCCTCCCGGTTAGCAGCCCCATACTTCCATACATGGCGAAGCTGCCCAGGCCGGTTATTCGCTTGATATGCAAGTGCTTGCGGGACAGGTACCAAGCAGTGATCCGAGTTTCCCAATGGCACAGAAACCTCTGCGGTATAAATACTCAATTCGGATGTCAAAAACAGATCTAGGGTGTTGGCATAATCACCTCGGGCATTCGGTATTCGCGTTGGTTCCTCCACGAGCTGAGTCAAGTTGTGGCTAACAGCAAACATCTCCGCCAGCCTCCCAGCCTCGTCGGTTCTGTTAGAATGTAACAACCAGCCGGAATTGTGCACATTAAAATCACCAAGGACAACAATTTCAGAAGCTGGGTGGTAGATCTGTATCCAGTGGACTGTATGTGAAAGATGTTCGAAAAATGTCGCTGGTCGATCGTCATTCGGGGAGCGGTAAAGACAACAAAGAAATTTAACAGAATTCCTCAGCACGACCCTCAACCATATGATGGTCATATTATTGGGTTCCAACACCTCCATCCTCTGGCAAGCCAGATCGGACCGCGTGAAGACGCAGACTCCGCCCTTAAAACGAAATCTCGAATGTAAGTCGTATCCTGAGCAACGAAGATATGTCGACTCAGTTGACGAATCGACCTGGGTCGCAGTTAGGGCAAGGATATCAGGTTTCTTTGTTTGCAAATATTGGTGGACGGCGTTTACATTCGTATTGGTGAAACCGATGCCCCTGATGTTACAAAATGCCGCCACCAGTCGAGCGTGGGCAGAGCCTCGAGAGCGAACCCGGTTATGCGATGACGAACCTCTTAAAGTTCCATTATTTATCATGATATCTGCATGATGTTCCCTCCGATGGATTCGTGAAATAATCGGATGATGCATTTGTTTGAATTTAAGTTTAGGTGTAGGGAATATGGGGAATCGGGTGTATGGGCGATAAAGGAACATTTGATTCGTTTATCAGGAATTTTGTTTGATTGAGAGAACGGATTTGTGAATTGGTTGGATGATGGATTTGTTTGAATTTAAGTTTAGAGGTAGGGAATATGGGGAATCGGGTGTATGGGCGATAAACGGACATTTGATTCCTTTATCAGGAATTTAGTTTGATCGGGAGAATGGATTCGTGAATTACTCGGATGATGCATTTCTTTTAATTTAAGTTTCGGTATAGGGATTATGGGGAATTGGTTTTATGGGCGATAATGGAACATTTCATTCGTTTAACAGGAATTTTGTTTGATCGGCTGAATGTTTAATATATGTGATGGGAGGGCTTTTCAGAGCACTACATCCTCCTTTTTTATGTGTAACAAAAACTGTTTACTCTGGTATTTTAACCGAAGTGCGCACTAGAGAGAAGACCAACCGTGTTTTTTTTGACTCCGTTCGTTTTTTTTTTCGACTTTTTTAAAACAATCACAACTGTCGCGACTCGACCGATTTTTCTGTTTTCCTTCCTTTTTTATCTCGTTATCTCAACGAAAAAACAACGGCGATGATCGATCCTGAGTTTATTGGAGATATCATCCCCGGTGAAATAACTGGGGGTTTCCATCCACCAGTTCTATGTTTATCCTTTATGTTTTCAATTTAAATTCTATGTTTTTTAAGAATTAAATTTTTATTTAAATTATCGGCATTCACAATTTTAATTTCTTTCTTACGTCCACCCGCCGTGACTGCTCGAACAAGAAGGCAAGGAACCGGAAGTCCATCCATTATCGTCCTATTGTACTAGATTAGTCACAATGGGTTTACATTAATGATGGGCTTACAGTGTAAGGTCTACCGATAAGTTATGTGTACATTTTTTTATTTTTTTACTACAGTTTTAAATCTGGTATGTTAAATGTAATGTGTATGTTCATCATCATCGGTACTACAACCGGGATTCGGTCTTGGCCTTATTTAGCAAGTCTCTCCACCGGTGTCCCGTCCTTATCCGTGACTTGTTAAATTGTCCATAGTAATTTGTTTTTCCGACCAAGGTTATTAGCCTTGCGCTAGAATGTGTATGTTGGGTGTGTTTAAAATGTGAAATGTACATTGTATAAATGAATGTGTTTATTTTAAGTTGTAAATGAATGAAAACTAATTTATGTTTTACTATTATATGTATAAGGCTCCTCGATAGTATAGTGGTTACTATACCCGCCTGTCACGCGGGAGACCGGGGTTCGATTCCCCGTCGGGGAGCCTCTGGCGCAAGACTAATGACCTTGCCCGGAAAAAAACAAATCATTATGGAAAATTTAACAATGCCTCAGGACTTGCTTAAATAAGGCCAAGACCGGCTCCCGGTTGTAGTGCCGATGATGATGATGATGATGATTATATGTGTAAGTCAAAATGTACATTGTGTTCTGTATTCAAGTTTAATTTGAAAATATGGTAATTGTCTTTAATGGATCTGTTTAATTAATGTTTAAAATGGTAAATGTTTAATTTAAAAATGTAAATTGTTTGTAATGTATGTGTTTAATTTTTAAATTGTTTAAATGTTTTATATATGACAATCAGTGCTAGAATATTCTAGAGAGTCCGAAACAGTGTACTAGAATATTCTAGAAAATAATGGAAAACTGGAGACCGTGAACAGTAGAACATTCAAGACTATGGAACGGGCGGAAACGAAACGCCTAATCAGAATATGGAAACGATATAAATACGTCGCACACGGATCATGGAGACGAGTAAGAAGTAGAAAGTGAAGCAAGCGATAAGTGCGGTAGTAAGAAATAATAAGTAGAAAGTAATAAGTAAGAAAGTGAAGCAAGCGATAAGTAAGAAGAAAAAGACGCGATAAGTACGGAAGCGATAAGTTAAGAAATCGTTGTGTACGGTGAAAGTAACGGTTGTTATTAACGGACTAATAAAGTGTCACATTAATTCAGAATCGATTTAACGGCTCTTATTTACTTTTAATAATTAATCCAGCGAACCCTAAGCTCGCTACAATATTGTTACGTTTTTACTTCGCATACGAAAAGTGCCCAGCTTTTCCGCAATTATAACATTTCCCGTCGGAGCCCTTGCGTCCGGTTGACATCATTTGAGTCATAGTCTTTATGAGATCCCTCACACTTTTCTCCAGGGATTCGTTCGGTTCCACTTCCACGCGATGGACTCTATGCACTGGTTTGCTTAACAGACTTGCTGTTTCCTGTGTCAATGCAAACGACACTGTTTCTGCGAATGTTCTTTTCGGCGTAGAGTACGTTGCTCGTTTCGTATCTGCATCCTTCAACCCATTTACAAAGCCTGGGTTTTGAGTATTTCGATTACCTCCGCGGGTGCATCTGCGTTTGCCAAGCGCGCGAGCCGTTCTATCTCCATCGCGTATTCTTGTAACGACTCGTTTGCTTTTTGGTGGCGGTTCATCAACTCTATCTGGAACATCTGCTTCCTATGATCGCTGCCGTAACGCCGTTCGATTGCAGCCATTATTGCGTCATAATTGCTACGATCACTTGCAGGAACAGTTTGTAGCACATCGGCGGCGGGGCCTTTCAGCGATGCCACCAACGCTGCCACTTTATCCGTCCTTGTCCAATGATTAGTTTGTGCTGTCGTCTCGAACTGTAGTTTAAAAACACTAAACGGCACAGTTCCATCAAAGGTTGGGGCCTTAAGTTTCATCGCATTGACAGTCGTAACTGGTACGCTTGACTGTCTTTCACGCACATGAATATCCAACTCCCTAAGTTTCGATTCCAAGTGATGTACTTCGCCTTCCATTTGGTCCTGCCTCGCCCGCAACTTAGCGGCATTTCCTTCGATGTGCGCTAGTTGGTCCTTAACTTGTGAAGTGTGTTCTGCCAACTGGTTCTTCATGCACGAGGACTGCTCCGTCAGCTGCTTCTCTATGCGTTCCGTCAACTGGTTCTCCATGCGTGAGGACTGTTCCGCCATTTGATTTTCCATACGTGAAGACTGCTCCGCCAATTGTTGTGCCATTGCTTGTAAAAGCACGTTCATGTCGAATGCTAGGGTTGGTTGGGGTTCCATCAACTGCTCCTTGACCCCGGATGAAGGTCCCGTAGCACCTTGGTAAAACTCATAGGTTTCAACTTCGATGCCCTCATCCTCCAGAGCCTTCCACAATCGTGCTTGCAGTTCCGCCTTTTGTCCTGTTCCGGGCAATCGTCGAGATTCCAATTCATCCCTCAATTGAGGCATTCTTAGGTCGGCAAACTTTACCATTGTCCACGATCCCCCTTCTGACACCAATTGTTACGTTTTTACTACGCACACGACCGTTAAACTATGTCCAGTTTAAAACTATCCGTTCTTTTATGCGAGTTCGACCACTGGATCGCAAGAGCGCTTCAATGTTCAAGGACAACCTCTTTCGCTCCGTTAAAATTCCTCAATTCCTCCTCTAGCTCTCCTTTTTCTTCGTTCTTGCACGTGTTCTCTGTCCTGGTTCCGTCTGCTTCTGATGTTATTGCCAGTTTCGTGTATTCTCCAGTATTCCTCTAGATGGCTCCAGAAGCGGCGTGTTGATGTCGTATTAGTTGGCTTAAGGCTCGGTGCGACGCCATGAGGTCACGCTAACGGCTGACAAGTGTGTCGGTTTTGAATTTGTAACACTACCCCCCACTTAAGTCTCTTAAGACTCCAAATTCCATGATCCCAATGGGGATAGTCTCTCTATATGCACAACTTTTATCTTCCCTTGCCTCTTCCGTATGCGATACTCCACATCGTTTAGTCGCTTTAAGACTTTATATGGGCCTTCCTACGATGTCTGCAGTTTTGGGGACAGACCCTTCCTCCGTTGGGGGTTGTATAATAGTACTAAATCGCCTTCTTGGAATCCGTCGGAATTCATGGCTCGATCATACCGATCCTTCATTTTGTTGCTCGTCAACCGCGTCCGTTGCCTCACGAGACGGTGTATTTCGTCCATCTCGGATTGGAGCACCCCCCAATAGCTGCCTCCGGCTTTAATAGTGGCACCGTTGCTACCGAATTTCAGGTCCGATGGGAGCCTCAAGTCTGTACCAAAGATGATGTGTGCAGGTGGGTGTCCGGTAGTGTCGTGTACTGCTGATCGGTATGCCATTAAAAACATTTGGGTGTGCTTGTCCCAATCACGCTGACATTTGTCGACAACTTTTCGCAAATGTTCCTCGAGCGTACGGTTGAACCTCTCAACCATTCCATCCGACTGTGGGTGCAGAGCTGTCGTCCGTGTCTTTTTGATGCCCAGCAGTGAGCACATTTCTTGGAAGATAGCAGACTTGAAATTCCTCCCTTGATCCGAATGTAATTCGATCGGTACTCCAAATCGCGTGACCCAATTCTGCACGAAAGCTTCGGCTACAGTTTTAGCCTCCTCGTTTGGTACCGCATACACTTCGGGCCACTTACTGAAGTAGTCCATCACCACGAGTACATATTTGTTGCCCGAGTCACTAGTAGGGAAAGGGCCAGCTACATCCACTGCGACGCGCTCAAATGGCGCTCCGGCATTATACTGCTGTAACTTCCCTCTGCTTTTGACTTTTGGGCCCTTGGCTGCCATACATTGTGTGCAGTTTTTAATCCAGTTAGCAACTGAATTCCGGCCATTCACCCAGTAAAACCATTGTTTTATTTTCTCCAGGGTTTTTGCAACGCCGAGGTGTCCTCCGCTTGGTCCATTATGGAATTCTTCCAACACGGCTGCTATTAGTCCATTAATTTCAGGCTGTCCCATTGCGCCCAATACGCCTTGGCCACTGGACTTTCCGATGACATTCCTTCCTTTGCTTTTCTTTCATCCAATTCTTTTGCTTTCAGGATCTTGACCAAATCGGCAGCGTCCAGTTGGCTTTTTCTCATACCACTGGAGTCCCATTCTGCATCAGGTCCGAGACTCAATAAGCGGATGTCGACTATTCCTTCACATCGTTCAGCCTTGGAGCAATGTTTACGCTCCACTGCACATAGGCGTCGAGAGAGTGCATCGGCGTTTCCATGCTGTCCTCCTATTCCTGTAGCTGTCCGCAGTTTACAACCATTCAACGGTTCGACATCATCTCCTACCAGGTTCGATCCAATGATGGAATGGGTTGCGCCTGTATCCAGAGTTAAGATCAGCGATCGTCCATTCACAGCTCCACTCACGTTTAGATTATTGTTCCTCCGACTTATTTGTGAAACGGGGATTGTGGGGCAGTCCGTTACGGGAACCAGCTGTTGCCCCTGTGAGCTGGTCCTTTTTAGTTTAACGATGGGTTTTCTCCAGAGGAACCACGAGCGTTTTCTGGTCCTCGCTCTCCTCCATTCTCTTTTCCCTTGCGTGGTGCATCACAATCCCATGAAAAGTGCCCAGCTTTTCCGCAATTATAACATTTCCCGTCGGAGCCCTTGCGTCCGGTTGACATCATTTGAGTCATAGTCTTTATGAGATCCCTCACACTTTTCTCCAGGGATTCGTTCGGTTCCACTTCCACGCGATGGACTCTATGCACTGGTTTGCTTAACAGACTTGCTGTTTCCTGTGTCAATGCAAACGACACTGTTTCTGCGAATGTTCTTTTCGGCGTAGAGTACGTTGCTCGTTTCGTATCTGCATCCTTCAACCCATTTACAAAGCCTGGGTTTTGAGTATTTCGATTACCTCCGCGGGTGCATCTGCGTTTGCCAAGCGCGCGAGCCGTTCTATCTCCATCGCGTATTCTTGTAACGACTCGTTTGCTTTTTGGTGGCGGTTCATCAACTCTATCTGGAACATCTGCTTCCTATGATCGCTGCCGTAACGCCGTTCGATTGCAGCCATTATTGCGTCATAATTGCTACGATCACTTGCAGGAACAGTTTGTAGCACATCGGCGGCGGGGCCTTTCAGCGATGCCACCAACGCTGCCACTTTATCCGTCCTTGTCCAATGATTAGTTTGTGCTGTCGTCTCGAACTGTAGTTTAAAAACACTAAACGGCACAGTTCCATCAAAGGTTGGGGCCTTAAGTTTCATCGCATTGACAGTCGTAACTGGTACGCTTGACTGTCTTTCACGCACATGAATATCCAACTCCCTAAGTTTCGATTCCAAGTGATGTACTTCGCCTTCCATTTGGTCCTGCCTCGCCCGCAACTTAGCGGCATTTCCTTCGATGTGCGATAGTTGGTCCTTAACTTGTGAAGTGTGTTCTGCCAACTGGTTCTTCATGCACGAGGACTGCTCCGCCAGCTGCTTCTCTATGCGTTCCGTCAACTGGTTCTCCATGCGTGAGGACTGTTCCGCCATTTGATTTTCCATACGTGAAGACTGCTCCGCCAATTGTTGTGCCATTGCTTGTAAAAGCACGTTCATGTCGAATGCTAGGGTTGGTTGGGGTTCCATCAACTGCTCCTTAAACCCGGATGAAGGTCCCGTAGCACCTTGGTAAAACTCATAGGTTTCAACTTCGATGCCCTCATCCTCTAGAGCCTCCCACAATCGTGCTTGCAGTTCCGCCTTTTGTCCTGTTCCGGGCAATCGTCGAGATTCCAATTCATCCCTCAATTGAGGTATTCTTAGGTCGGCAAACTTTACCATTGTCCACGATCCCCCTTCTGACACCAATTGTTACGTTTTTACTACGCACACGACCGTTAAACTATGTCCAGTTTAAAACTATCCGTTCTTTTATGCGAGTTCGACCACTGGATCGCAAGAGCGCTTCAATGTTCAAGGACAACCTCTTTCGCTCCGTTAAAATTCCTCAATTCCTCCTCTAGCTCTCCTTTTTCTTCGTTCTTGCACGTGTTCTCTGTCCTGGTTCCGTCTGCTTCTGATGTTATTGCCAGTTTCGTGTATTCTCCAGTATTCCTCTAGATGGCTCCAGAAGCGGCGTGTTGATGTCGTATTAGTTGGCTTAAGGCTCGGTGCGACGCCATGAGGTCACGCTAACGGCTGACAAGTGTGTCGGTTTTGAATTTGTAACACTACCCCCCACTTAAGTCTCTTAAGACTCCAAATTCCATGATCCCAATGGGGATAGTCTCTCTATATGCACAACTTTTATCTTCCCTTGCCTCTTCCGTATGCGATACACCACATCGTTTAGTCGCTTTAAGACTCTATATGGGCCTTCCCACGATGTCTGCAGTTTTGGGGACCCCCGTTGGGGGTTGTATAATAGTACTAAATCGCCTTCTTGGAATCCCTCGGAATTCATGGCTCGATCATACCGATCCTTCATTTTGTTGCTCGTCAACCGCGTCCGTTGCCTCGCGAGACGGTGTATTTCGTCCATCTCGGATTGGAGCACCTCCCAATAGCTGCCTCCGGCTTTAATAGTGGCACCGTTGCTACCGAATTTCAGGTCCGATGGGAGCCTCAAGTCTGTACCAAAGATGATGTGTGCAGGTGGGTGTCCGGTAGTGTCGTGTACTGCTGATCGGTATGCCATTAAAAACATTTGGGTGTGCTTGTCCCAATCACGCTGACATTTGTCGACAACTTTTCGCAAATGTTCCTCGAGCGTACGGTTGAACCTCTCAACCATTCCATCCGACTGTGGGTGCAGAGCTGTCGTCCGTGTCTTTTTGATGCCCAGCAGTGAGCACATTTCTTGGAAGATAGCAGACTTGAAATTCCTCCCTTGATCCGAATGTAATTCGATCGGTACTCCAAATCGCGTGACCCAATTCTGCACGAAAGCTTCGGCTACAGTTTTAGCCTCCTCGTTTGGTACCGCATACACTTCGGGCCACTTACTGAAGTAGTCCATCACCACGAGTACATATTTGTTGCCCGAGTCACTAGTAGGGAAAGGGCCAGCTACATCCACAGCGACGCGCTCAAATGGCGCTCCGGCATTATACTGCTGTAACTCCCCTCTGCTTTTGACTTTTGGGCCCTTGGCTGCCATACATTGTGTGCAGTTTTTAATCCAGTTAGCAACTGAATTCCGGCCATTCACCCAGTAAAACCGTTGTTTTATTTTCTCCAGGGTTTTTGCAACGCAGAGGTGTGCTCCGCTTGGTCCATTATGGAATTCTTCCAACACGGCTGCTATTAGTCCATTAATTTCAGGCTGTCCCATTGCGCCCAATACGCCTTGGCCACTGGACTTTCCGATGACATTCCTTCCTTTGCTGGTCTTTCATCCAATTCTTTTGCTTTCAGGATCTTGACCAAATCGGCAGCGTCCAGTTGGCTTTTTCTCATAGCACTGGAGTCCCATTCTGCATCAGGTCCGAGACTCAATAAGCGGATGTCGACTATTCCTTCACATCGTTCAGCCTTGGAGCAATGTTTACGCTCCACTGCACATGGGCGTCGAGAGAGTGCATCGGCGTTTCCATGCTGTCCTCCTATTCCTGTAGCTGTCCGCAGTTTACAACCATTCAACGGTTCGACATCATCTCCTACCAGGTTCGATCCAATGATGGAATGGGTTGCGCCTGTATCCACAGTTAAGATCAGCGATCGTCCATTCACAGCTCCACTCACGTTTAGATTATTGTTCCTCCGACTTATTTGTGAAACGGGGATTGTGGGGCAGTCCGTTACGGGAACCAGCTGTTGCCCCTTTGAGCTGGTCCTTTTTAGTTTAACGATGGGTTTTCTCCAGAGAAACCACGAGCGTTTTCTGGTCCTCGCTCTCCTCCATTCTCTTTTCCCTTGCGTGGTGCATCACAATCCCATGAAAAGTGCCCAGCTTTTCCGCAATTATAACATTTCCCGTCGGAGCCCTTGCGTCCGGTTGACATCATTTGAGTCATAGTCTTTATGAGATCCCTCACACTTTTCTCCAGGGATTCGTTCGGTTCCACTTCCACGCGATGGACTCTATGCACTGGTTTGCTTAACAGACTTGCTGTTTCCTGTGTCAATGCAAACGACACTGTTTCTGCGAATGTTCTTTTCGGCGTAGAGTACGTTGCTCGTTTCGTATCTGCATCCTTCAACCCATTTACAAACGCCTGGGTTTTGAGTATTTCGATTACCTCCGCGGGTGCATCTGCGTTTGCCAAGCGCGCGAGCCGTTCTATCTCCATCGCGTATTCTTGTAACGACTCGTTTGCTTTTTGGTGGCGGTTCATCAACTCTATCTGGAACATCTGCTTCCTATGATCGCTGCCGTAACGCCGTTCGATTGCAGCCATTATTGCGTCATAATTGCTACGATCACTTGCAGGAACAGTTTGTAGCACATTGGCGGCGGGGCCTCTCAGCGATGCCACCAACGCTGCCACTTTATCCGTCCTTGTCCAATGATTAGTTTGTGCTGTCGTCTCGAACTGTAGTTTAAAAACACTAAACGGCACAGTTCCATCAAAGGTTGGGGCCTTAAGTTTCATCGCATTGACAGTCGTAACTGGTACGCTTGACTGTCTTTCACGCACATGAATATCCAACTCCCTAAGTTTCGATTCCAAGTGATGTACTTCGCCTTCCATTTGGTCCTGCCTCGCCCTCAACTTAGCGGCATTTCCTTCGATGTGCACTAGTTGGTCCTTAACTTGTGAAGTGTGTTCTGCCAACTGGTTCTTCATGCACGAGGACTGCTCCGCCAGCTGCTTCTCTATGCGTTCCGTCAACTGGTTCTCCATGCGTGAGGACTGTTCCGCCATTTGATTTTCCATACGTGAAGACTGCTCCGCCAATTGTTGTGCCATTGCTTGTAAAAGCACGTTCATGTCGAATGCTAGGGTTGGTTGGGGTTTCATCAACTGCTCCTTGACCCCGGATGAAGGTCCCGTAGCACCTTGGTAAAACTCATAGGTTTCAACTTCGATGCCCTCATCCTCCAGAGCCTTCCACAATCGTGTTTGCAGTTCCGCCTTTTGTCCTGTTCCGGGCAATCGTCGAGATTCCAATTCATCCCTCAATTGAGGTATTCTTAGGTCGGCAAACTTTACCATTGTCCACGATCCCCCTTCTGACACCAATTGTTACGTTTTTACTACGCACACGACCGTTAAACTATGTCCAGTTTAAAACTATCCATTCTTTTACGCGAGTTCGACCACTGGATCGCAAGAGCGCTTCAATGTTCAAGGACAACCTCTTTTGCTCCTTTAAAATTCCTCAATTCCTCCTCTAGCTCTCCTTTTTTCTTCGTTCTTGCACGTGTTCTCTGTCCTGGTTCCGTCTGCTTCTGATGTTTTTGCCAGTTTCGTTTATTCTCCAGTATTCCTCTAGATGGCTCCAGAATCGGCGTGTTGATGTCGTATTAGTTGGCTTAAGGCTCGGTGCGACGCCATGAGGTCACGCTAACGGCTGACAAGTGTGTCGGTTTTGAATTTGTAACAATATGTTATGTACTTTTGTTTATGTTTAATATTTTATGCGTTTCGTTTAATGTTCTTTCGCTGCAATAAAGGTTGTGGGGGAGTTACTACCTAACAAAAGCAACAAGTCTCTGCGATGGTCGTTTCACTGACAAGTTCAGGTTGGGTCTTTTGTGGATGCAGCACCAGAGACGGTGTTTCGGCAAGTATCGTCATCCATTGCAGGCAAATAGGAGATGGGACAGAAGGGCATGTCCAGCATCATCGTCGAAACTTGCGTACGCACAGAGAGACAGCCGTCAATTAAACTATCATCGTCGCCTCTAAATCAGTGGAAAACCGCAAATAATTTATTAGGACATCTTCATGAACGGAATGGATATATCAAAAACAGCCAGAAAAAAATTAATAATAACAAATTTATAACTACCTTATAAGAAAAATCACGGTAAAAAGGTGTGACTTAATCAAATAAATTAATTTAAATAAGCTCATCAAATTTTATTAGACTTAATTAAACCACTTTCGTTGCATTCATATAAGTCATTCAGAACTTACGCGATCACACTAAGGCGCATCAACGGTACAAACATTTATTGCAAAATGAACCTTATACATATTTTTAAATTATGGACAATTATATTTTGAGAGTATTGATGCAGGAATTTTGCTAAATAAATTATTTTATTTAACGTAAGATTAAGTAAACTATTAAAAGCATCAGTAAGACCTACAAAATAAAAGAAGGACAATGAAAAACTCACCTCTTGAGAGAAACAACACAGAAGTTTTACCACACCTATGATAGTCAATTTCTGCACCATATCTGTCATGTACACCAATGTTACACCACAAAAATTTCGATAATCCATTTCACAATATGTTCTTCGACAGGTATACCAATTCCAAAGCATTTACAAAACTGAAGAAAAATAGTAAATTTAATGTTTGGTGTTCGCTCTCGCTCGGACGTCGCCATTTCTAGTTTTCAATCAAAATAAAATGCAAGTGCTTGCGCAAAAATACAATTTCATCAACCGGTTAAGCGAAACATCTGCAAAGAACCTTTCCGACTTAGTGAACCATAATATTAATTTAATTAGCCTCAATACGCATTTACAACCCAAATTGTGAGCCAAAAATTGAGTTTCGAATCTTTTTTTTTCTTGATTTCATCCATTGTCACATACACTAATGCATTGTTAATGTCAAACAGAGATGGAATAAGTGGATCTTATCGCGTAGTTAACCAATGAGTGAATGAGTGCACAAGATATAAAATTGCTCATTGAGACAAAAAAGGTTTTTTTTTTTTGGTTAACATTTTCTTTTGGAACCTCTTTTGTGTCAAAAAAGATTCTCGTATTACCCAAAAATGCAAGTGGTTAGCCGCGGAGGCGAAATAAACAAATATTCTCAAATGAAACTATGATTATATACCGGAGATTGTGCACCGGAAGTGTAAATAATGAACAATTTGACGCAGAGAAGAATTTCTGGTGAACAAAGTCATCATCATCATCATCAACAGCAGGACAACCAGCCGCAGCAGCAAGTCACCTCAAACAATAAGAAGCCAACGAGTAGCACCAGCTACATTATAACTTCCATTGCGTTGCTGTCACTCTTTGGTTGCTGGATAATACTCTGGCTACTGATGTTGGTGTTGCGCGGTGTCTTTAAATTGGTTTTTCGGAAAATGCCAAAAAGGCCCCGAACGCCCCCAGAATATATCATTTAATCAGGGAAAAGGTACGTACAATTACCCTCGAGAAATGTATACCACAATACGTCTCAGTGCCAAAAGTGAGTTGTGTGTGTGGTTGTAGTGCGGACATCTAAACCAACCGTATTGGGTGAAGTTTTTTTTTTATATCTTTCATCTTGTTTTTTTTTTACTTTTCAATTTGTGATTGTGCTTTTCTTCCAAAAATTAATTATGTAAAAGAAAAAGTCTAACGAAAAACGGGAAATGGTGCGGCGAATTTTTGGAAAATTGAATTAATGAATTTTTTTGTTATAGGATGAACTATAGTGAAGGGTTATTTTTGTTAGCATTGTGTTGGTGTGACTGCATACAATCTGGCGGCAAAATTTGCCCATGCTTGTGTGCCATTGTGGATATAACTTTTAAATGCATAATTTGATGTTTACGATTGAAATTCATTTGAAAATATTATAAACAAACTGGGAAACAAATAACAAAATATCCAGAGCGGTATTAACAAGTGGAACATTGTGATCAAAGCGAAACAGGCATAACCACTGGTTGGGAGGTTATGGCTGGAATTTAATAGTCTGGTGATAATCAATAACCATAATACATGTAGTGTCGACAATTTTACGTGGATTTTAGCGCGTAAACTCGAGCACAGAGTCGTCCAACTTAACGTAATTGATTAGAAAGTTGCAAGAGAAAAATTGTGTATACTACCATCGCTGCTAGATTCATAGGGTGAGTCTGCCGTTAGTGACTCGTAATTGTGCGCCGTTGAACTGTGATCACAACAAACAAAGCTCCGATGTTCAGCCTTCAAATTTAAGAGAAAGTCAATAATCATTACCTTCAATTGAGGATTTAATCTCTCCTCCAGTTAGAATGAGCTATGAAATCAAATTAAGAACTAGAGAATAAAATAATTCGGCATGGAATCAGTAAAAAGTTATTCACTTCCAGTATAAACATCCTCCTTACGCCAACGCATATCGTGAGTCTTCGAAATTCAACCCTGCAAATCACAAGGATGGTGAAATACCTTCCTGTTGTAGAGGATTAAGACCTAAGAATATTGGGAAATTGCTTCCTCGAATCATTTCGAGTATTCCTCTGCCTTGTTCTGTCAAAAGCCATAATTGTATTCGATTCTTTAAAATTAACCGTGGGACCGAGGTGTGACGGCCGTTGTCATTATTGTGTAATTGTTTTCTTCGGTGTGTATCTAACTTTCAAAAATCGTGAAAGCACTCATGGAGTATCTCGAAACATGCATACGTAAAACTCACTTGTCAACATGGCATTACTCCTATAATTTAGAAGTAATTTTTTTTTGCCACCCTACTAACCTTAGGGACATGCAAACGGATTCATCCGATGTACTTTATTTATTTACTGTTTTTTTTTTTTTCGGCAGGAAGGTAGAAATCTTCAAAAGATACCTCTGGACCGATCCAAAGGCATACTGGATTTTTACCGACTAAAACCACCTCCCGCCAGCACATATCCCATTGTTCCCCGCGGAACTTTCTTTTAGATATTGCGGGGCGGGACGCGTCGCAACTGCTCCATTACCTCACAGAATATTGTAGCGAGCTTAGGGTTCGCTGGATTAATTATTTTTAATAAATAAGAGCCGTTAAATCGATTTTGAATTAATGTAACACTTTATTTGTCCGTTAATAACAACCGTTACTTTTACCGTACACTTAAGGATTTCTTGATTTATCGCTTCCGTACCTTCGCGTCTTTGATTGCTTACTTCTTACGTCTTACTTGTCTTCCTGATCTGCGTGCGACGTATTTATAACGTTTTTCCTCATTCTGATTGGGCGTTTCGTTTCCGTCCGTTCCATAGCCTCGATTTTTCTACTGTTCATAGTCCCCACTTTTCCAATATTTTCTAGAATATTCAAGTACTTTGGTTTGGACTTTCTAGAATACTCTAGTACTGATTCTCATATGCGTCACATTACCCTCCGCCTAGATTAGTTCGTCCCGAACTAAGTTCACTGGGTTAACAAAAGTCGCCAGTCGGTCACGATGTACCACTTTCATCTTGGCGTTCGGTCTTCGCCGAATCCTACAGACCACGCCGTTAATTCTTGTGAGAATCCTATACGGTCCTTCCCAATGCTGCTGCAACTTCGGAGACCTTCCTTTTTGCCGATGAGGGTTATAAAGCCACACGTTATCGCCTGCATTAAATCCGGATGCGTTCGCTCGAACCTTGATTTGCTTTCGAACCAAATGATGAATCTTATCGGGTCGATTTCTCCATTCGGGTACGTAGTCTTCAGTCTTATCTATCGCGTCTGGAGGTATCCCGAATCGCAGATCGGCTGATAATCGTATCTCTCGCCCAAATATAACCCTTGCTGGAGAATGGCCTGTCGTATCGTGATTAGCCGATCTATAGCTCAGGAGAAAGGTTTGTACATATTTGTCCCAATATCGTTGGTGATCAGTAACGACCTTCGATAAATGCTCTTTCATTGTTGAACCTTTCGACCATTCCGTCTGACTGCGGATGTAAGGGCGTGGTCCTGGTTTTCCTTACACCCAGTGCCGCACAGATGCCTTGAAATATCTATGATTCGAATTTCGGCCTTGATAGGAATGAAGCTCACAGGGAACTCCATATCTGCTGATCCAATTATTGATAACCTGCTCAATGACGGTTGTTGCTTCTTGGTTTGGATTTGGAAGGACTTCCACCCACTTGATGAAGTAATCCATGATGACCAACATGTATTTGTTGTTGTCGTTGGTTTTTGGGAATGGTCCTGAGATATCAATCGAAATTCGTTCGAAAGGGGCACCCACGTTGTACTGCTTCATAGCGCTCCTTGGTTTTGCCGTTGGTCCTTTGGTCGCAGTGCAAGTTGTGCATTTCCTACACCAAGACTCGACGTCGTCTCTCATGTGAAGCCAGTAGAATCGAGATCGTAATTTTGAAAGTGTCTTATTAACTCCCAGATGTCCACCGGAGGCCCCGTCGTGCATTTCTGTTAGTACATCCTTCACTTTTGATGGTGGGACTAGAATCTGCATTCGATGGGATTTTCCGTCCGCGACTTCCCATTTACGCTTTAGAATTCCATCTTCCACCAGCAAGGAATTCCATTGTGCCCAATATGCTTTAACTGTTCCACTCTTGTCGGAAATACTGTTCCAAGTTGGCCGCTCGTTCTTTTCTTTGTTTTCCAGGATTAGCGACATATCTTCAGCCTGAAGTTGAGCTGCGCGTATAGCATCACTCCTCCACCCATCTAGTACTTCTACTTGTACATTTCAAAGGTCGTACGCCTCTTGTTTTTCTTCCGCTCTATGACAATGCTTACACTCTGGCTTAATGGTCTTCACAGTTGTTCGTCCTGCAGTGTAATGGCAATCTCCAAGTTACCAATTCCCAGTATTCTTTGTCCGATATCTAGAACAACTTGATGCTCCTTCATGAAATCCATTCCAAGAATGCATTCGTCCGTAATATCGGCAACCAAAAATTGGTGGAAGATGGAAATATTGCCCAGCACTATTATGCTCTCGACTTCTCCGTAGACTGTAGAACGTTCTCCTGTGGCAGTCTTCAAAGCGTATCTTCTATTTTTATTAAGGGCTATTTTGCCCACGACATCCGTAGACCTGCTGCATGTGGTTGTCTCTATACCTAGCTTCAAGGCCATCTCTTACCGCTTGGAAATCTGTTTGCTTCTCTGCTGGTATGGCTTGTAGCAATTCTGCAGCCGCCCCGCAGAGTGACAAGATTAGTGATGTTGACTTTTGCTCATCTGACCACTTATTATAATTGGACGCGGGGTCAAACTGACGTATAAATACGGCGAAGGGTCCCGTTCCATCGAAGGTTGGCGGTTGCATCCTTGTATCTTTGTAGTCATGTTGATTGCTAGGCGATGTCTTATTTTTCTCAACACACTCAAATCTCTTTGCGATTCGCGTTATTTCATCGGTGACTTTCTAAAATTCAGCTTCGTTTTTTAGATCCAGATTTTCTACTTCGTTTCGAATTTCTTCCTTAAAGTGTTGAAAAGTACATTTCATCCACTGCGTTTGGGCATCCAATTTTGCATTAATATCTGCAGCTTGTGCGTCCAATTTTGAGTTAATATCTGTTGCTTGCGCGTCCAATTTTGTATTAATGTCTGTAGCTTGCGCGTCCAATTTTGAGTTAATATCTGTAGCTTGCGCGTGCAATTTTGTATTAATATCTGTAGCTTGCGCGTTCAGTTTCGTATTAATGTCTGTAGATTACGCGTCCAATTTTGTCATCATCATCCTGAACATCTCCGAAATGTCCAACTGTGGTGAACTCTTCTCCGTTACATTGGCACCATCTTGACTCGCTGTTTCTTCTTCATCCGAACAGTCTGGCCCAATCGTAAAAACATCTGTGTCGACATCAATACCCTCTTCCTCCATTGCTGCTTGCAGACGCTGTCGAAGAATTTGCTTCTGTCCTCTGCTATCCAGATTCCGGTCCTGAAGTTCCTTCTTCAACTCAGGAACGCGAAGATCCTCCAAATGTCGATCTGACATCGTCACAACACACTTTCACAGACTTATTTACTTCACCAATAATTAATCCCACTTCTGACACCAATTGTAGCGAGCTTAGGGTTCGTTGGATTAATTATTTTTAATAAATAAGAGCAGTTAAATCGATTTTGAATTAATGTAACACTTTATTAGTCCGTTAATAACAACCGTTACTTTTACCGTACACTTAACGATTTCTTGACTTATCGCTTCCGTACTTATCGCGTCTTTTACTGCTTACTTCTTACTTACTTCCCAATCTGCGTGCGACGTATTTAAACCGTTTTTCCTCATTCTGATTCGGCGTTTCGTTTCCGTCCCTTCCATAGCCTCGAATTTTCCAGTTTTCCAGTACTTTCTAGAATATTCTAGTACTTTGTTTCGGACTTTCTAGAATATTCTAGTACTGATTGTCATATTCGGGCTCCTCGATAGTATAGTGGTTAGTATACCCGCCTGTCACACGGGAGACCGGGGTTCGATTCCCCGCCGGGGAGCCTCCGGCGCAAGACTAATGACCTTGCCCGGAAAAAAACAAATCATTATGGAAAATTTAACAAGCCCCAGGACTTGCTAAATAAGGCCAAGACCGGTTCCCGGTTGTAGTGCCGATAATGATGATGATGATTGTCATATTCGCCACAATATCATTTGTTACGGACCATGCTTGTTTGGAACTTTGCATAAATTCTGTTACTCCTATCGAAGTAATATATGTATGTCTCTCCAAAATCATATCGACGAATCCAAGGAACTATAAATCCTCGCCGCTCGACTTAATTCGGCTCTTAATTGGAGCGACCACATTTTTCAAGCTGCGAAAAGTGCGGCCTTAAAAGACGCAAAAGATACTCCATCCAATCTGGCCACTATTTACAAGGCAAATATTCGTCCCAAAATGGAGTTCAACTCTTATATTTGGTCAGGTGCATGCAAAACTGCACTACACGGTCGATAGAATGCAAAAACGAGCAGTCCAGTCTTACTGGAGACCTAGCTGTAAGTCGATCATTTCCATCGTTAGAACATAGGCGCAACGTATCATGCTTATCTCTTTTCTATAGGTATCATGGTCGTTGCTCAACTGAACTTGCTCAATGTGTTCCGCCTCCTCAGACATTTTCCCGGAATACCCGTCAATCTGAGAATGCGTATCAATTCACGTTGAAAGTGAACTTCAGACGCAGAAATAAATATAGAGAGTCATTCTTTAGCCGAATCACACGAATATGGAATACTCTACCTGATCATGTTTCCTGGTCGTTGTAATGTCCAGGCATTTAAGTCCAATCTGCATCGATACCTCCTTTCCTTATCCACTTTCTCTCTTTCCGCTCGCACTGACATTGAAGGGTATGCCAAAATCCCATTTTGCGCGCGCGTTTGTGTAAAAAAAAAAAAAAAATACTGAGTACATGTTCCGCATTTTCTATTTTGCTTTCGCAATACAAACAGTTTGGTTGATTAGCATGCTTATATTTGAGCAAGTATTGCCGAAAGCATCCATGTCCTGCTATCAGTAGAGTCAGGTGGTGGTTCAACGTGCCATGTTTCCTTTCCACCCCTGTTTCTATATCAGGTATCATGGTGAGGGTTCATCTTCCTTTCGTGGAAGAATCCCAGAGTCAGGTGGTAGTTCACCTTGCCATGTTTTTTTTCCACCCCTGTTTCTATATCAGATATCATAGTGTGGGTCCATCTTCCTTTGGTGGAAGAATCTTACCTTCGTTGCCATTCTCTTAGGCTTGAGAGCTTTCAAGCATTCGCCATCGATTTCTTGTGAGACTCATGCAAAGCAGCGGTTTCCTTAGCTACAATGTCAAGTGGGTTCCTCCCAGCCAAGACATTTATGTCGTCTTCGGATATGGTCCCAAATGAGCAGCATACTCTTAGTGAATCCAGCCTATGAGCTGAGTTCACTCCCCTCATATACGACGTATACCGTGCGGCTCCTGCTGGAGGTGTTGTAACTGGTTATCAGTTTCCTTATATGGGGCCGGGGTCCTCCAACATTGGGTAGCAATCTCGCTAAAACTTTGCATATTTTTGCCGTTTTTTCACTCGTTTTCCTCAGGTATTCCTTGAAGCTTGACCTGTTGTCGAGATAACACTATGATATTTAATATAGGGACTGGATCTGATTGTTTGACCTCTATTTCCATATCAAGGTGTTCAACTTTCTTGCGGCTGCTTATTAAAACTGCCTACGTCTTATGTCCAGCTAGTTTCAGTCCGGCCATATCTAGCCAGCATTCAAGGCTTTGGATTGCTTGGGAGGAAATATTCTCCAGGTCGTCTAGATGTTTAGCTACGGCCACTATTGCCAAATCATATTCGTACCCAATGATCTTAAATCCTTCTGGTACATTGACCGTGAGCACACCATTATATATGATATTCCATAACACCGGATCTAATACAGTGATACACCCGCCGTTATATTATATTCCTGTGGACCCTCGTCTGTGTCATAGATCAGTCTTCTATCCGAGAGATAGTTTGTTAGTATACGCACCAAATAGGGTGAGACTTGTAGATCGCCCAACATTTCTAGAATCCGTTTTCAGTTCACAGAGTTAAATGCATTTTTAACGTCTAGTGCTACCACGGCGCAATATTTTTTCGTTCCTCGTATCCATCGTGCTCCAACTATCGCGTTGCGAGCGATGTCAGACACCACAGATAGTACTTTACCGGTTGATCTACCTTTCCGCAGCCCATAGTGCCATTCAGGTCATCTATACGTTTAGCTACGGCCACTATCGCCAAATCATCTGTGCACCCAATGATTCTTACTCCTTCTAGTACATTGACCCTGAGCACCCCATTACACATGATATTCCATAACAGCGGACTAATACAGACCTGGGGCACAGCCGCTTTATTTTATATCCCCGTGGTCCGTCATCGGTGTTGTGGCGTCTCTAACAGGATACACACACAATACCACAAGCAAATAGTGAAGAACACCGAACGAAAATCGAATAAAAAAATACATCAGAGCCGTATACCTTAGCGATAACGAAACAATTCACATCAGTGGAATATACTTGAGTTTAAAAATCGAATTCTAAAATCGGCCAGTAGCCTGATGTGTTACGCTTCGGTTCAATTTTTGGTGATTCTAACTGTCATAGCGTCAGTTCGAATCACACGTTCTTCGCTATCATTTCAAACGCTATAGTGTCAAAGAGCAATATTCCATCTGCGAGATAATTTGCTATTATCCGCGCCAAGTAGAGCCAGTCCTTCCAACTCTTCTAGTATCCGATTCCAGTTCACTGAATCACGAATAGCTTCGATTAAGGTGTCTTTGTCTTCAAATTGTCTGCCGCCTTCATAAACTTTACGAGATAGCCATGACCAAACGTTTTCGATTGTGTTTAAGTCCGGCGAGTAGGGCGGCCATGGCAAAAGTTCCACGTCTTCTGATTGAATCCAACTTTTAACAAGCCTGACAATGTCTTGTTAAAAATCCAAGACATGGGTCCGAAAATGTTTTTAATTTTTGGAAATGACCGTTCAAACAGTTGTAGTTGTTTCTGTTCATTGTTGTGGACAAAAACTCCAACTCGATTGTGCCAAAGTAGGCAATAGCTCCCCACACCATGACACCTGATGTACGGCTGTGATGTCTTGCCAAAATAAGCTCATCTTCTCAGTTCATGGAAATAAAAGTTGAAACCATCGGGACCGTCAAGGTTAAACTTTTTTTCATCCGAAAAGACAACGCGATTCCATTCACTGGTTCTGGACATGTTCGCTTGGATGGTGGTAGGCAACTTAGTGAGAGTGATGGTAGGTGACTTAGTTTAGGGGGCGCCTGGTGGGTGGTTGGTTGTGTCCAGCCGCATGGCGCCCTAGGACCATGTCGCGCGCTCAGAAGCGATAGATTGGTGTACCTGATGCGTGTGGCGGCGTAGTTGGGCAAGTTTTGCCCAGGTGTTGCCGTTTGCATAGGTTGAGAAGCTTGGGGAACGTCAAGAGTTCCGAAGAAGGGAGGTTCTTACGTCTGAGTAAGGAGGTAGTGCCGAGCGTCCTACTGATTGTTTGCTACGCGTAGTAGCTGTAGTTCAGTGAGGAGCCGGAATTTAGGGAATTGTGTCGTGGTTGCGTTGACGGAAGTAGAAAAGAGGTCGCAAGGAGGACGAGAGGAGGCGAGCGGAGTCGCGTGGATGGGTGGTGGGCATTGTGCGCCACTGTTTAAGGCTAAGCCAGCATTGAAGCAGTTAAATTGACCCGTGTAGGATAAAGAGAAGTCGAAAGATTGTCGCGTGAAGTCATAATTGAGAACGTAGGAGTGGAGTTGCGTGGAGTCAAGAATATTGCCGTTACTATTAATCGAATATTCGTATTTCTGTGCTTCTAAAATTTAATTCTGTTTACAATGCAGTGAGTATTATAGGTTTTTTTTGTACATAAATTATATCATTTAAAAAAAAAACAATTTTATTTAGTTCAATCTTAATTTGCTAAACATTCATAATTATTCTCCCACCTTGTAGCAAAAACCGCCACTTACAATTAACACTGCTGCGACATGACACCAAAAGAAAAGAGCTATTTATTAATGTTAACATTACATCTACCTTCTTAATATGTGCACGCTGGTGCACACGCTCGAGTCAGAGGTAAAAGAGAAGTGTTGTCAGACGAACGTAGTGTCCCGCTAGTCAATCGAGAAAGAGAAACGCGTAGCCCTTATATAACAGACAGTGACCAAACTATAAATAAACAAACAAATAATACCAGTGAATTTTATTTGACTCTCTTTGACAATTTGTGGATAATTTTGTGAACGAGTGTTCGGCGCAACAAGTGTAGGAGATTAAGGTGAATCCGTGCCCCTGTCTGGCACACCTACTTGAACCCCACATACTTGTCTCAAAACGGGTCTCTTTTTTAATTTTTTTCTCTTGATAGTATCATTTTTTTTATTATCCTTCGCACCGTTGCTATGCTGGCTGATAGTCCGCCTTTGGCCCTTACTATAGTCGCTGGTAGAGTAGAATTTGAGGCAAGCCGTAGAATCAACCGCTTTTCTCGTGATGTTGTTCCTTCAGATGTGAGTCCTTTTTGACTTTTCTTATATTTGTCCTCTTTCTGTGACTGTCAACGTCTTTCTGGAACCCATTTTTCTTCAGTTCTTTTCAACAGTTTTTTCAATATTTTAAACAAAAGTTTGAAAAAATCGCTCATGTGCACTCCTGCAACGAAATATTCGCAATGGCCTCATCCGGGTGCGCACTTTTTTTACCCTTTTTAAGTAGTTTATTATTTAATCTTGGGAAATTCCAACGGTCATTTCTTAATTACCCTTTAATTTTATGAATTTCTTTTGGGAAAATACGTACCTATTCACAGGTAGCATATGTTTCCGGGTACAAAATTTCCAACAGGTATAAAGAGCGAAAATCAATTGCAAAATTTGTGGCCTTATCCTAGTGATTGCGAGTGTATTTTTAACGTCTAGTGTCACCACGGCCCAATATTTTTTGGTCCCTCCTAGCCATCGTGCTCCAGCTATCGCGTTGAGAGTCCATGTTTCGCATCCGTATAGAGCAATCGGCATGATTATGGTTCTATAGACACGGAGCTTTATGTCACGTGACAGCAGTTTGGATTTCAGCAGTTTACTGACTGCATGCCAACTAGCGTCGCCGGAGTGTAGTCTTTTATTAATTTCGTTCCCGGCCGCCACTATTTTTCCCAGATATTTAAATTTAACGTTTTCAAATATCTTGCCTCTGACGTTTATGTGTGTTCCCTGAGGTTCATCTGCTCTCGCCGCAATCATATTTTTTGTTTTGTCTTCATTTATTTCTAGGCCCACCTCTTCTGCCGTTTGCATGATGATTTCTCTGTTTTTACTTACAGTTTCTAGATTATCGCCCAAAACGGCGATGTCATCCACATTTGCGAACGCTTGTGTGAGCCCATTCATGGTCATGATATCGTCTTGTACCTTTATGATGAGATATTCGAGCACAAGGTTAAAAAGACATGGTGAGAGGCCACCCCCCCTGTTTTAGTCCGTCCCGGATTTCAAATGGTTCTGAAAAGTGGTGTTCTATTCTAACTCGCCCTTTATTTACATTCATGCAGATTTGAATGAGGGCGGCATATTTCTTCGGGACTCCCAGCTCAACCACAATATGGTAGAGTCTTTGCCTTGCGACTGAGTCGTAGGCTTTTTTCAAGTCAACGAACAGTTGGTAAACCGTCTCCGTATTCCCACTTCATTTCCAGCAGTTGCCCTATTGTAAACATTTTGTCGCTTGTTGATCGGTTTCTAGGGAATCCGCACTGGTAGTCTCCCAGTATTTCTTCTGCGTACGGTGTGATTCTCGCCAGTATGACATTTGTTAGTATTTTGTATGTGGTTGGTTTAGTTTAGTTTAGTGAGGGCAGACCCGTCGTATATTCAGCTTAGTACAAGCGATAAAACTTAACAACTATCTTAAAACTATATATAAGAATATAAACTATGGTTAAAAAGAAGAAAAAAAAACGGGGGGGGGGGTATGTTTGGCGAGTTGGTTACTGGGTTTATCCATCAATTATCACTCATTCATTTATTTCGCTTAGTACAGGATGTAAGACTGTAGACGGGGAGTGGGCGTGGTCAGGAGGGGAAAGAGAGGAGATGAAGTTTGAGAGCAGTAGAGGTAAAGTTGAAATCGAAGGAGGTAGGGTAGGAATTTGCCCGCCGCAGCATTCGCGAAATGGGTTCATTGGAGCCGTAAGAAGTGTGGTGGGTGGGCAGATAGAAGAGATGAGGGTTTCGCAGGTTACGGGGGTTAGTGTGAAGTGGAATGATGGAGAGCAAGCTTGGGCAGTTGATTGTGCCTGAAAGGAGACGGTGGATGAAAAGGATATCGGCATGAGTTCTGCGCTCCTCAAGTGTGTTGAAGTTGATCAGATGGAGCCGGCTTGTGTATGGGGGGAGAATCCGTGGATTCGCCCAGTTCAGTCCGCGGAGGGTAAAACGGAGAAAAGGACGTTGCACGCTTTCGATTCTGCGTACATGGGACGAGTAGTGTGGAGACCAGACCTGACTGGCGTATTTAAGAAGGGGGCGGGCGAAGGCTATGTAGAGAGAACGGGAAACGTAAGGATTAGAGAATTCTTTAGACCAGCGTTTCACAAACCCATGGACAGAGTTGGCCTTAAGAATAATATCATCAATATGCGGGATGAAGCTAAGCTCCCTATCAAATAAGATCCCGAGGTCGCGTATCGAGGGTACAGATGATATCTGCTGGTTTAGCAGGAAGTAGGAACGTTGGGGGGGGGGGGGGGGGGGGGGGGCAGGGGGGCGGTTGCGGGAGAAGGTGATCGAGTGACATTTGACAACGTTGATTTCAAGGCAGTTATTACGGCATCAGGTTGAGAAGCTGTCGAGGTCCGTTTGGAGAAGTGAGGAGTCGAGAGGAGAGATGATCGTTTTGTAGAGTTTGGCGTCGTCCGCATAGAGGGAGATGGGTGAGTATTTAATAATGGAGTCAACATCATTGATGGTAAGGATAAATAGGAGGGGACCTAGATGACCGCCTTGCGGAACCCCTGACGTGGGAAGAAAAGAATTGGACAGGGAGGATCTGAATTTGACACTGTAGGATCGATCTTTCAGATAAGAAGCTAACCACTTGATCAATAGGGGTTCGAAACCTAGGGAGGACAGGTAAAAAAGGGATGAGATTATGGGAGATTTTTTCAAAGGCCTTGCTGAAATCGGTGGTGATTACATCGACTTCGTTGCCATTCTCTAAGGCACGGAGAGTACGGGATGGGAACTCGATCAGATTCGTCGTGGTTGACCTACCCGAAAGGAAACCATGCTGGTTGGATGAGATGATGGATTTACAACGGAAAGATAACGCGTTGTAAAGAATTCCTTCGAACAGTTTGGAGATATGAGCTAGTTTGGCGATGGGACGGTAGTTGCTTATATCATTTTTATGTCCCTTTTTGTATATGGGGGTGACGTAGGAGGATTTCCAAATACTAGGGAAGATCCCTTGTGAAAGGGATAGATTGAATATCTGTGATATCGGGAGGGAAAGAGAAGTGGAACATTTCTTTAAAAATACAGCCGGGAGTCCATCAGGCCCAGGGCTGAACTCGTCTTTGAGTAAGTTTAATTTCTCCTCAACTACGTGGCGCTGAATAATTTGTGGGGTGAAGGGGCCGAGGGAGAATTCGGGCAAGTCTTTGAAGTGAGACGGATTGGGTTCGAAGGAAATGTTTGTGAAGGATTTATTGAAAAACGAAGCGAATAGATTGGCAGTAGTTCGGGGGTCGGTTAAAGTAGTTGCGCCGTAAGAAAGGGAGTTAGGATAGGCGTCGAATTTACGTTTGTAGTTTATGAAGTGGAAAAAAGATTTGGGGTCATTGATCAAATTAGATTGTGTTTTTGTGAGGTAGTTGGTGTAGAGGGAGTTGTAGAGCTCGGAAAGTTTATAAAAGGAACCGAGATAGTTGGAGTAGTTTTGGAAGGAACGCGTTTTGAGGAAAATGTTCCACAAGTTATTTCTCTTGTTCCGAAGAGCGCGGAGTGTGCGGTTGTACCATGGCGGCGATGAAACCGATGACCTGTGATGAGAATAGGGGACATATAAGGCGACGGCATAGTAGATCTCCTTATAGAGAGTGGCAGTAGCGTCTTCTACCCCCAAATGTTCAAAGCGAAACGCTGTTTTGCTAATATGCTCATTTAAAAGGCGGAAGTTAGCTTTGTGCTTTATCTACTGCTTCTATTGCGAGTTCGTATGACACGATGGGTCGCGAAGGATATATATAGAAGCAGATAATGAAAAGACTTAGGGCGCTTGCCGATTTTTATTGCGACGTAGTCAAGATCCGGAGAAAAAGAGATGGCAATTAGAGACGAAGCGAGTCTGTTATGAGTGGCAAGCAGCACTCCATGGCATGGGGAATTGAGATCTTTCGATGAGCGTTATCGTTGCGAAAAACATTGGGGGGGGGGGGGGGGGGGGGTGGTTCAAGGCTATTAACACTAGGGATAAGGTTGGTCTCAGTCAGGCCGTATATGTCGAAGGGCGGGGATGTGCCTTTTCCAGAGTCGAATGTGTTTTGGAGCGGAGACCTCTAACATTCTGATAGTAGGCGGTTGGGGGGAGCGTATTGGGGGTATTGAGATGATAGGGGTGGCGAGAGGGCGACTGATTGGGTTCAAAAGTGCTTGCCATTATTGGGATATTTCATTTTGTTGTCGATATATTGGCGAAATGTCGAGAGATCTTTTAGCACCTTATTAGAGAGCATATCGAGATTTTTATGGAACTTAACGAACAGGCTGCGGAGGCTAGGAAAGTCGGTGAGTAGACCTTACTGTTGAGTGGAGGCCGTTACGCTGGTTTTCGTTTTACCTTCATAACAGACAGCGTCAGGTTTGTCGTGAAGGTATGAAAGATGGAGGCGGACATTCTCGTAGGTCGTTTTGTTCCTAAATTTAGACAAGGCATACCGGTTCTCAGAAGAATGAATGTTTTGCTGAGTGAATTTGACAGATGGGGGTATTAGTGGGTCGATTAAAGGTCTATAGGGGGGGGGGGGGGCGAACTCGGTGTGGGGGGTCGTGCGAGGGGCGGCCTCGGGTTGGGTTCTGTGGATGGGTGAGACGCGTCCGGGTGGGAGGGGGGGGGGGGTTGAGAGCGTGTGACCCGTGGAAGTTGGATTACTTCGCGCCTCTTTTGAGGTCGAAGAGGGGGATGGAATCGGAGATAGGGGCCAGGAATGTTGTGGGGCGAGCAGGTTTGCTATTATTACGGGGGGCTTTATTGCGGGCGGACGAGGGGGCTAGACTATGGTTTGTCGCATCCCCTGGCCGGGTTTGGGTATGGTGGGAGAGGGGCGGGTACGCGTTGGCAGGAGACGATTTGTAATTGGGAAGGGAGAAGCAACAGGGGGACATGCAGGTGGGTTGGTGTTGGTGACAGATTTAGGACGGGGGCGGATATTCCTCTATAGCAATGATATTCCTCTATAGTTTTCGCAGTCAGATCTGTCGCCTTTTTTGAAAATAGGGCCATATTGTTTTAATCAGTTGGTGGATGTTTCGAATGGTTGCCTCTCCCCCATGCTTCACAAGCTCTGCCGCTATGCAGTCGACTCCGAAAGCCTTGTTGCTTTACAATCGACTAATTGCGTCTACAACTTCGTTGGAAGAGGGCTGTGGGATCTGAGGCTCGCCTGTATGTACGTCTGGTGGGTTTATTTGTGGTTGATGGCTGCGCACATTGAGCAGGTTTTCAAAGTAGTGCCTCCATCTTGTCACGATATTGTTAGTTTTTGTGACCGGTCAGGCGTTTGTGTCTCGAATTATTTTGGCTCTTCCTTGGTAGTCATTTCTAATTGAGTTTATGCCGGCATACATACCTCTGATGTACTTTGCTCTTGCATTTTCTAGGATTTTTTCGATCCGATTCGTGTTTTTTGCGTTTAAAAAGTTTTATTGTCTCTTTCCAAATCGTCGCGTATCTTTCTGCGTTGACTTCATCATATCTTTGTAAGTGGATCACTCTGAGATGTTTACGTTCTTCGATTTTCGCCCAGCACTCATAGTCAAACCAAGGTTTGGACTTAAATGTTTTCTTAAAGCCTACACCTTTTGGGCTATTTGCTTGATTATGTCTCTGATTGATGCCCATTTAGTGTCCACATTATTGGTTACCTTTTCCTCACTACTCTCATTCTCTAGAATGATAAATTTATTCGTTAGTTCCTCTTGATATTCAGCCCTTTTGCGCAAGTCTTTTAGCTTATCAATGTGCAACTTTGTGCTCGTCGCCCGTGACTGCCCCTGTGGGCTTGCCGCGAGCCGAATCCTAATTTTGCCCAACACTAGAAGATGATCGGAGTCGCAATCTGCTCCCCTATATGATCTTACATCAAGGATATTTTAGTGGTGTGTTTTGTCTATGAGGAAGTGGTCTATTCGGTTACGCGTTACGCCTTCGGGTGATATCTATCCATGTGACTTTATGGATTGGCTTGTGCTTTTCACTACCAGATCTTTTGACGCTGCAAACGTGATAATTTGAATTCCATTATCATTTGAAACGTTGTGTAGGCTTTCTTTACCTATAGTTGGTTGAAAGATGTCTTCGTTTCCAATTTTCGCATTGAGGTCCTCGAGGAGAATTTTAACGTTGAATGATGAGATCCCATCAAATACTTCCTCTATGGTCTCGTAAAACGTGTCCTTCGTTTCTTTGTCGGTAGATTCTGTTGGGGCGTGAACGTTTATAAATACATAATTGTACCATTGGCCCTGAACTTTTAGCACCGTCATTCGGTCATTAATAAATTGCACATCTTTTGCATGGGGCGTAATCTTCTTGCTTATGATGAAGCCAGTTCCGAGGTTATGCGTATCGGTACCTCCACACGCCAGTGAAAACCCGTTGGTTTCGGTTACTTGATGTGGGAGCCAGACTTCCTGAAGAGCGACGATGTCCATTTTATATTGTTTCGCATTTTCTACGACCGCCTATATCGCGCTTGGTTTATATAACGTTCAGACATTCCACGTGCCGACGGGTATATCCCGCTTTTTCCGTTTTTCCCTACATCGTCTTTTTGCCGAGTCGGTGTTTTCTTGATTATTTGTTCCCTTATGGTAGTGTCGGCTCATCACGCCTACGTCTACCGGGTTTTTTTGTGGGATTGTTTTGTGTATATTGGTTATTCATTTTTGATCCCACGAGTCTTGGCGTTTCAAATAGTCCGCCACATCAGAGCCCCTCGTTAATATGGTAAGGTCTGCTTTACTGCTCTGATTCGATTTGGTGTCAGAGAGGCGCCGTTATAATACAGCCGGTATACCCCTGGCTGCAAACCATCCAATGGGCACGGTGACGCGTAACTCCCTGTATTAGGGATGGTAGATCTTTGTGTGTTCCTCCTCTCTAGCCTGTCTGACCTGGGTGGCCCTACTGGAAGCGTATGCCTCCGTCAGCATAGCCTGATTGATTAAATGTAATTTAAGCCCTCGCACCGCGTCAAGGTTTCTACCAAGCGGGGGAAATTCAAATCATCCTGAAATATGTTTGCCTCTAATACGCTGTAGAAACGAAAACACTAGCCGTGACTTTCCTTTCGGCTTAGGGAGCAGCTGCTCTGCTCTGAACAATAAAATTTGCGTCTGCTACTTGACGTCACCCATTCTAGTTTGTGATTGTCATTTACATTTCTACAGGGTTTTTTTTTTTCTTAAATTTCCTTAGATACTCAATAACAATAAATATTTAAAAAAAAAAAATTAAAAACACTTTCTTTTACTGAAATAATAAAAATTTGAATATAACACTAAATGCGTACCCGGGTATCCCGGGTGCTAAACAACGTCGGTAAAGCAGGGTATTAATATACGGTTGTCATGTACCTCTAGACTGGATCAAGTGTAAGCTGTTTTTATCGAACGGAATCACCATCCACTAGCACGTATTCCCCACGGAACCGTCTTTAAATATTCGATTGCTGGATAGGAGTGCAAATAAGTTCGGCCCATTTTTCTAAAGTCGAAAATTCATGTATTTCAGAACAAAAATGAATGAACACATTAATTAAAGTACTGTTCGTCCGAGGCTTTTTCTTTTTCCATCTTTGAGGCAATTTTCGAATTCCATCTCAAAAACAGGTTTCGTCTTTTAGACAATCCAAGTTAGGAGACACTTTTCGATCCCTGCGAAAGAAGTGAACCGATCACCTGTCAAATCGTCAGAACAACCAGTAATCAGAAGGAGCAATGCTCGGAGAAAATGGCGGGTGCGATAGAATATCTCACTTGAGCATTTCGAAATATTTTCTACGACTTCTGCGGCATAAGGTCGTTGCTATGCAGAAGAAAGACTTTATTACATCTTTACTCCTATTCCGTTCGTTTTTCTGTAATGCACGGCTCAAAACAGTCAAAGCCTATAACCGATCGCCCGAAATTGAATCGTCAGATATGTAATGCACTTTTGATCCTACTATATACACAGCATCACCCTCGAACCATGAATATTTGTTGCAAGTTAGATACGTGGGCAACAAAATAAATAAATAAACATTGAAATAGTGCGTACTCACTGTTGTCTCTCGGGGTTTGGCTTGACGGGGTTTCTGCCGCTCTCTATCCCACGTTGGTCTGTCCAGTAGATGTGTTGTGAGATCAGAAAGTTTCGTCTTCTTGTACGTCTTTAATTATGTTTTGTTTCCTCTTGCACAAATTATCTTCAATTCACAACAGTTTAAAATAATCGCCCTTCGCTGCGCTTCTGTGTACTACATGTTTCTGCTGTTTCACCCAAAATGATATTTTTATTATTTTTTTATTTTTATATAGCTTTTATTTTCCAAGCCTCCTTTTTTTGTACTGTAGTTTTTTGTGTACAACGCCTATTGAAACGCTGTTTGTTATTTTGTTATTGTTTTATTATATTATTATCATTATCGAATTTTTATTAATCCCGTTTCGTCTGGTTTTTTGGGGCATATTTTTGATATTGAATGCTGAAATCGATGGTAACGCTTTAGCATAGCACAGTATTTTTCTTTCTGGGGTTGTAGAATATCCTTTTCTCATCCCCAATCACAATTCGATGTTAAAAACTCTTTCTTTGTTGCTTTTGAATGAGCTGCTCATGAGTGACAAAAAGGTCCTTTAGAACTCTCGACCTCAGTTCATAGGCAACCAATTGTCTCACTTTTGATCATTTCTAATGATTTCAATCGTACGGAAACTGCTGGGCCACTTCCAATGAACCAATAAGCTCCTCTTACATTTGAGTCAAACCGTCGAAATGCATACAATTCATTGCCCTCGAATTTGTTTTCCGCTCATTCTGACTCAAATTGTTTTTTAGTTTAACAACTTCCTCCATTTGTTTGTCCAGTTCCTGTTTTTTAAGACTGATCTCATGGATGAGTCTGTTGAGGACCTCGACCTGATCGCCGGCATCTGCATTTGTTTCGCTGACAGCTAGTTCAGGGAATTGGTTTCCAGTCCCTGAGTACTGGGCACTATGGGCGTTGTATTCCTCGTCGCTGTTGTCACTCAACGTGTCTGTGTCCTTGTTTTTATTGGCTTTATGACGTTTAGCCTTTAGATTTAGGTCTGTATTTTGCCTTCTCCAAATCACCCATTTGGCATCCATTTGATTTACGTCCATATTTGGGACCACGTGTTCTCACTTTTTTTTTTAAAATTCTTTTTTTATTGCACGAGTGACAGATAGAAAATCACGTTCAAGAGTTTATTTATTATACTCTGCACATATACAAACAGGAACACTTCCTATATCGCGTAATTGTTTTTTAATTATTTTGGGTGCAGAGAAGTCCCAAGCGAACCCGTACTCCTTTAAGATGTGCAACGCGGTTTAATTTAAAAATAATAATTTAATAATAGTTTTACATACCTTCACGTTTTAGGTCGTTCCGTTGAACGGTTCATCAACTATCATCTGTCGATTGTCGACACGTCTACACCGGATGGTGGTCAATTTGGTACTGAATCTAACGCACTCTGGGAGTACATATTCCCTATTTTCAATCTTGCTTTCGCAGTACAAGTACTATGAGTAATTAGGATGCTATGTCCGCTGAGCCCGGTAGTAGTTCAGCTGACCATGATTTCTTTTCACTCGTGTTTCTATATCAGGTGTCATCTCTCTTTTATGGAACTATTTCACCTTTGTTCCTTTAGTTGAACTCTTCGATTTGGAATTGTATTCAGAACCCATCTTTTTAAAACGCAGTGCATTTCTGCTGCAATGTAAAGTGGTTTCCTTTCAGCAATGATACGATGGTAGTCATAGAGCATCCGGCCTAGGAAAGAAAACTCAAAATATTTTTTTCCGATCGATGCGTTTTTCCCAGCGAACTTCGATAAATCCGATCCCTTACTTTTTTTTTAAACTGACGTGTGCACAAAACAGAGTTCTGTAGTACATTTGAATTGCAGAGCGCAGTGCGAGAGGACGGAGAGGATGTGGATAAGGAAAGGAGGTATCGATGTATTTTGGTCTTGAATACTTTGACATTACAACAAGGAGGAAACACGTGATCAGGTAAAGCATTCCACGTTTGTGTGATTCGGCTAAAGAACGATTATGTTTGTATGTGCGCCTGAAGGTGATTTTCAACGTGAAATAATACACATTCACAGATTGACGGGTATCGTGGGAACATGTCTGAAGGGGCGGAACACATTCAGCAAGTTTAGTTGAGCAACGACCGTGATAATACGTATAGAAAAGGGACAGGCATGATACGTTGCGCCTATGTTCTAACTACGGAATTGGACGACTTACGGCTGGGTCCTCAATACATTTCACTGCTGATTTTGCATCCCATCGAGCAGGTGTAATGCAGTTTTGAATGCACCTGACCAAATATGGGAGTTGAACTCCATTTTGGGACGAATGTATACCTTATGGAAAATTTAACAAGCCTCAGGACTGGCTAAATAAGGCCAAGACCGGTTCCCGGTTGTAGTGCCGATGATGATGATGATGATACGCCTTGTAAATAGGGGCCAGGTTGGATGGGCTGAAGTATTTTTTGGATCTCATTTGGCCGCATTTTTCGCAGCTTCAAATACGTGATTGCTCCAATTAAGAGTAGAACTAATTCGAGTGCCGAGGATTGATAGTTCCTTGGCTTCGTCGATGGAAGTGCCGTTCATCGACAGTATATTTACTTTGGGATTCGCCTTTGACGACAAATGGCAGCACTGAGTTTTTAAGGCATTGAACTCTACTCTTTTTTTTTCCTTTTTTTTTATTACACTTCTCTCGGTTAGATAATCCCCATTGATATACCTTCGGAAGGTCGGATGTCGGAAGTCAATGTATTAGGTATAACCCCTTGACTGGTAATGAGGTTCAAAGAGTTTAGCTGGATATACTTAACATGCAATCATCAGGAATCGAATAAATTGGGTTCTGGGTAATGAACAGGAGATTATTCATAAAAATGAGAAAGCGAGTGGGAAAGTCAGAACCCTGGGGAACACCTGCATTAATTTGATGGGAGGCAGATTTAATACCATCAAAAATCACTTTAATTGAACGTCCAGAAAATAGACTCTAATCCATCGGATCACGGATTTGTCCATTCCATATGAATGTAATTTTGATAAAAGGGCTGGATGCCAAACTGTCGACGACTTTTGAAATATCCAATGCGACAACCTTGCTTTCGCGGAAGCAGTGGATGGAATGGCTCCACTTTTCGGTAAGATACGCTATCAAATCTTCTGTGGACCTGTTGATACGAAATCCATATTAGCGGTCATTGAGAAGGTCATTTTATTCCAGATATTTCCAAAGTTATTCGGTTAATGAGTAATTCCATTACCTTCGCGAGAATAGAAATTAGTGCTATAGGTCGATAAGAAGAAAGGAGCGAATTGTCGCCCTTTTGAGAATTGCCTGAATGTTCGCTGACTTCCATCTATTTGGGAAACAGTCGGCCAGTAGAATAAGACAAATGGAAGAATTGCCCCAGTGGTTTAGTGAGTGAAGAGGAACACCTCCTCAAGAGAATTGGGGGAATGTTATTTGGACCATCGGATTTGTTTGCGTTTAGCTCCTTGAGTGCTCGGGTAACAGTACGCGTTCTGAAGTGAATCTGGCTCATGATGTGATGCTTTTGCTCAACTTGAGGTGGGACTATTGTGGTATCAGGCAGCGTTGAGTTCGTTGCAAAATGTGCAGCAAATAGATTCGCCTTCTCCATTGCATTGGTGACTGGTCTGCCATCCAATATAAGCGATAGAATAGATGAGGAGACCGAGTTTTGAATGTTTTTCACGAAGCCCAGAAGTTCATACTACCTGTGGGAGAGGGTAGCAGTTTTTGTCTCAGTCTCTCATCATGCAAGAACTTTACGCGTTGAATATACGCATTGCACTCATTTCTAGCCCTCTTAAATCTTTTCCGGTTTTCCTCAGTATTGCTTGATTTATACAACCGGACGCTCAACTCTTTAGCCTGAATGGCTTCTCTGCATCCGGAATCGACCCACATGTTTCTCTAGGGCTTGATCCTATTTACTCTGTGCGGAATAAAGGTTTGCTTGCCAAGTAGAATCGTCTGTGTCAATTTGTCCACTATAGAGTCTAACGCCGTTATTGAGGAAAAATAACGACCAGTATAACCTCCCCAAAATCGTCGTTCAGACCTTCCCAATTGGGTTTCTTGTAGAACCCATACTTATATCAAAATTAGTTGACACGACACAGTGGTTTGAAGTGCCCATGGGCGAAGAAACTTCAATTGTGTATATGTTTGGGTGGGAGATGAGAAAGAGGTCTAGTGTGTTGACGGAATGACCATATATGTCTGGTACCCGTATCGGCTCATTAACGAATTGAGTTAAACTATTTGAAACAGCATAGAACTAGATATACTGACCTTCATTAAATTCTGGTTTGGAACAGAGCAAATATTGTGGTAGAAGCTAATAAGCAATATCATTTCGTATGTATGTGGCTAGACTACGATGTGGAATAATACCACGAATCTCCGAAGAACAGTACCCGTGATAGTATCTGTAAAACAGTTAGGTCAGTTACGCGCCTTCGATCTGATAGCGACTGTAGTCCCGACACCAACGCCGTGTCCCCGAGCAGGCGTAATGCTCGTTTCTGTATGCTCTTTAATAAGTTGAGGGTATGCTTGGAACTGATCTCCAAACATGAGAACTGGAGTCGCTCCGGAAACACTCGCGTGGGGAGGGAATTCCACAGCCTTCCTGTTCTGTAACGGAACAAATTCTGATGCGGAGATGTTCGAGGTGTCGGGAGATGAATCGCAAATCGGCGCCATTCGTTGCATTGTCTTGTGGAGCGCATATAAACCGAATTGCGCGGGAAAATACCACGAATCTCCGAAGAACAGTGCCCGTGATAATATCTGTAAAACAGACAGAGGCCAAGTACGTGCCTTCGATGTTATAGCGACTGTTCAGGCGGATCGCTCGTTTCTGTATGCTCTTAAATATGTTGAGGGTATACCTAGGAGCAGATTTCCAAACATTAGACCAATATTCGTGTGGGGGTCTAATTTGGGATTTATACAGGACAAAAAGTTGGGCTGGAGTAAAATATTTCTTGGCTCTAAAAACATAACTTAGTTTTACAGAGGCGGGCCCGGCGATGTTTGACGCGTATTTATGCCAAGATACATTCCCACAGTCCGCGACTCCGAGCAATTTCATGCTTTCTCCAGATTCGAGCATCTGACTATTCATCATCAACTATGCAACCGATGATTCACTTTTCCTTCTGAATGTTGTATACTGTGTCTTCGTTGCATTGAAGTCGACGAGATTGGCCTTTTCCCACTGCAGGAAGTTATCCAGATCCCGATTCAGAGAGTCGATCTGGCTACATCTCAGCTAGTGCTACGTTGATGTACTAATCAGCCGGTAACTCGAAAAAGAGGAAACAAGCGTACTATCATCTGCAAAACTGAACAACCTGTTATCCGTTGATTCCAACAAATCATTTATGTGAAGCAAAAACAAGATTGGGGCCAAAATAGAACCTTGAGGCACCCCGGAATTAACAGGATACAAATCTGAAGACTCGCCGTCTACAACAACCCGGATTGATAGATTTTCAAGGAAGGTCTTCGTCCAGCTGGAAAAGTCCGTATCACCCAAGTTTGCTCAGAAATGTCCCGTGCCAGACGCGGTCAAAAGGCGCATTTTTTTTCATTTTTGCAACACTTTATTTTCTTTTTAAATTATTAGTTTCTAAATTATATGCCAGACAAAAAATGCTTAAATTCTAGCTTAATTATCTTATATAATAACTTACTAATCCTACGCAGACGCTCTAAGCTAAACATTACATGACTATTGTATAATTTCGCCTTTCGGCGACAGCGGTCAAAAGCCTTGGAGATATCCAATGCGACCGCCCTTGACTCACCATACCCCTCAATCGCAGATGTCCATATGTCGGTTATAAGGGTCAAAAGGTCTCCCGTGGACCGCCTGCCACGGAATCCGTATTGATGGTCATTCAGAAGTTGCACTCCAAATACTTAATTAACTCATCAAGCCAGAAATGCAAATATTGGTGGACGGCATTTACATTCATATTGGTGAAACTTATGCCCATGATGTTACGTTATCAATTGAAGTCGACAGTGTTTCGAAGACGAACTCGATTATGCGATGACGAATTTCTAAAAAGTCGGGTTATTTGCATGATGTCCCACTGACATAGACCCCGGAGATCCGAATGGGGAACTAGTTCACCTGCGAAATTCTTTATTTCAGAAGGTACCACCATTACCTACCTCCGTGGCAGCCCGGGCCATCAACCATACATCCGAAACTATTCGACTCTATTTATTGGCCTGTTCATGACCTCACCGACTCGACTCCGCCATTGTTCCCTGTTCTGTGCGCTCTCCTTCCACGTTCGACCATCCGATCCGATCTCCTCAAGGTCAAACATAACATTGTCCTCCCATCTCCATCGCGGCCGTTCTGCCGGTCTCTTTCCCGTTGGTCTACCGTCAAAAATTCTACGCACGGTCCTATCATTGCCCATTCGCGCCACTTGTCTGGCCCATCTTAATCTTCGCGACTTGATTACACTCACTGTCGTAGGTTTGCGGTATAGCTCTTCCAATTCGTAGTTGTGGAGTTTCCTCCATTGTCCTGCCTCCTCGTCATATTTGCTGCCAAAGATATCCCTTAAAATTTTATTCTCGAATACACGGAATTTGTTTTCTTCCCATTTTGTGAGAGCCCATGTTTCGCATCCATATAGAGCAATCGGCATGATTATGGTTCTATAGACACGGAGCTTTATGTTACGTGATAGCAGTTTGGATTTCAGCAGTTTACTGACTGCGTGCAAACTAGCGTTGCCGGAGTGTAGTCGTTTATTAATTTCCTTTGACATTTCGTTACTGGCTGTCAGTATTGTTCCCAGGTATTTAAATTCTTTGACATTTTCGAATATATTGCCCCTGATGTTTATGTGTGTCCCCTGAGGTCCGCCTGCTCTCGCCGTAATCATGTGTTTTGTTTTGCTTGCATGATGATTTCACTGTTATTACTTACAGTTTCTAGATTATCGCCCAAAACGGCGATGTCATCCTCATATGCGAGCGCTTGTGTGATCGCGTTCAGGAATGATCCGGCCATGTTGTCGTCTTGTACCTTTCTCATGACATACTCGAGGACAAGGTTAAAGAGACATGGTGAGGGGCCACTCCCGTGTTTTAGTCCGTCCCGGATTTCAATTGGTTCTGAGAGGTGGTTTTCTATTCTAACTCGCCCTTCTAACTCGTTCATGCAGATTTGAATGAGGGCGGCATACTTTTTCGGGATTCCCAGCACAACTACAATATGGTAGAGTCTTTGCTTTGCAACTGAGTCGTAGGCTTTTTTGAAGTCAACGAACAGTTGGTGAACCGGCTCTCCGTATTTCCAGTTCTTTTCCAGCAGTTGCCTTATTGTGAACATTTGGTCGCTTGTTGACGGAATCCGCATTGGTAGTCTCCCAACATTTCTTCTGCGTACGGTGTGATTCTTGCCAGTATGACTGTTGAGTCCCGGTGCGTTTACCGGGAGCGAACGACGACGAAATACAATTAAACGCAATGTTTCTTATTATGAAACCTTTTATTGCTATTATACAAGCGATTCAATACAATTATTGTTCGAATTACACGAAATTCACGATATGGTCGAAAAAAACAACAAAATGTTGGCAACGATCGAAAAATAACACAGTTATTACGAAAACGAAAACTAGTTTCTTACGAAAACTAAACTAATTAGCATAACAAAATGACAAGCAAAACTAAACAACAAAAATGGCAGTAACAGACACAAGCAGTGCTGCCAAACATGCAGGTATTTACAAAACTAGAACGAATTAAGACTAATAATTAATAACAAGAATAAATTATAAATTATAACAATTAATAACAGAAAGTACTAGTAATTAAATTATTCAATGGCTTGAACTAACTAGTTCAAGCACGCTGCGACAATGACATTTGTTAGTATTTTGTATGTGGTTGAGAGCAATGATATTCCTCTGTAGTTTTCGTCAGATCTGTCACCTTTTTTGAAAATCGGGACGACTATTGAGGTTTTCCATTCTTCCGGAATGACTTCCTTATCCCATATTGTTTTAATCAGTTGATGGATCTTTCGAGCGGTTGCCTCTCCTTCATGCTTCACAAGCTCTGCCGATATGCAGTCGACTCCGGGAGCCTTGTTGTTTTTCAATCGGTTTATTGCGTCTACGACTTCGTCGAAAGAGGGCTCTGGGAACTGAGGCTCGCCTGTATGTACGTCTGGCGCGTTTATTTATGGTTGATGGGTGCGGACATTGAGCAGGTTTTCAAAGGACTGCTTCCATCTTGTCACGGTATTTTTTGTTTGTGTCACCAGACAGGCGTTTGTGTCTCGGATTATTTTGGCTCTCCCTCTGTAGCCATTTCTAATTGAATTTATGCCGGCATACATACCTCTGATATTCTTTGCTCTGGCATTTTCTAGGATTTTTTCGATCCGAGTCTTCTTCCATTCGCGTTTTTTGCGTTTGAAAAGTCTCACTGTCTCTTTCCGAATTATCGCGTATCTTTCTGCGTTGACTTCATCATATCCTTCTAAGTGGATCACTCTGGGGCGTTTATGTTGTTCGATCCTTGCCGTGCGCTCATCGTCAAACCAAGGCTTGGACCTAATTCTTTTCGTAAGTCCTAATACCTTTTGGGCTGTTTGTTTGATTGTGTCTCTGATCGATGCTCATTTAGTGCCCAGATTGTTGGTTTCCTCCTCCTCACTACTCCCATTCTCTAGGATGGTAAATCTATTCGTTAGTTTCTCTTGATATCCAGCCCTTTTGCGTAGGTCTTTTAGTGTATCAATTTCGAACTTCTTGCTCGTCTTGTGCTCGTCTCCCGTGACTGTCCCTGTGGGTTTGCCGCGAGCCGATGCCTAATTTTGCCCAACACTAGAAGGTGATCGGAGTCACAATCTGCTCCTCTATATGATCTTACATCAAGGATATTCGAGTGGTGTCTTTTGTCTATGAGGAAGTGGTCTTTATGGATTTGCTTGTGCTTGAACATCATGCTTTTCACTACCAGATCTTTTGACGCTGCGAACGTAATAATTCGGATTCCAATATCATTTGAAACGTCGTGTAGGCTTCCTTTACCTATAGTTCGTTGAAAGATATCTTCCTTTCCAATTTTTGCATCGAGGTCCCCGAGGAGGATTTTAACATCGAATGAGGAGATCCCATCAAATACTTCCTCTATGGTCTCGTAAAACGTGTACTTCGTTTCTTTGTCGGTAGATTCTGTTGGGGCGTGTACGTTTATAAGTACATAATTGTACCATGGGCCCTGTATTTTTAGCACAGACATTCGGTTATTAATAAATAATCTTCTTGCTTATGATTAAGCCGGTTCCGAAGTTATGCGTATCGGTACCTCCACACGCCAGTGTAAACCCGTTGGTTTCGATTACTTGATGTGGGAGTCGGACTTCCTACAGCGCGACGATGTCCATTTTATATTGTTTCGCATTTTCTACGACCGTCTGTATAACCCCTGGTTGATATAACGTTCGAACGTTCCACGTCCCGACGCGTATATCCCGCTTTTTCCGTTTTTCCCTACGTCTTCTTTTTGCCGAATCGGTGTTTTCTTGATGATTTCTTCTCTTATGGTGGCGTCGGCTCATCACACCTATGCCTACCGGGTTTTTCGTTAGATTGGTTTTTGTATATTGATTATTCATTTTTGTTCCCACGAGTCTTGGGGTTTCAAATAGTCCGCCACATCAGAGCCCCTCTTTGATATGGCAAGGTCTGCTTACTGCTCTGATTCGACCCGGTGTCAGAGAGGCGCCGTTATTATACAGCCGGTATACCCCTGGCTGCAAACCATCCAATGGGCACGGTGACGCGTAACACCCTGGATTAGGGATGGTAGATCTTTGTGTGTTACTCCTCACTAGCCTGTCTGACATGGGTGGCCCTACTGGAAGCGTATACTTCCGTGAGCATAGCCCCGCACCACGTCAAGGTTTCTACAAAGCGGGGGATACATCCGAAACATAATCGAAAATTTCTCCCGACGATATCGCGGAATGTACAGCGTGACGGGCTGGTATCTCACCTTGGAACCAACTTACCACCTTTATCAACGTTTCTTCGAACCGGTCCATCACCCAAAGTTCCGAAATATTGCCGGGGATTTCTCCCAACCATTTCACGATGTCTAGAGCTTGACGGGGTGCAATTTCACTGGGCGACAGGGTGTTGGGATCCCATCTACCACTCGGCCTTTAGTCGCCTCTTACGACAAGCCGGCCTGGCTAGAGTATATTTTAACTCCCTTTTCATAAAGCGTATTGAGCATTGCCAAGTCGATGTGATTTAGTTAACATGGTAGGCAAATCACCCGACACCCTACCGCCAACATGCTATGAAAGAGAGAAAAAAAGAGAGTATTGGAATAATCTAGTAAAGTCAAGCTCTTGTAATTAAGGGGTAATATCACCTTTTGATTTTTGTTCATGTCAAGAGTGATAAAAAAGTCGAATGTGAGGGGGAGAGACTTGTAAATTGGTCAAAAAGTCGTTTTTTTGAGCGTACTCGTGAAGCAAAACTTGCGGTTTTCCGAGTGCGCGGAGGTTTTTATTATTCTTTATGTGAATGAATTATTTTGACACATCAGTTTCCAGATTGTAATTTTGACTAAAAGATGTCTGTCTTTAAGGCTGAATAAAAAGCTGTTTGTAGAAAGTCCGTTAAAGCTACCACTACCGTTAAAATTACAAAACTATTCAATACTTTAACTTCAAATACCTTGGCTCCATGTTTTTCAAACTGTGCGCAGAAGTGGCTCTCTCATTTTTTTTTTCGATTTTCGGCCGATTTATTGAAAATACAATTTAAAAAAGTTCAAATGAACGCCATTTTTTAGATGAATTTTTCGAAATAATCCTGCGACGTTCACTAGATTTTAGAATATATTTTGAGAATATTTTGAGTTTTGGATTTTTGTTTTAGATTAAAAATAGAATAACTTTTTTTTTTTTGGTTCCATATTAAAAATTGTGACCTGTACGAGATTTTTTTTCTTGTGTACCCTGCTGTGCTGTGGTTAAAATAAAACATGATTTTTTGTAGTTAAGGGGAATAGCCACTGTAGATGCCTCAAAATGAGGTGCATATTCATCATTATTTTTTTGTATAAAAAAAATTATTTTCTACCAACGTGCACTATCAGTAGTCATTTTTTTTTATAAGGCTCTCCACGCCCTTACACCTAGCGTCCACAATTTTATATCTGGAACAAAAAAATTTTTTTTCCTTATTCAACATGAGATAGATTATCTAGAGAATACGTATGCATTTTTAATAATATTGATTTTCCAGAAAAATAGCGGACATTGGAAATTAAAGGTCGACTTTTCGATGAGAAAATCATTTTTAATTGATCGAAAATTCCGTCCGCATTTCTCCGCGAAATTATATTAGAAAGATGCTGTTAAAATTTGGAATCGGACAAAAACTGTTGAAGCGATTTGTAAGGCCAATTTGAAAAAAGTGGTTTCGAGAAAAACGCGTTTAAAGTTTCAAATGTAATTTTTCGGTTTTGAATGAACGCAATGAGTCAGCATATCATCATTTGAAAGCTCATCATAGATCGGTTTAAAGGCCTTAAAAGCACTGGTATTCAGAGATTGTTTTCTCCCACTTACACCACGAGTCCCTGCCGGGAGGGAGGGCATTTGTCGTGCTGCGGATTATCGTCGGTGGAAACTTTATGGTATAGTGTTTTTTTTTCACTATTCTTGCGATAGTAAGACATAATTTAAGCCAATAAAAGAAAATCGATTAGTACCTTCATATGCACAAAACCGCATATCTCTATATCTTTCCTATCGCTCGTGTTATGTCTCAGAAAATCACGTAACATTTAGTGGACACAAGGTGAAATTACTCCTTAATTTCATATCCAGTAACATGCCAACATTTTACAGACGCAGTAAGTTTATATACTTGGACGCGATAGCAGTCATGTAGCAACCTTACTAAGTTAGATGGGGTTTCCCTTTACTATGAATTAATCTATTATTATTTATTGGCCTGTAGGAACCCGGAAGTTCATGACCTCACCGACTCGGCTTCGCCATCGTTCCTTGTCCTGGGTACTCTCCTTCCACGCTTGACCATTCGATCCGATCTCCTCAAGGTCAAACCTAACATTGTCCTCCCATCTCCATCGCGGCCGTCCTACCGGTCTCTTTCCCGTTGGTCTACCGTCAAGAATTCTATGCACGGTCCTATCGTTCCCCATTTGCGCCATGTGTCCGGCCCATCTTAATCTTCGCGACTTGATTACTCTCACTATTGTAGGTTTGCGATATAGCTCTTCTAATTCGTGGTTATGGAGTCTCCTCCATTGTCCTGCCTCCTCGTCATATTTACCTCCAAAGATGCCCCTCAAAACTTTATTCTCGAATACGCGGAATTTGTTTTCTTCCCGTTTTGTGAGAGCCCATGTTTCGCATCCGTATAGAACAATCGGCATGATTATGGTTCTATAGACACGGAGCTTTATGTTACGTGATAGCAGTCTGGATTTCAGCAGTTTACTGACTGCGTGCCAACTCGCGTTGCCGGAATGCAGTCTCTTGTTAATTTCCTTCGACATTTCGTTACTGGCCGTCAGTATCATTCCCAGATATTTAAATTCTTTAACTTTTTCAAATATCTTACCTCTGACGTTTATATGTGTTATCTGAGATCCACATGCTCTCGCCGTAATCATGTATTTTGTTTTGTCTTCATTTAATTCTAGGCCCACCTCTTCTGCCGCTTGCATGATGATTTCACAGTTTTTACTAACAGTCTCTAGATTATCGCCCAGAACGGCGATGTCATCCGCATATGCGAGCACTTGTGTGACCCCGTTCAGGGATGATCCGGCCATGTTGTCGTCTTGTACCATTCTGATGACATAATGATTTAATCTAAACATTCAGAATTTTAATAGGCATTCAAGATTAACCTGTATCGATATAGATATTTTCACTGTTTTACTTTCCTTTCTATGTATTTTGCTATACTTTTGAAACACGAAATTACATAAAACCCGCTTTTTATGGTGACGAATGATTAAAAGCAACTTCCGGTATTTTTTAATATTTAAACAAAGAGATAAAACAAAGTTGCTCGTTATGCAGCAAACGCCGTTTTAATGATGTTGGTATGAAAAATTATGCATCAGTTTATGCAAATGTCGATAATTGGAAATTGAAAAACTCACGAATGAAGTAGAAAGAAAAACGATGATATCTAGAAAAACTGTGTTATCGAGAAGTATTCATTTCCTAAGTACCTTTTCCATATGTTACTTACATATTGTTAATGCGCTAAAAATGCCGTGATACTTTGCTGCAATAGAAGAGGCAAATCAAACTAGTTTTCTTAATACAGGTTGACTATAACTAACATAGTTTAAAAACGTTCTTACGTTGTAGATCAGAAACGCCTACCTAAGAACATTTATGAAGACGATTAAAAGAATGTACATAATTTTAGAAACTAATTGATTTATATGCACATTTAACCCTTTTTCGAAAAACAAGAAGTGTAGTTACAAAACGTCGCAAAAAAAATATTCCACTCATAACTCAACGGCATTCGACAAACACATAATTGTACCTATTAATTTAACCTAATACTTTATATTCAGGTCTTTCGCTGAAGCAATACATGTGATCCATTATTTCTAAAGGTATGCCATCAGATATAATGTGAAGCTGTTCCTGAGGAAACCATATACAGTGCTATGAAAAATTATACACTCAAACGTAAATTTTTAGTTTTCTTGGAATGAGTAATAAATTGTTATGACTAGTTTTGTGACAAATTATTGTCAACCGACACCAACTCAGGGAAAACCTTTTAATGGCTTAATTGCTTTTTTACCATGTGTTACTGCTCTGGGAACGGCGCCTTCTCCGGCGACGTTTCAGCTGCCCTCTTTTGTGTGGACTGTATTCCGACGCTGGCCGGCCAAACGATTTTTTGGTTAGCGTACCATACTTCCAGAGCCGGACTCTGCTCTGGACGAAGGGCGTTATTATTTTGCCTAGTACGATTCGTGTATGCTCCAAATAAAACACCGCTGCTACAATTGCTTAATCTTTATTACTTTGTCAAGACTCTTTACAACTCGGAGCTCCCGTGGCAACTCCTCGGAGCAAAAAAAAAAAAAAATGGGTAGCGAGAGGGCGAATTTAGGGAGACAAGGATAGATGTGTCCCTCATCTTGTCTTTGGCATCTTAAAAAAAAAATTGGGTAGCGAGAGGCCGACTTTAGGGAGACAAGGATAGATGTGTCCTTCATCTTGTCGCTGGCTTCTATAAAAAAAAAACAAAATTGGGTGTCGAGGAGCCGACTTTAGGGAGACAGGATAGTTGTGTCCTTCATCTTGTCGCTGGGTTCTTTAAAAAAAAAAAAAAAAATGGGTGTCGAGGGGCCGGCTTTAGGGAGACAAGGATAGTTGTGTCCTTTATCTTGTCGCTGGCTTCTTTAAAAAAAAAAAAAATTGGGTGTCAAGGAGCCGACTTTAGGGAGGCAAGGATAGTTGTGTCCTTCATCTTGTCTCTGGCTTCACCCACATCCGTTGGGCTCGGTCTCAAGATATATATAGAAAGGGGGAGGAGGTATCTAACGATAGTGTGGACAGGGTTAGTTAAAGCGTTCTCCAACTATTTGGATGGAGGGATGGTGGGAAAGAAATCGTACAAGTCCGGTGGGTCTTGAGTGCGATAGTAAACGCAGATCACGTCTTTGGCGTCTGATAATTCAACTCATTATTATATCGCATCGACGGTATCTTGAATACCCGACCATTACATCCAGAATCATCAGAAGCAGAGGACGCACTCGCCCTTATACCATTCAATTTCATCACGCAACGGAGCTTCAAAAACTCTGTAATCGATGCAAGTGCGTCGACTGCCGTCCCAATCACAAAACGCTGGTTACAAGGGCACCAAATTCAACAACACTTCTGGGGACGTTTCCACCAAGAGTACCTCCACCTACTGCAGAAGAGAAATAAATGGAGATTCCCATCTCGAACACTCAACACCGGTGTTCTGGTATTATTACAATACCTGCGTGTGTGTGCGTGTTTTTTTTTTTGTTTTTTTTTTTTATGCGTCAACGGATGTGGAATCTTCATAGATACTAGCAGCCCGTGCTACTAGCATGCACGATTCGTGTACCTGGAACGACGGTTCCAAGTCGCACGCCTGCGTACTAAACCACTGCCGTTAGGTATTACTTCGCGGGGCTGGTTAGCTTTATGTTTTTTGAGCTGCTCTCTCCATGTCGGCTATTTGTGCTTGCCTTACTTTCTCGATTCTTCTAAGTTCGAGTTGCACTTTGGTCAAATATGCGCTTATCTCCATCCAGTTATCCTCGGAGCATAGCATTTGCTCTATGAGGTCTGGCGGCCCTGGGAGATTGGGTCTTCCTTCGTTGAGCGTCTACAGTGGAACACCACATGCTCCGTATGTTCCTCTTGGTTTGGACACGCTGGACACAACGGTGAGCTGCTGTGTCCAAAACGGTGCAGATATTTGCGATATCCACCATGGCCGGTCAGGAACTGGGTAAGATGGTAGTTGCAGGCACCGTGGTCTCTCTTCATCCAGGTGGCGATAGATGGGATTAATTTGTACGTCCATCTGCCTTTCGTAGTGTTGTCCGACCGAGTTCGCCATATGGTTAATGAGGTTGCTTTATCTTCCCTCTTGATCTCCTTGACTGCTGTTGGTTCCAGTTGCCTTGACGTTCTCCTGTTGTAGATGCTTAATATCTCGTCCGCAAGGATATCAATTGGAACCATTTCGGCTACGACAAAAGCAGCTTCGTCCGAGATGGTTTGGAAACCGCTGATGGTTCTTAAGGCACAGAGTCTATAGACTGACGTCAGCTTTCTTCTCACTTCCTTCGCCTTCGTACTGGCCCAAACAGGGGCGCCGTATAGTAGTACCGAGGTCACTACTCTAGACATCAAGATTCTTCGTGGATCCTCCTCCTATGTTTGGTAGTATTCGAGCAAGTGCTGCTTGCAGCATTGACGCTTTTTTGCTAGAATACTTGACATGCTCTTTGAGTTGTAGCCTGTTGTCGATCATAATTCCTAGATATTTTATTGCGTCTTTCAATCTAATAATTTGATCTCCGACCCTTATATTCATATATTCCACATTTTTTCGGCTAGTTATTAAAACCGCCTCTGTTTTGTGATCTGCTAGCTCGAGACCAGCGGATACCAGCCATTCCTTGACTTTCACCACTGCCTCGATAGTGGCTGCCTCTATTTCGTGAATATGTTTTGCCACTGTCACAAGGGCAATGCCGTCCGCAAAACCTATCAACTGGACCTGTTATGGCAACACCAATCGCAAAACGCCATCGTACATGATGTTCCATAAGAGGGGGCCCCAGAACTGATCCTTGTGGAACTCCTGCTGAGACGTTGTGGCATTTTACACCATCGTCTGTTGCATACCTCAGATTCCTGTTAATGAGGTAGCTAGAAATTATCCTCTGGAGGTAGTGTGCGGTGCCCATTCTGTGAGGCGCTCTATTTATGAATGGCCATTTTGCCGAGTAAAGGCATTCTTTGGTGTTACAACTGCACAGTATTCCTTTGTACCCCAGCGCATCTTTCTCCACTTATTGCTTCCGTCGCAATGTCAACTACTCTCTTTATGGCGTCGACGGTGGAGCGCGATTTTCTAAACCCATATTGTTGGTTCGATAGGGCTGCTTTTTCTTCTGCTACGGTTAGCACTGTGTGTGTGTGTGTGTGTGTGTGTGTGTTTTTTTTTTTTTTTTTTTTGGTTTCGGTAGGAAGGTGGAAATCTTCAAAAGATACCTCTAGACCGATCCAGGGGCATGCCGGGTTTTTACCGACTAAAACCACCTCCCACGAGGCTCATATTCTCGTTGATCCCCGCGGAACTTTCTTTTATATATTCCATCGCGGGGCGGGGCGGACTTAACCTGTTACTCCGCTCGTCGCGTCGCAACTGCTGCATCATTTCACAGAGAATACCATTGGTTACGGACCATGCCTGTGTTGAACTAAGCATGTATTCTATTACTCCAGCCGGAGTAACTGTCCGTCTCATATATCTCATATATATTTTGCTCTCGCAATACAAGCAGTATGGGTGATTCACATGCTTATACTTGTGCAAGTATTGCCGAAAGCATCCATGTCCTGATATTAGCTGAGTCAGGTGGTAATTCAGCTCGCCATGTTATCTTTTCACCCATGTTTCTATATCAGGTATCATGATGTGGGTACATCTTCTTTTGGTGGAAGAATCCCACCTTCGTTGCCATTCTCTTAGGCTTGAGAGCTCTAATTGTGACCGCATTCTCCAACGATTCTCTTGAGACACCTTATGCAATGCAACGTTTTCTTTAGCTGCAATGTCAGGTGGCGTCCTCCCGGCCAGAATATTTTTAGGTTCTTCGGCTACCGTTCGGAATGCACAACATACTCTTAGTGACGCCAGTCTATGTGCGGAGTTCACTCCCCTCATATACGACTTATACTGTCCGGCTCCTGCCCATATGTGAGCTGCATACATTATAATGGACGTGTTGATGCTGGTTATGAGTTTCCTTATGTGGAGCTGGGGTCCTCCAACATTGGGTAGCAGTCTCGCTAAAACTTTGCATACTTTTGCCGTTTTTTCACTCGTTTTCCTCAGGTGTTCCTGTTGTCGAGTATAAGACCAAGATATTTAATATAAGAACTGGATCTGATTATTTGTCCTTCTATTTCCAAATCAAGGTGTTAACTTTCTTGCGGCTGCTTATTAAAACTGCCTCCGTCTTATGTCCAGCTAGTTTCAGTTCGGCTATATCTAGCCAGCATTTAATGCTCTGGATTGCTTGGGAGCAAATATTCTCCAGATCATCTAGATGTTTAGCTACGGCCACTATTGTCAAATCATCTGCGTACTCAATGACTCTAACCCCCTCCGGTACCCTGACCCTGAGCACACCATCATACATTATATTCCATAACAGCGGACCTAATACAGATCCCTGAGGTACACCCGCTGTTATTTGATATTCCAGTGGTCCCTCATCTGTATCATACAGCAGTCTTCTATCCGAGAGATAGTTTGCTAGTATACGCACCAAGTAGGGTGCGACTTGTAGACCGCGCAACGCTTCTAGAATCCGATTCCAATAGTTTCAGTTCGGCTGTATCTAGCCAGCATATAATGCTCTGGTTGGGAGCAAATATTCCCCAGGTCGTCTAGATGTTTAGCTACGGCCACTATTGTCAAATCATCTGCGTACCAAATGACTCTAACCCCCTCCGAAACATTGACCCTGAGCACACCATCATACATTATATTCCATAACAGCGGACCTAATACAGATCCCTGAGGTACACCCGCTGTTATTTGATATTCCTGTGGTCCCTCATCTGTATCATACAGCAGTCTTCTATCCGAGAGATAGTTTGCTAGTATACGCACCAAGTAGGGTGCGACTTGTAGACCGAGCAACACTTCTAGAATCCGATTCCAATAGTTTCAGTTCGGCTGTATCTAGCCAGCATTTAATGCTCTGGTTGGGAGCAAATATTCCCCAGGTCGTCTAGATGTTTAGCTACGGCCACTATTGTCAAATCATCTGCGTACCAAATGACTCTAACCCCCTCCGAAACATTGACCCTGAGCACACCATCATACATTATATTCCATAACAGCGGACCTAATACAGATCCCTGAGGTACACCCGCTGTTATTTGATATTCCAGTGGTCCCTCATCTGTATCATACAGCAGTCTTCTATCCGAGAGATAGTTTGCTAGTATACGCAACAAGTAGGGTGCGACTTGTAGACCGCGCAACGCTTCTAGAATCCGATTCCAATAGTTTCAGTTCGGCTGTATCTAGCCAGCATTTAATGCTCTGGTTGGGAGCAAATATTCCCCAGGTCGTCTAGATGTTTAGCTACGGCCACTATTGTCAAATCATCTGCGTACCAAATGACTCTAACCCCCTCCGAAACATTGACCCTGAGCACACCATCATACATTATATTCCATAACAGCGGACCTAATACAGATCCCTGAGGTACACCCGCTGTTATTTGATATTCCTGTGGTCCCTCATCTGTATCATACAGCAGTCTTCTATCCGAGAGATAGTTTGCTAGTATACGCACCAAGTAGGGTGCGACTTGTAGACCGAGCAACACTTCTAGAATCCGATTCCAATAGTTTCAGTTCGGCTGTATCTAGCCAGCATTTAATGCTCTGGTTGGGAGCAAATATTCCCCAGGTCGTCTAGATGTTTAGCTACGGCCACTATTGTCAAATCATCTGCGTACCAAATGACTCTAACCCCCTCCGAAACATTGACCCTGAGCACACCATCATACATTATATTCCATAACAGCGGACCTAATACAGATCCCTGAGGTACACCCGCTGTTATTTGATATTCCTGTGGTCCCTCATCTGTATCATACAGCAGTCTTCTATCCGAGAGATAGTTTGCTAGTATACGCACCAAGTAGGGTGCGACTTGTAGACCGAGCAACACTTCTAGAATCCGATTCCAATAGTTTCAGTTCGGCTGTATCTAGCCAGCATTTAATGCTCTGGTTGGGAGCAAATATTCCCCAGGTCGTCTAGATGTTTAGCTACGGCCACTATTGTCAAATCATCTGCGTACCAAATGACTCTAACCCCCTCCGAAACATTGACCCTGAGCACACCATCATACATTATATTCCATAACAGCGGACCTAATACAGATCCCTGAGGTACACCCGCTGTTATTTGATATTCCTGTGGTCCCTCATCTGTATCATACAGCAGTCTTCTATCCGAGAGATAGTTTGCTAGTATACGCACCAAGTAGGGTGCGACTTGTAGACCGCGCAACGCTTCTAGAATCCGATTCCAATAGTTTCAGTTCGGCTGTATCTAGCCAGCATATAATGCTCTGGTTGGGAGCAAATATTCCCCAGGTCGTCTAGATGTTTAGCTACGGCCACTATTGTCAAATCATCTGCGTACCAAATGACTCTAACCCCCTCCGAAACATTGACCCTGAGCACACCATCATACATTATATTCCATAACAGCGGACCTAATACAGATCCCTGAGGTACACCCGCTGTTATTTGATATTCCTGTGGTCCCTCATCTGTATCATACAGCAGTCTTCTATCCGAGAGATAGTTTGCTAGTATACGCACCAAGTAGGGTGCGACTTGTAGACCGCGCAACGCTTCTAGAATCCGATTCCAATTCCCCGAGTTAAACGCATTTTTAACATCTAGCGTCACCACCGCGCAATATTTCTTTGTACCCCCTAGCCATCGTGCTCCAGCTATCGCATTGCGAGCGATGTCGCACACCACAGATAGTGCCTTACCGTTTGATCTTCCTTTCCGGAATCCATACTGCGATTCAGAGAGCCCCGATGTCCCCTCGGTGAATTGTTCCATACGAGTGGCAATTACTCCTTCAAGCAGTTTTCCTGTCGTGTCCAACATGCACAACGGACGATAAGACGACGGCGCCGCTGTTTTTTCCATCGTTTGGTAAATTGTCCTGTTTGAGGGCAGGTTGTGAAGAGACTGCTGAAGACTTCCGGTTTTTTTGTTAAAGCACTCTTCACTACAGCGTTAGGGATACCATCCATTCCCGGGGTCTTGTTTTTTTTTTTGACAACCCTTGCGGCCAATAGCACCTCTTCGTGTGTGTATGTGTGTGTGTGTGTGTGTGTGTGTTTCTTTCGAAAACTCGAAGTCTTTCCATTTGAGCCGAAGATATGCAAGACCATATTGGAAAGGCGTGCGATATTCCAGATCGGATTAGCTGCTTATAGCAGAGAAGCTTAACTTTGCTGTCAACTTTGTTGCTCCACTTCAAGATGTTGTGCAGTTGCTTAGACCGACAGAGGCCCCTCTGAAGAATGTGGGTCATATGTTTGATGAAATTCATTATTGGGGTATAAATGACCCTAAGATATTTCATTCTGTCCTCTGGTCTAATCGTAGTACCTCCTATTTGTATTCGAATATGCTGTGAATATTGAGAAGTAGGTTGGGTTTTCCTCCTCCTTTGCTGATGTGCCTGCCTTATATAGGGCCGCGGCTTCCTCTCGTTCGCTCGTTTCTTGGCTGCTGCTTTCCTTAGTGGCTTCTTGGAATCGGTGCGCCTTGATCATTGTTTCCCAGGAACTTGTGTACTGGCACTTGCGTTGCCTTTCCTGGGAATTCGTGTCGGCGTTATGCGTCGCCAACACCAGGAATGGTAATCAATTTTCTGAAAAAACACTCGCCTGTGTAAAAGTATAAACTCAAGACATTTATATTTCATTTTTCTTATAATAATTAATTTAATATGGAATGTTTTATCCGTTATTTCTTATAATAGTAAACATGTTCGTGGTAGACTCGAAATAAGATTGTTGAAAGTGTTGCCCGGTATATTATTCCATGCTTCAACAATTCTTTCTTTGAGTTGTTCCACGTTTTGAATTTCTGGCTTTTCCTGATCGTAAACCGCCTTCGTCAGGATCCCTCACAGGTTCTCAATGAGGTTTATGCCTGGACTTAAAGTTAGCGACTGTAAAAGTTTAACTCCATGCTTTTGATTCCACGCTGTTGTTCGTGCGGTATGGATAGGAGCGTTATCTCCTGTTGAAATATGACATCTTCGTCCCCTGTTAGGGTTATTGTAGGAAGAAGATTCTCTTCCAACACTTCTTGGTACTTTTTGGCGTTTATTCATCCAGAAATAAAAACAATTTCTGTTTTCAGATTTCCAATGAAAGCTCCCCACACCATAACTCCTCCTCCTCCCAAAGGCCAGCCTGACTAAAATTACTAACTAAATATGAAAGGGGGGGGGGGGGTTGCACCTGAGTGGCATATTATATTCGGGAACGTAAAATCCATTCTTCGTCACACACCCACCACCAGTTGGGATGAGATTTGTCTCTTAGATTTATCTCATTCACTGATCAACATACTGAAACGTAGGCGATCTTGAAACTTTAGAGATATTGCTATCATGAAGAATTTGTTTATCCCTGACACCACGGAAAGCGTGGCAAAGAATAGGGTCTCCATGTTTGTCTTGAATAAGACTGTGGCGTTTCTAACAGATACACACACAATATGCAAGCAAATAGTGAAGAACACCGAAAGGAAATTCGAAAAAGAAAAATATCAGAGCCGTATACCATAACGATAACATAACAATTCCACATCAGTTGAGTGTACTTGAGTTTAGAAATCGAATTCGTACACACGGCAGTAGCCTGATGCTTCAATACCTCGCTTTTCGCCCGTTTCATCGTATGTTCACATCATCGTCTTCACTATCCTTGCTTAACGCAACAATCCGATCTGATCTGTATACACACAACACACAATCTCCTACAGGTAAACAGAACTTTACTACTCGATCACGACTTCCGCATAGAGCACCGGCACACTCGCCTCCTTCGACGTCCTCTCCCTCGCACGTTCCTTGCTCCGTCGTTCGCTTACGAAGTTGATCGTAACAAAGCTACTGAGGAGGGAGTAGTGTGGCGTTTCTAACAGATACACACACAATATGCAAGCAAATAGTGAAGAACACCGAAAGGAAGTTCGAATAAGCAAAAGCATCAGGGCCGTATACTATAGCAATAACATAACAATTCCACATCAGTTGAGTGTACTTGAGTTTAGAAATTTAATTCATACACGCGGCAGTGGCCTGATGTGTTGAGCAGTGGTTCCATTTTTAGTGATTTTAACCGCCATACCGTCGGTTCGAATCACACGTTCTACACTATCATCGCAATATGCGATAAGACCTTTTCTATCCAAGAAGGAAAACGCTTCTGGAGGAATAAACCCACTGAATAAACCCATTCTTCATATACATTTCATTGGGATAGAATGCTCTCAAGATCAGATTATTTTCACTGCACCTTGCCCTTGCAGTGTGACCACGGATAATTTTGTTTATGAAGTTATCTGTCTTGTTTAGTCCTGATTTGTCGTACAGGACTTCATTGGGGTAGAACTTCTTATGTTGCGACTTTGATGTACATTCCAAAACAGGAACGCAAACACTGCCTCTCGAACACTCGAAACTTCTCCTTACAGAATGGGAATATGTTATATTATACCGGGCAGCCATACACTAACAGTGATTGGATGAATGCCGAGTATGATATTATTTTGACTTTCGAGTCTAGAAGACTACTATGGAATAGACTTCTTGTCATTGCATATGCGTTTTCAGCTGCAGTAAGAGCAGCTGCTATATGTTTATCAAAGTAAAGATACTGATCAAGCCGGATACCAAGGTATCTAACTACTATTTTTACTTGTTGGGAAAGATTATTACCTCCTACAATACAATGGAAACATTTTTCCAATTCTGTTTTGTATCCCTCGATGACTGGGACAGGGGGGTTCTTAAAATGATAGTTTCTGTTTTCTGAAAATTTATCTAATTTCCAGTCGTCGCAAAAACATTTGATACTATTGAAGTCATCTTGCAGAAGTCTGTTGATGACATCAATCTTTTTTCCAGATCTATACACCATAATGTGGTCACCGCATGCAATTGCATGGTTGAAAGAACCCACTAGGTGGGACAATTGACTGCTTCCTGCTGTAAGACGTTTTTGATATGAAAGGTCTTGTTGGATGTTATATCTCCACATTTCACCACAAATTGTTTACCCATAATCATATCGTAGATAATGTATAAGAAATATTGGGACATACTTAGGCCTTTTTAAAGTCAACCAAACAGCCCCCTGTGCATTGTTGCTTTGCCTTGTTGCACTGTATGTCGGAAACAACTTTCGTCGCGGCATGAACCGTGCCGTGTTTCGATCTGAAACCGAACTGGTTGCTCGGAATAATACCATTTTCATCACACAAACATTGATACTTTATTTATATATTATATTATAATTTTTTCAAATACCTTGCTGATGTTTGGAAGCAAACTAATCGAGCGAAGATTAGCGGGGTTGCTTCTGTTCTTCCCCTTTTGGGGATGGAATGGATTACTGCAATTTTCCAACGGATTGGATAATATGCATTATTTAGAGCATTGTTGAATAAAACAGTGTACACCTTCACTGCCACAAGAGGCAAGTGCTTTAGAACAATGTTTGGAATACTATTTATTCCAGAAGAATTTTTGTTTTAAATAGATCTAAGGATGTCCGTAAGTTCATCCTTGTGCACAAATATACTCGCGTTTCGCTTTACAAGGGAATCCGCTTTATTGTTTACACTGAATGTAGTGAAACTTCTACTTTCAAGATGCGAATTCTTAAGTTCATGGCGGATTGAAATATGGTGTTGGAGAGCCCTATTTTCCAGGTCGCGGTTAGAATGAACGGATTGGTTTACTCTATACACTGCCTCGAAACAGGCACAAATTGAGTTTGCTTTCTTTTGCGGATCCTCGATTATTATTAACTCTTCGTTAGAGTTGACGTGTTCCAGGGTAAGTCCTGCGTTTAGCATTACAATTTACAATTTTCTGGACTCCGCGGAACACGCAGACATGGAATGTCATTATAATCTTTCCTTCTAAATTGTTAGCAATCGAGCGGCCAACATGAAGATAAATATTCGAGTCAACCAGGAGGATGGCGTCGGGGATGATGGTGCAGAACTTCTTAGCTGTCCTGGAACATCCGCTGCCTGACAATACTTAAAATGGGAATGTTATGGTCGTCTGTAAATGTACGGTATGCATTGTAAGGTTAAACTACAAATAGTATTGGATCACCAGGTTTTCAACGTTTGTTGCCAGTTCGTTTACATAAAAGGCGACTAGTCTGCAAACCCTGCCTTAGATGTCCGCAGTGTCCCCTTCGGTCCGATAGCGATGCTCCGCTACGTAGCTGGTGAAGTAGTCCCGTTGGGCACTAAAGGAAATTGTGCGCACGTGGATGCGTGATCCAATACCACCGCTGCGTTCAATCACACAAGGACGAGCCGCACAGAACGACAAGGTCGCACTACCAGAACACACGAAACGCGACAGGACCAACGCAACGACAAAGGAACTTGAACCGCAGCAGGAGCTATATACGAACCAGTCAACTACACACACTTGATTAGTTTGTTTGTAAAGTCACTTTTATTGTCAACTGTAGTTGGGGAGTGTATTAGACCATAAACGCACTAGATTCTCCCCGCTGCATGTAATTGCAACATAAATACTTTGTTTATTTATGGGAACATATTTGGCCCACTAGCTTTAATGGCTTTAGCTTGGAGAGCAGAATCTTTTTTTGCCTATACAGACCGTCAATCGTTGAGTTTCTGTATCGGTTTGTACAGGCCACTATGTGAGTTATTTTTGAGATAGAACGATTTATTGTACTAGTAACAACTAGAAACTATTAAGTTTTGTTCATCAACGAGTTTTCCCAGGCACTTTTCTTTTGTCTGTGGGGTCTTTTTTCAGATCTTCTGATCTCTTTGTATTTCTCCTCGAGCGCCCGCGTCCTATGAGACTGCTGCATTGTCCGGTATGCAGCATTCTTACGTTCAGTCTTCACTTATCATCAAACCAGTCGCTCCGATCTCTACGACCACTGCCTAAGATGGAGTTGGCAATACTAATGACAGTATTCTTAAGGCGCGCCCATTTCCCTTCTATGCCCGGCATTCTGGCCCCAGGACTTAGTCTCTCACCATCGAGCTCTTCGAGGGTGTGTCTTAACGCATGACCAAAGGCGTTGCTGGTGTTCTGAATGAGTAAGGCAACCGTGTTGATTCGAACCTGACACACGGATGCAATACGTATCCGTAAGGTAATCCGCGCTCGGAAAACTATACCAACAAGATAGCGATTCGAGTCGACGTTGGCACCTCGGTACGTTCGTACCGCCATCAGGCTCGAGGAGTGATGGCGATCTATCAACAGGTGGTCAATTTGATTGCGATTGGCTCCATCACGTGATATCCAGGTGGCTTTGTGGATATCTTTACGCGGAAACCTGGTACTCACAACGACCAAGTTCTTTGATGCTGCCAGTCCGATAACTCGTACTACATTGTCATTAGTGTTCTGATGCAAACTACGGGAACCTGCGTAGTGCCTGAAAGCCGATTCCCGACCTATTTTTGCATTCAAATTACCAAGAACGATTTTCACATCGTATCTTGGGCAGGCAAGATACTCCTCTGTAGATCCGTGAACGTTTATGAGGCTTATGTTCTTAAACTTGCCTCGCACGCGAAAAGTGCGTAGCCTTTCGTTTATCGCATTAAAACCGATGATGGCAGGCTTTAGTTTTTGGCTGACTAGAAAGCCTACCCCGAGCACATGGTGTTTTGCATGAGAGCTGTAATAAATGTCGTACTCGTTTTTTTGAATAACGCCACTCCCCATCCATCTTATTTCTTGTAATGCTGTTGTCAGCCTTATATTCGGACAGCACCGGTTAGCCGCTGTGCCCCTCGAGCTCTGTATAGTGAGTGGACGTTCCATGCGAAAATTCTCAAATCGTTTAGCCATTTTCGTTTCCGTTTCGTCGTTGATATGTCGGTGTATCCGGTTCATATCCGAAGCTTGATAAATTTGCCATAATAGTTTGTTTTTCTGGGCAAGGTTATTAGCATTGCGCCAACCTTTCTCAGGATGTCGCAGCATGTGTTGGTTCACACGCCAAAGTAGCTATCCAGGGGTGTCACGTGGAGATTGCGTGTCAACTTGACATTGAACAGGGACAAGGATCGGCCTGGCCTTCGCCGGTTTGAAAGCAATCAGTGACTTTGCCTTGTATGTTTGTTCCCATCCCCCCATGTCACCTATTCTGCTGTTATGCTATTAAGTTTTTTGCCTCAATTATCTGTGCTCAGTTATTTTACTAGTGATTATGCGATTCCTTTCAATGAATATAATTTTATTTTACATTTATATTTACAGATTGCATTCAAAAACATCCAATCAAATGTTAAACCCAATCGATATAAGCTGCTAAAACATTATTTATTAAAGGGGAAAACGTAAGTAGATGTTATGTTTAAGACCTCCTAAAGATGGGCGATCGAGATATCCCAAGCGTGCCGGTAACAACATTAGCCGGATTAACGAGCCTTTCAGATTGTAAGTTAATAATAAGCGTCCTACAATATTTTATAGTATATTTATCTCAACTTTACTTGTTTTAGTACTTAGCGAGCTACCTGTCTCTGATTCATTAACAAGCGTAACGTCTTTGAATAAATCTCTACTTTTTCACGCGCTGGTTGCTGACGAATCCAATAATTTACTTTCGGTGCGAGACGATAATTTAGTAAGACAATTGGTACATGCCATTGAACAAACCAATTCTGATAACATGTAAGTTATAATAATATATTGTTACTCTTAATAATACTATATTTTTTGTCGGCAGTGAGGTTAAGAGCCAGTATGCTATTACACAGCATGGAACTAATATTAGTACATATCCCGAATTATTACAAGGAATTTACACATTCAGACCCACTGTATTTAATACGCCTCAAGCTCACCGACCACGTAAGTTGGATATACCTGCATTTTTTTTTCGTTTTTACTTTCTATTACAATAAACTTTTTATGAGATAGTTCGCGTGATGCAGGTTAGAAAAGAAATCAAATTTTTCTTTTCGGTTGTAAGTGTCTCCTTGACTGCGGCGTATTCGTAAGACGTTTCAGACGTTACAGTATTTGTTGTATTTAAAAACCATAAATATATTTGATTGGGAACATGATGTGTCTGAGGCTTACCTTAAGCCACGACGGACATAGTCTGGAAATTAGAAATTCGAACCGGTTATTTCTGTTGGATAGTTTTTGTCCATTTCTTTTTTTTTAGTCCCGAGATGCCACTATATAACTGTTGCAGATCTTCTTGAAGAGGTGCAGGTTGTAACGCTCCGGAAAGACTCGTGTGGGGAGGGAATTCCACAGCCTTCCTGTTCTGTAACGGAACAAATTCTGATGCGGAGATGTTCGCGGTGTCGGGAGATGAATCGCAAATCGGTGCCATTCGTTGGATTGTCTTGTGGAGCGCATATAAACCGAATTGAGCGGGAAAAAAACACGAATCTCCGAAGAACAGTGCCCGTGATAATATCTGTAAAACAAACAGAGGTTAGCTACCCGCCTTCGATGTGATAGCGACTGTTCAGGCGGATCGCTTGTCTCTGTATGCTTTTAAATATGTTGGCGGTATGCTTAGGAGCGGATCTCCAAACATAAGAGCAATATTCGTGCGCGGATCTAATTTGGGATTAATACAAGGGAAGAAGTTGAGCCGAAGTAAAATATTGCTTGGCTTTAAAAAGATAACTCAGTTTTCCAGAGGCGTACATCGTCGATGTTTGATGCATGTTTACGCACGATACATTTCCACAGTCCGCGACGCCGAACAATTTCATGCTTTCTCCAGAAACGAAGGTCTGACTATTCATCATCAGCTATGGAACCTGAACTGAATTTCGTAGAATAATACCACTAATTTCCGAAGAACAGTCTCTGTGATAATGTCTGTAAAAGAGACAAATGTCTGTGTCCTCCATCAGTCAGATCGCCCGTCTCTGTATGCTCTCAAGTAGGTCGAGGGTATGCTTAGGAGCAAAGCTTCAAACTTGGAAACGAAACTCGAGCGTGGTCATTTATATTTTCGTTTTAAAAGGATAATTCGATTTTCTGGAGGCGGACTTAGCGATATAAGATACGTGTACATGCCACTCTACAATCCCACATATCGTAACGTCCAAGAAGTTTATGTTCTCCTCAGATTAAACGACCTCCCCATTCATCATTTCTTCTTGTGAACCGTGAATATTGCGTGTTCGTTGCATTGAAACTGACGAGATTGGTATTTCACCATTGCAGGACCTTATCCAGATCCCTATTCTGAGAGTCGGTCTGGCTACATCTCAGCTGATGGGACGTTGATACACTAATAAGTGGAGCACTCGAAAAAGAAGAAACAGTTACGATTATCATCCGCAAAACTGAAGAATAAAGTCCTAAGGGGTATCTTTGGCGGCAAATATGGCGAGGAGGCAGGACAATGGAGGAAACTCCACAACCACGAATTGGAAGAGCTATACCGCAAACCTACAATAGTGAAAGTAATCAAGTCGCGAAGATTAAGATGGGCCGGACACGTGGCGCGAATGGACAACGATAGGACCGTGTATAGAATTCTCGACGGTAAACCAACGGGAAAGATACCGACAGGACGGCCGCGACGGAGATGGGAGGACATTGTTAGGTTGGACCTCGAGGAGATCGGATCGGATGGTCGAACGTGGAAGGAGAGCGCAAGGGGCAGGGAACAATGGCAGAGTCGGGTCGGTGAGGTCATGAACTCTCGGGTTCCTACAGGCCAATAAATTATATACAGTATAATCATCATCATCATCATCACCGGCACTACAACCGGAAATCGGTCTTGGCCTTATTTAGCAAGTCCTGAGGCCTGTTAAATTTTCCATAATGATTTGTTTTTTCGGGCAAGGTCATTAGTCTTGCGCCAGAGACTCCCCGACGGGGAATCGAACCCCGGTCTCCCACGTGACAGGCGGGTATACTAACCACTATACTATCGAGGAGCATATAGTATAATAGTATCCGCAAAACTGAACACTTTGTTACCCGTTGAGTCCAACAGATCGTTAATATAAAGCAAAAACAAGGTTGAAGCCCAAATAGAACCTTGAGGCACTCCGGAATTTGTAGTTTACAGATCCGCAGACACCGTCTACATTAACCTGGATTCGATCGATGTTCGAAGAAGCTCTTCGTCCAGTCGCAAACTTGTTTGTTAAGTCGGTATTAACGAAGCTTGCTCTGCAATGCCCCGTGCCAGACGCAATTGGAGATTTCCAATGGGGTCGCCCTTGCTTCACCATGTTTTTCAATTACATATGTCCACATGTCAGTTACAAAAAGGTTTCCCATGCTACGTAATCCGTATTGACGATCACTTAGATATCTGTTGCATTCCAGATATTTTATCAACTCGACATTGATGACCTTTTCCATCACCTTGGATAACATAGACAGTAATGCTATCGTCAAAAGCCTTGGAGATATCCAATGCGACCGCCCTTGACTCGCCATGTCGGTTATAAGGGTCAAATGGTCTCCCGTGGATCGCCTGCCACGGAATCCGTATTTACGGTCAGTCAGAAGTTGCACTCCAAATACTTAATTAAGTCTGCATTGATGACCTTTTTCATCACCTTAGATTACATAGACAATAATGCTATCGGCCGGCAATTTTTCCCCTTCTTTGGGGTTGGCTGAACTGAAGGGATTCTCCAGCAGGTAGGAAATGTTCTCCTTGCATAAGATAAGCGGAAAAGCCTGCCAAGAACCGGCGACAGTTGTGGAACACAGTTCTTATGGACTATTGCTGGTATTCCGTCAGGGCCGGTTGCCTTCTTGCAGTCCAGACCACGTAGAATGGGTTGAATAGTACGCCGACGAAGCCTTACATCCGGCATCGAAGACCGTACCGGCGCGACCACAGGTGGCTTCAGAGGACCAGGATGGTCGTTTGAATTCACCGAAAATAAATCCGCGAACTCATTAGCTTTATCCTTTGAGTTTGTTGCTAGTGTCCCGTTGTCCCCCACCAACGGAGGAAAAGAGGAGGAAGCGAAGTTACTGTTGACAGCCCTTGCCATTGACCAGAACGGACGCGAACCAGTTGGGCACTCAAGGAGTATATTGGTCACTCTGTTATTGTAAGCCTTCTTCGCGGTATCAGTCACCTGGTTGCACGCGTTTCTGATTCTAACAAAATTCGTTCTGTTGAACTCCGTGGGATTGGAGCGGCGTTGTTTGAAAGCTCTATTTTTGCCGCTGTAATCTGCTCGCATTTTTTTTTAAACCAGGATTTATCAGAATTTCGGTTGATGGAATCGGAATATAAATCTCCATTCCAAGAAGAATAATCTCCGTGAACGAATCCGCGCATGTGTTAGCATCGGTGTCTCCAAAGCACACCTCCGACTACGGAAAGGGCGCGAAGAAATCTCAAATTGTCCCAGTTAGCAGCACCATACCTCAATACATGGTAAAGCTGCTTAGGTCCGTTATTTGTTTGAAATGCAAGTGGTTGCGCAACTGATGCCAAGCAGTGATCCGAGTTTCCCAGTGGCGCAGCAACTTCCACGGTATAAATGCTCGGCTCGGATGTCAAAAACAAATCCAAGGTGTTCCCATAATCACCTCCGGTATCCGACACTCGCGTGGGCTCCGCCACGAGTTGAGTCAAATTGTGCCTAATGGCGAACATCTCCGCTGGCCTCCTAGCCTCGTTGGTTCTGTTAGAACGTATCAGCCAGCCGGAGTTGTGTACATTAAAATCGCCAAGGACGACAATTTCGGAAGCCGAGTGGTTGATCTGTATCCAGTCGACGGTACGTGAAAAATGTTGCTGACTGATCGTCATTCGGGGAGCGGTAAAAACAACAACGCAATTTAACAGAATTCCCCAGCACCACCTTCATCTACATGATGTCCAAGTTATTGGGTTCTAACGCCTCTATTCTTTGGCAAGCCAGATCGGATCGCGTGAAGACGCAGACTCCACCCTCAAAACAAAGATATGTCGAATCAGTTGACGAATCCATCTGGGTCCCAGTTAGTGCAAGGATGTTATGGAGTTTGCAACGATAGTGAAGTGATTCGAACCGGCGCTATGACGTTCATTCAACTGATGTGGAATTGCTATGTTATTGCTTGGTATACGGATGATGCTTTTTGCTTATTAGATTTTCTTTCTGTGTTGTTCTTCACTACTTGCTAGTATATTGAGTGTGCATCTGTTAGACACGCCACCTACTCCCTTCTCAGTAACTTTGTTAAGATCAACTTCGTGTGCAAAGGACGGAGCGAGAGAACGTCGGAGCAGGCGAGTTAGCCGGTGCTTTGTGCAGAAGTCGGGATCGTAGTAGTAAAGTCCTGTTTATCTATGGGAGATTGTGTGCTGTTTGTATACAGATCACGTCGGAGTCACCAAGTATACCGTTTGCGACGATAGTGAAGAGCGTGTGATTCGAAATGACGCAATGACGGTTAGAATCACTATGAACCAAAGCTCAACACTTCAGGCCACTGTCGTGTGTACGAATTCGTTTTCTAAATTCAGTACACTCAACGGATGTGAAAATGCTATGCTATTGCTATGGTATACTGCTTTAACGGATGTGGTTTGATTTCTCGACTTGTTTTTTCGGTGGTGTTGTTCTTCGGTATTAGTCGTGTGTATTTGCTAGTAACGCCACACGTTCACTCCATGTTCTTCGTATCGGTGAAACTCGAAGTCTTTCCATTTGTTTGAACAAATTCCCGCAGGTAAAATTATGAAATGCATTTGGAATTATGCATTTCATGATGTTAGAATTAATGGGAATTGAATCAATGTGCGACAAATGGATTTTTGGTTTAATTTGTCGCGCATATGATTCATTTGGGGAACATGATTGGGATTATGGATAAATGGTAGGGTACTTGGGAATTGAACCAATGTTCCGCAAATTAATTTTTGGTTTAATTTGTCGCTCGTATGATTCACTTGGGAAGGAGATTGGGATTATAGATAATAATGGGGATTGGATGACGGTAGTGATTTAGGATCACTACACTTGGTTCTTGTATTGTAATAATACCAGAACACCGGTGTTGAGTGTTCGAGATGGGAATCTCCATTTATTTCTCTTCTGCAGTAGGTGGAGGTACTCTTGGTGGAAACGTCCCCAGAAGTGTTGTTGAATTTGGTGCCCTTGTAACCAGCGTTTTGTGATTGGGACGGCAGTCGACGGACTTGCATCGATTACAGAGTTTTTGAAGCTCCGTTGCGTGATGAAATTGAATGGTATAAGGGCGAGTGCGTCCTCTGCTTCTGATGATTCTGGATGTAATGGTCGGGTATTCAAGATACCGTCGATGCGATATAATAAAGAGTTGAATTATCAGACGCCAAAGACGTGATCTGCGTTTACTACCGCACTCAAGACCCACCGGTCTTGTACGATTTCTTTCCCACCACCCCCCCATCCCAGTGGTTAGAGAACACTTGAACTAACCCTGTTCACACTATCTTTTGATACCTCCTTCCCCCTTTCTTTTCAGATATCTTGAGACCGAGCCCAACATCCTCGCGGATATGGGTGATTCTGGTTATCGCAAGATGACCAGAAGTTAGAGACAAGATGGACACATTTGTCCTTGTCTCCGCAAAGTCGGCCTCTCGCCACCCCATTTTTTTTTGTTTTTTATAAAGAGTTGAATTCTTCATAGGTTAGGTTAGTTATATTAGACATTTTCTTCTTAGATGTTTCATAGACTTAACGGCGGCCTCCCATAGTCCGCCGAAGTTAAGGCTGTAGGGCTGATTGCACTTCCAAACAACCTCCTGTATCGTTAGTCTGTCCTTGCAGTTATTGGTGACCTTGCTCTATTCTTGGTTGATGTTTTTAGCTCCAATAAAATTGGTACCATTATCCAAGAGGACATGGGATGGTCAGCAAATACCGCTAAGTTGAGGTAAGGTTTCAAATATTTTGCTGAACTTTTGCTGTATTTTCTGATCTATTTGGTCACCCCAGTCGTACATGTTTGGCGTATTTTTGTCTATAACGTATGGCTGAGGTCTTCCGCCGAACACCGTTCACAAAAATGAAATTCGGAGCGAAAACTGTCACAAATGAAACATTGAGCAATTGTTTTTTTTAGTTTTTGTTTTAATTGTTTCCTTTTTGTTCTTTAAATAGGTAAATCAATTAAATCGGGTTTACAAATAATTGATAATCGTTTTAAAAACAACATTCAAAGTCTTCTTTTCACGGTCACCGTTACACAAGTACCTCGTTTATCTTTTGCGAATCATTCACTAATTGTTTTTCATCATCATCATCGGCACTACAACCGCGGACCGGTCTTAGCCTTATTTAGGAAGGCCTGAGGCATGTTAAATTTTCCATAATGATTTGTTTTTTCCGGGCAAGGTCATTAGTCTTGCGCCAGAGGCTCCCCGATGGGGAATCGAACCCCGGTCTCCCGCGTGACAGGCGGGTATACTAACCACTACACCATCGAGGAGCCTTGTTTTGTTCTTACAACTACTATAAATAACCGAAAACGAATATTTTTCGAATTTGAATCTCACACATCACGTTTTCCTAATTACATTTAATTTTTAGTTTACAGTCTTGAATGATTTTGCTATAGCCCCAAGCCAAGCACAAAAGTACTCGCTTTTCAAACGCCGATCCTTTTACAAAATTATCGGCTTCTAATTATGTAGGCGCGTCCTACTGTCCTCACTACTTCCCGTCGACTGGTTAAAAATTTCTTTTTGGGGATGATTCTACTCATCCGGTAGTTCTCTTTTTCGCTTTTCTCTTAATCGAGAATCTCTCCGCCGGGGAAGATCGCACTCTTTTTTCGGTCCTGCGGTTTTCCGTTTCGTAGCAGGCCAGATGTGCGGATGCACCCACACACATAGACGCGGGTGTTGCTACCTGTGTAGCCGGAGATCTCCCCAGGATCGCCAGAATTTTCACACCTTCTGTTGAATTGATTTGTATACGTTCGGGTGCGTGGTTTATTCTTGGCGATCCTGGGATCGTGGTAATTATCGTTGGTTTTGATAATTGTATTTGCTTTCCCCTATTGGAACAGCGTTTTAGTTTATTGCTGTTTCTCCGCAATGGCCTTTGTTTAGACGAAGTGCATTGCGGTAGGGTCGAAGGGTTAGCGAACGGACTGTTTTACGGCAATTTACTTATCGCCGGGGATTTGATGTTTGTCGACATCTGGCGCAGCTGTGTCAACCACTTGTGTTTATCCAGCTAATGGATTGGTACACATTTTCCATACTGGTCGTGTTCTTTGATCGCTGTGCAGGCATCGGGACTTGGAGCCCATGAATCTGTGCATACGTGGGGCTATTGACCACGGTATGGATGTCACCTTTGGTCAGGTGAAAAGGTGGACTTTGGGGGCACGTGTCTGTGGGCACTTGAAGTTTAGTCATAGGTGAGTATGTTCCTTGGTGGAAGGAAGGTATCTCAGCCTATGGTGATTTGTGCGGTTCGTGGGACCCCTACACCTGAGTATCCACAACTCATACATGCGTATCCGGAGGAGCATTGCAAACCGGTAGGTGTGTAGCAATTCCTTTTCTAGTTTTGCCACCGAAAATTGTCTAACGATTAATTTTACCTGTGTTTTGGTTCCAAATACAAACTCCAATAATTAATCAAAGGCTGGTCTTGTGGCTGAACTCCTAATACTTTCTCCAACTTCCCCAATCCACTCGACGTCTTCACTCGGCTTAGACAAATTAGTTTGTTTTTCCACTCCTCCACAAGCACCCTTATCTAAGTGATATCAATGCTGCTATAGCACTATGCCATTTTTGTGAAGCACATGGACCTTGTGCTATCTTTTGTACCCAAACTTTACGTGAAACAAAACTTGAAGACTTGTCGTTCGAAAATCAAATAATCGCCAACAAATTATATATATACAAATTTTACAAAGAACAATCATAAATTTATTAGTCTATAAATTTCGCTTAATCATCATTTTACAAAAAAAAACTGACACTAGATGCCGAAAAAGTTAACCGTGACCGTTTTTCTTTAGGTTCACCACACTACTGTTACAAAAAAACTCGACTGACTTTTCTTTCTGCTCCCTTTTCTTCTTTTTTCTTTCCGTTAACAACGTATATTTTCATCTTCCGTTTTTTAACCGTCGCCCACGGAACCATAACAAAAAACCGAACTTTTACCACCTGTCTCCCTCTCACCCCGCTCTCCACTCACGTCCACTTCGAAAAACAAATTCGAACTCGAAGAACTGCACGATCCACACCCGAATCAGGGTGGGTTCAAAAACTCACTTCAGGATCGTACAATTCTTCCACCACCTTACCATCGTACTATTTTAAAACAAAAGTATTAAATTCAATTATTGTTATATTTACAAAATGCAAATTATTAAATGATGGTGGTGGCCGACGTACGTAACAGGTGTCAACCCACGGGATCGTATAGGGATGCAGCCTTTGACAATAGGCCTCTTTTAGTGAATGTTACTTCGCCTTGATTCGGATACGGATACTACTGGATTGTAGTTAATACCCAGGATTTTTATAGTTGGATCGGCGACCCCTTTGCAGGCGGCAAGTTTTTTATTTTATTTTTAATATTGTCTACATTGTGAAGGACTGCTGGGTTATTAAATGACAATTTTGTCAGAGACAGTTTCCCGAGGAAATCTTCACAAGATACGTCTGGGCCGATCCAGAGGCATGTCGGATTTTTACCGACTAAAAGCACCTCTACGGTTGAGGTAATCGCGATTTGTTCTTGACATTCTTTAATGCTATCGGCTTCATGAAACAGATCATTCATGTATATAATCATCATCATCGGCACTACAACCGGGGCATCTTGGCCTTATTTAGCTAGTCTCTCCACCGGTATCCGGTGCTTATCCGAGACTTGTTAAATTGTCCATAATAATATGTTTTTCCGGGCAAGGTGAGTAGCCTTGCGCCTAACATCCATGTATATAGAATTCTTAATAATGTCCTTGGTCTTCAGAACTGGTACGTTATCATTGGCAATCTAGTGTGGACTGTACGGATTGCTTGCCATGGTGCAGAGTCCACGCTGTATGTCACAGTGTCTAGCCAGAACTTACCCAATGATTGTGTTTTGTTGGGGGCCCAGAGGATCCGACATTTTTCCCAATCTGCTTAAGGTATCAGAAATCGTCGGAATATTTATTGTATGTCGCTGATGTAGGTAAGTTCGTATTGCCTATTCTGGTGGATAATGTCGAAGATATGACACTAGAATATCGGGCCTGGGTGGATGAGATGAGATGATTTAGTGAAATCCCATTGCTTGGTGGCGTGTTGGCCTTAAATACGTTCCTCAACTTGGTTGCTACAGCATCTTTTCGGATGATATTGATATATAGGATATATGGGACATGTGTTTTGACGCGAGATAGTCCTCCATAAAGTCGTTTGACATTTTCTTATGGATCTCGTTGTGCTCCCAACGTCGTTCCTATCCGATGTAAACTTTAATTGCATTCCGATAATAATTTCCTAATGCTGGTGCGTCAACTTTCCAAGGTATTGGGACGATATAGCGGCCGTCTTTGGTTGGAGAGTGTTTTTCGATGAATACGTTTTCGCAGTATGAAATCTCGGCTTCACCGGTATCTTCTCCAGTGACAGGCAGGTCCCAGAAATCAAGTAGGTTCGCCTCGAACTCTAAAAGAGTTGTAAAGGCTGAGGTCCGTTTTCCAATTTTTCCGTTTCCTGGGTCTCCACACACGATCCATCCACCAAGTTAGGCATTTTGAAGTAACCACCCATCCTTCTTCTCTACTCCTGGACGTATCACCGTAGAATATGCTTGCCCACCTAATAATAGAGGAATGTGGGTTGGTTTGTTGAAGTGGGGATCTGTCAGTGGCTTATAGCGTTTGGGATGATAGTGAAGAACGTGTGATTCGAACTGACGGTATGACAGATAGAATCACCAAAAATTGAACCAAAGCGCAACCCATCAGGCCACCGCCGTGTGTACGAATTCGATTTCTAAACTCAAATACATTTGACTGATGTGGATTTGTTATGTTATCGTTATGGTATACGGCTCTGATGCATTTTCTTATTCGATTTTCGTTCGGTGTTCTTCACTATTTGCTTGTGTATTGTGTGTATCTGTTAGAAACGCTACAGGCTTGTTAAAGGAGGATTTCTAGGTGATGTGACTGGACATACTTGGGAGTGATCCGGTAACTCGTTAGACTACCTGTGCTTTTATATTCACGATTGGTAGATCTGGGTTTCCAGCTTAAGCTTCCAATCTCTCCCCCTACTCCGATGTTTTTGACAAGTGTCCGTTATATATATATATTGTAGCGAGCTTAGGGTTCGCTGGATTAATTATTTTGAATAAATAAGACCCGTTAAATCGATTTTGAATTAATATAACACTTTATTACTCCGTTAACCACAACCGTTACTTTTACCGTACACAACGATTTCTTGACTTACCGCCTCCGTACTTATCGCGTATTTTACTTCTTACTTATCGCTTGCTTCTCACTCGAGACTTATTACTTTCTACTTATTCTTCCGCTCTGCGTGCGACGTATTTATACCGTTTTTCCTCATTCTGATTTGGTGTATCTTTTTCCTCCGTTCCATAGTCTTGAATGTTCTATTCCAGTTTTCCAGTACTTCCTAAAATAATCTAGTACTTTGTTTCGGACTTTCTCGAAGATTCCAGTACTGATTGTCATATGCGTCACAATATATATATATATATATATTTTTTTTTTGTGGCAATCGCAGCTTCTGGACCAGATCCTCGGATATATAGTTAACTTGACTGCTCTGATCTAGTAAACTGAACGTTGCAATTATTAACTACAGCGTTGCAATAGCCGTAGAAAGAAACACACCAGAAGACGCGTCGGACTCATTGTGGCGTAGGTAAGTGCTGCTAGTTGATGAAGGATCAGTCCTGATCGGTGTGGATTTGGGATGCATTTGCGTAAGGTGAGGTCCGTGACAGGTTTTGCATATAAGATACTACCTTGATCTGCAAGGGGAACGATAGTCGAATCGATGCTTTACGCCACAGATACAAATCTTGTGATTACGTAGCAAGGCTTCACGATTCGACGCACTCGGGAACTTTGCACAGTCTATTACTGGATGTTATTCTGTCCAAATATTGGCGCAAGGCTAATAACTAATAACCTTGCCCATAAATTATTATGGAAAATTTAACAATCATCGAGACTTGCTAAATAAGGCCAAGACCGGATCCTGGTTGCAGTGCCTATGATGATGATGATGATGATGATGATGATGATTCTGTGCAAATAAAATACGTTTCTGTCAATTTTGCTCCTGGTTCATTGGGTGGGAGAGTAACATGTACTCTTGTCTGTGGGGTGCCGGAGTCTTTCATAGACACTCTTGAGGTTGCTGAGTAAGTCAAACGCTGTCGTTTTGATTTCGATGGTGTTGATATTCATTGAACAGGAAATCTTCCATTTCCTCTAAGGAGGGAAGTCTGGTCTTACAGTTACACAATCGTCGGATCGAGACCTCGCAGGATTACATATGCCAATGTCTGTTCTCCATTTATCTTGTTTCTTTTGAGATTGGAAACTAGTCTTTTAGTGTGATAAATGTATGCTATTATAGACTTTGCATTTCTTGGGATTGTTGGTCGTTGAGGTAGAGCTAACAAAGCATCTAGGTCTATTTTAACTAGATCCCTTGTATTGCCAAACATTTGGTCCTATGTTGACCAGGCAATTGGATAATTGTCTCCAGTTAAATCTAGATCACTATTTTTTTCCAGTTAGGTTCGACTTAAGTACAGCGAAGCGATCGATGTTGGACGCTAGGCTTTTTTGCACCACTGAATCTAACTGCTCGTTGAATTCATGGTACTTTGTGATATCTCCACTATATTCTCTTAAATTGACTTCTGGATTTTTGATACCACTTCCTTCCGCCGGCGTTCCTGTGTCACGTGATGCGTTTTCTCGCTTTAGTGTGAGTTTGGCAATGGCGTGTAGAAGTGCTTCAGTTGCGTTTTTGTTGTCCTGCTGAATCAGCTGGTGTGGCTGTGGCTGCTGTGGGGGGCAATGTTGTATCGGGATTTTGCAAAACATACCCAAATCCTTGAACCTACGTAAATATCTACTGAGCTGAGATGCCGTAAATTTGGGCAGGTCCGGATCGATGCATGGAGGATGTTGCTCATGGATATGTGGCGTTTCTAGTAGTTTCTGGCCCTGTGAGTAGGGCGTTAGAATATACTCACAGCTAGGCCAGCTTGTCGTAAGAGGCGACTAAAGGCCGAGTGGTAGCCGGGGTCCCAACGCCCTGTGCGCCCGGTGAAATACCACCCCATCAAGCTTTAGGCTCCGTGAAATGGTCGGGAGAAATCCCTGGCCATCTTTCGGAGCTTGGCTGATGGACCGGTTCGAGAAAAGGTTGGTTAGGTGGTAGTCGGTCCCAAGGTGAGATACCACCCCGTCACGCTGTACATTCCGCGATATCGCCGAGAGAAATCTTCGACGGTGTTTCGGATGTGTGGCTGATGGCCTGGACTGACACGGGGATAAGTCATGATGGTGTCTTCTGATATAAAGAATTCCGGAGGTAAAATAGTCTCCCATTCGGATCTCCGGGGTGGACTATGTCAGGGGGACATCATGCAGATATCATGATAAATAATGGATCTTTGAGAGGTTCGTCATCGCATAACCGGGCTAGCTCTCGAGGCTCGGCCCACGCTCGACTGGTGACGGCATTTTGTAACATCAGGGGCATCGGTTTCACCAATATTAACGTAAACGCCATCCACCAATATTTGCAAACAACGAAACCTGATATCCTTGCCCTAACTGAGACCCAGGTCGATTCGTCAATTGATTCGACATATCTTCGTTGTTCAGGATGCGATTTACATTCGAGATTCCGTTTTAAGGGCGGAGTCTGCGTCTTCGCACGGTCCGATCTGGTTTGCCAGAGGATGGAGGCGTTGGAAGCCAATAGTATGGACATCATGTGGTTGAGGGTCGTGCTGAGGAATTCCGTTAAATTTCTTTGTTGTCTTTATCGCTCCCCGAATGACGATCGACCGGCGACATTTTTCGAACATCTTTCACATACCGTCGACTGGATACAGATCAACCACCCAGCTTCTGAAATTGTTGTCCTTGGCGATTTTAATGTGCACAATTCCGACTGGTTGTTACATTCTTACAGAACCGACCAGGCTGGGAGGCTGCCGGAGATGTTTGCTGTAAGCCACAACTTGACTCAACTCGTGGAGGAGCCAACGCGAGTACCGGATGCCCGAGGCGATTATGCGAACACCCTGGATCTGTTTTTGACATCCGAACCGAGTATTTATACCGTAGAGGTTTCTGCGCCACTGGGAAACTCAGATCACTGCTTGGTATCTGTCCCGCAAGCACTTGCATACCAAGCGAATAACCGGCCTAGGCAGCTTCGCCATGTATGGAAGTATGGGGCTGCTAACTGGGACGATTTGCGAGATTTCTTCGCATCCTGTCCATGGTCGGAGGTGTGCTTCGGAGACTCCGATGTTAACGCTTGCGCGGAGTCGGTATCAGAGATTATTCTTCTGGGGGTGGAGATGTATATTCCACATTCCATCAAACGAAGTTCGTCTGATAAACCTTGGTTTGACAAAAAAATTCGAGCTGATTATAGCGGCAAAAAATAGAGCTTTTAAGCAATGGCGCTCCAATCCCACCGATGTTAACAGAACGAATTTTGTTAGAATCAGAAACTCGCACAACCAGGCGATTGATACCGCGAAGAAGGCTCACAACGACAGGGTGATCAATAAGCTCCTTCGGTGCCCAACTGGTTCGCGCTCCTTCTGGTCAATGGCAAAGGCTGTCAGCAGTAACTTAGCTTCCTCCTCTTTCCCTCCGTTGGTGACAGACAGCGGGACGTTAGTCACGAATCCAAAGGATAAAGCTAATGTGTTCGCGAATTTATTTTCCGCGAATTCAAACCTCGATCCCGGCCTTTTGGAGCCACCTGTGATCTCGCCGGTACAGTCTTCCATGCGGGATGTGAGATTCCGTCCGCGCACTATTCAACGCATTCTACGTGAACTGGATTGTAGCAAGGCACCCGACCCGGACGGAATACCAGCAATAGTCCTTAAGAACTGTGCTCCAGAACTATCGCCGGTTCTTGGCAGACTCTTCCGCTTATCTTATGCACGGAGGACCTTTCCTGCCAACTGGAAAATCGCTCGAGTTCAGCCAATCCCAAAGACGGGAAAAAAGTGTCTCCCACAAAATTACAGTCCGATAGCATTACTGTCTATTTTATCTAAGGTAATGGAAAAAGTCATCAATACAGAGTTGGTTAAGTATTTGGAGTGTAACGGTCTTCTGAATGATCGTCAATACGGATTCCGTGGCAGGCGGTCCACAGGAGACCTTTTGACACTTATAACCGATATATGGACATCTGCGATTGAACGGCATGGTGAGTCAAGGGCGGTCGCATTAGATATCTCCAAGGCTTTTGACCGCGTCTGGCACGGGGCATTGCTGAGCAAACTTCGTTCATATGGACTTTCCCAACAGCTTTGCGACTGGACGAGGAGCTTCCTCGAGAATCGATCGATCCGGGTTGTTGTGGACGACGAGTGTTCGGATCTGTATCCTGTTAATTCGGGGTTGCCCCAAGGTTCTATTTTGGCTCCAACCTTGTTCTTGCTTCACATAAATGATTTGTCGGAAACAACGGATAACAAAGTGTTCAGTTTTGCGGATGATAGTACGCTTGTTTCCTACTTTTCGAGTGATCGGCCGATTGGTGCATCAACGTCGCACCAGCTGAGATGTAGACAGATTGACTCTCTGAACCAGGATCTAGATAAAGTCCTGCAGTGGGGAAGGGCCAATCTTGTCGACTTCAACGCAACGAAGACCCAGTATACAACATTCACAAAGAAAAGTGGATCATCGGTTCCACAGCTGATGATGAGTGGACGGGCCCTCGAGGCTGGGGAAAGTTTGAAATTGCTCGGCGTCACGATCTGTGGGAATGTATCATGGCATAAACACGTATCGGGTATCGCCAGGTCAGCCTCAGGAAAACTGAGTTATCTTTTTAGAGCCAAGAAATACTTTACTCCGGCCCAACTTCTTCTCCTATATAAATCTCAAATTAGACCCGCGCTCAAATATTGTTCTCATATTTGGAGCTCGGCTCCTAAACATACCCTCGACCTACTTGAGAGCGTACAAAGACGAGCGATCCGCCTGATCGGGGACTCGGCGCTGACGTCGGGACTACAGTCGCTATCACATCGAAGGCGCGTAGCCGACTTATGTCTGTTTTACAGATATTATCACGGGTACTGTTCTTCGGAGATTCTTGGTATTGTTCCACGCAATTCGGCTTATATGTGCTCAACAAGACAATCCGACGGATCGCACCCGTTTGTGGTTCATCTCCCGACGGCGCGAACATCCCTGTATCAGAACTCGTTCCGTTACAGAGCGGGGAAGCTGTGGAACTCCCTTCCCACGCGAGTGTTCCCGGAGCGTTACAACCTGCAACTGTTCAAGAGGAACTGCAACAGTTATTTGATGGCATCTCGGGGCGCCCACTCGACGCTATAGGTTCGCCTCTCCCGAGAGAAGTCTAATAAAAAAAAAGATATACACGACCAATAGTAAAGAACAACACCACCAAAAGCACATCTATAGCGTTTGGGATGATAGTGAAGAACGTGTGATTCGAACTGACGCTATGACAGTTAGAATCACCAAAAATTGAACCAAAGCGTGTACGAATTCGATTTCTAAACTCAAGTACATTTGACTGATGTGGATTTGTTATGTTATCGCTATGGTATACGGCTCTGATGCATTTTCTTATTCGATTTTCGTTCGGTGTTCTTCACTATTTGCTTGTGTGTATTGTGTGTATCTGTTAGAAACGCTACACGTCCATTAAAGCCGTATACCACAGCAATAATATAGCATTTCCACATCAGTCGAATGTACTTGAGTTTAGAAATTGAATTCGAAAACTCGTCAGTGGCCTGATGCGTTGAGCGTTGGTTCTATATTTTAGTGATTCTAACTGTGATAGCGTCGGTTCGAATCACACGCTCTTCACTATCGGCGCAAACACTATAGATATCCCTTGGTCAATTCGTGGGGCTTGGAGGTGTTATTTGGAAACGCCACCTGTGATAAGCTCCGTGCAGCTATCGCCAAATGTAAAAGAATCCATATGTGGATGCTTCGTGCATAGATAATCTTAAGTTGTTCCGGTTTCACACCTGTAGCCGTCGGTAATTCGTAAGCATGGCTGGTGTCTCGATCAGCTGGTTCAGATGTAACTCCGGGATCCTCAGGTTCAATATATTCTCATACATTTATATATGTGCATTTTGATACCAATAAAATTAAATTAACAAATATATTATTTTATAGACATCACTTGAATTTTACACAGGATATTGTAGATATGAAACTCTTAAAAGAGTGTACAAAGATTTCATTCGAAATTCGAAAAAAGTATGAACAAGGTTTGAATGTAGAATTGAGTCGAACACGCCGTTTAGAAAGGTACATTTTTAACAATAACTATTGACATTGCCCAAGGATAGAAGGAGTAACTCATGTTGGAACATCCGCAGTTTCTTGATTTTTTAATGAAGTCCCTGGTGAGGGCGTCACATGGTCAGCAGAGGCAGACGATTCAGTTGACGTAGACGGGTCCATTGTAGATGTCGATGGTGACAAAGTTTATTTAGCAGGGTTTTCTAGTGTCTCTGGTTTCTTTTTCCTATGCTCGTAATTTACAAGTCTTTGACCGAGAAGATATTTGTCATTCCTTATGGCAACATATAGTTTCTTGAATTGTTTCATTTGAATACATATGATTTTTATAAAAGTTGATACTCCAAGGTAGAATGGGTATATCTCCCTACATACCATGTGTCTGATTGTCGGATCCTCGAAGAAAATTGGCACGATTGAGTGGGCGGCAACATAAGGTACAGCAAGAGCAAGTCCGAAGCGTCTGACTGATGGTGTAGCCACTTCACGAATAAGGAATTTCAAATCCATATCCCGCAAGCCATGGCGATACATGCGCTTAATAACACGCTTTAACCGGGAGTTTGGACCCATCAATATAATGGCACAACCTATTTTCATGTATAGTACACCGAAAGCCCAATCTTGCCGGAGGTAATGTACTGGCGTTTGGCTTATTGGCACGCGTAGAGGTATCAAAAGGACAAGTTCCAAGTATAGACCTGAAAGTAATGGTATTACTCCAAACATCAGAACGAATGTGATGACAGCTAATGCATACGAGGCACTAATCTGGAGCCAATTTTTGATCTTGATCATTACAGCCGCACGCTCTTGCGAATGAAGATTCACTACGATTGCTATACCTCCTGAAATGATCCAACAAAGATACGTCCCGATAACAGCTGTGCACAATTCATGAGGACGGGGTGTGTCCTCCGGGTTCGTCGAAACTTGATGGCTAGCAATGTGATTGGCTACAGACCAAACAGCCATAACTTGACGACCAATCCAAACAGGCACCGTCAATGTTACCAAAGAAAAAACAACCAAACTGATGCACATAAGCACCATCAAACCGAAAAGCCGAAAAGGATAAAATGTTGGCCGATCATATGGCTGAAATCTGATTGGTGCCTCACGTTGTAAAATAAATTGATGAGCTGCTGCCAATCCTTGATTGTGGTCTTGTTGCGCTCTTTCTGGTTCTGCTGGGCCACCGTTAACGTTTTCGGTTGCTTCATTGCCAAGAAGATAACTTTTGATTCCTAAAAACCGGGCGACAGTTTGACACCAAACCCGAAGGAGATCTTTAATCCACACACCTGCTTGCGATTGTTCGAATAATCCGGGTATAATTATCAGCAAAAAAAGCAATTGCAAACTCAATTCATTGACCTTGGAATCTTCGGATAAGGTGTACGGTAAAAACGTCGACCATGCTGACGTTAGTATCTGAATAGGTAGCCACAGAATGAACAAAACTGCTGAACCAAATGTAATAATTGATACTATCAAACGGCGAATGTGGTACAATATTGAATGATGTATCATCTCCTGTGTCGGGATCAAAACTGGATCGTTCAGGCTTCTAAGAAACCACAGCACTCCTGGTCGAAGAACCTCTTTCAGAAGAAAGATGAATGTTACAAAATAGTACTTGTACATCATTCCAAACATCCAATGCATTAACAGCGAACTTCCGAGAGCTTCGTGAAAACTGGCTTTTCGATCTTTTATTGTGGCATCGAACAATGGCAACGAGCAAATGTCTAACCACCATCCGCAAACTAAAGGAAGGCAGCCGACTTCCACAAATGAAAGCAACGCAACTTTTACAACAATGTAACACAATCCAAGCAACCATCGAATCTTGCTCATTCGGAATAAACGTGCAAAATAATAAAGCACAACTAGTACCAGTCCAATATTACAATATCCGAACAGTGTCGTAATAAGGCCATGAAAGTGGATCGGTTGGTTTTCATCAGGACGCAAGAGTCCTAGCCAGTTGATGACAAAATTTCCAATACAATATGGCGAGAATGCAAACGTAAAAATGAACATTGTGTTTAACAACATTACCCAAAATACATACTGGAGAAAGGCCATTCTTCCATCAAATCCCAAAAGTTGTTTCCATGTTAATTGTTCAGCTGCTCTATCCCTTTCCATTGGGTTCCAATTTGCTTCCTCATTTCCATTTGGCAAGTTAGCTGGATCTTCATTTAAAGCTCGATTTCCAGCTTCAGCTTCGGCATCAGCTGGTGGTGGTTCAGCGTTACCTATGGGCACATCAATAGGTGCTTCATTTTCATTATTGTTATTCTCGTTGTTGTTATTGTCATTAAGCTCAACATGCTCTTGAGCCGCAGCCTGCGGGATGATTTCATCCCTCACCAACCAATCCGGTGCACCACCATGGAGTATCTGTCCACGTAACCACACTAGTCCAACGGATGATAGTAAAGTGCATGTCACTACAAAACTCCCTCTGAAATGGTCCCAAGCGATATTCTCTGTTGACGAGAACACATCGACTGGCAATGAAAATATTGTATCAAAACTAGATCCACTAAATATAATATGATACGTTCTAAATGATGTCAATGGTACGATGCCAAACCAGGTTAGTGCCACAAAAGTATTATGTAACCAGTTTTTAGTAGTTTTAGCGATGGATGTTAAAAGTCCTCCAGCAACATCACGTAGTGGTAAAACCCGGGGCATATCTGCTGAATAGATTGGTGTAAATGAAAATCGATGACCGCATAATTCGCAGTATTTCTTTCGCGAAAATCTCATCCATTGCTGTAAACAATCTTGATGTATAAATTTTATGCTCCCTGTACAGATGCATGGATAGAATAAAGGACGATCGAATTGTTCTTCGCATCGGCAGACTCGGCATATATCGCCCTGAGATAAGTCATCCATAATAGTGAACTTTAACTTCTTCACTCAACCAACGAACGGTGTTACTTCGATTTAGAACAAAATGTTAAAATTTCGATATTTTGTCGTTGCTTTTATGTGCCACACCACGTCTTTATAGTAGATGTAAACTTTTCGTCTATCGGTGCTGTATATAATTTATCTATTTTCGGATTTTTATAAATTTCTATTTCACTATAACTTCTTTGACAGCTTGAACAAAAAAAATATTTTTCTAGATGTTATTATTATACGTTCCTATTTTTCTCGTCTTCCTCGGGGCTCGAATTATGACGTTTTACGAAAAGACACTACGGCAAATAAATTTGTGTGTGCTAAAGTTTCCTGTATTCTAGCTAGTAATATCATTTGAAGATTCAGCTAAGTAGTTGGTGACACGTTTATATTAATTATATTACTTATTATTAATGTTGTTGCTGAGTTTCTCTTTTAGGAATGTGTTGATACTTATCAGCTAATCACGTACCGGAATATAATAAAAATGTTGTACATATATTTTTTGGTTGAAGGGTTTAGGATTTGCTTACCTTTTTTGGGGTGATCTTGTGGGGTCCGTTTACCTCTGGAGCGGATGGCGTGAAAAGTGCGTCCTCTTGACTTCCTCCGGCGGGTGCAGGGGGTGTCCGGATGAGACACTCGGTTGTCGTAGGTTCCTTGGCAGCGAGGGTGGTCCTTCGAGGTTTCCTCTCAAGGCCTGGATGGTTACTCCGGGACAAAGCACATCGTCCTCACTTGGTCACCGAATGGATTAACCCGCCAATGGGGTTGAAGCGGCTGCGGCAATAGATTGTCAATAAACGTTTCCGGATTAACCCGCCAGTGTTGTTGATTTAGGGGGCGTAATAGATTGTCAATGAACGTTTCCGGGTTATGTGAAAACGTCCTTAATAAACGAGTCCGCACATGGAGAGCACAAGCTTCCCATCAACTAAACACGCCGCGAAAATGGTTATATATATATACATCTCAACTTTATTGGCTCATGTTTTTGTTTACACCTTGAAGCTTACATTAAAAAGTGGCTGATCGTTTGTATTTTGCTTCATTGATCCGACCAGGGGTTCGGCGAGAGGCTGACTTTAGGGAGACAAGGACGAATGTGTCGTTCATCTTGTCTCTGGCTTCTGGTCATCTTGCGATAACCAGAATCACCCACATCCGTGAAGATGTTGGGCTCGCTCTCAAGATATGTGAAAAGAAAGGGGAAGGGCGTATCTAAGGATAGTGTGGACAGGGTTAGTTCAGTTGTTCTTTAACTACTTCGATGGGGGGATGGTGGGAAAGAAATTGTACAAGACCGGTAGGTCTTGAGCGCGGTAGTGAACGCAGATCGCGTCTTTGGCGTCTGATAATCTGCGCTTTGGTCGGTTTTTTTTTTTTTTTTTTTTTTTTTTTGGTTTCGGTAGGAAGGTGGAAATCTTCAAAAGATACCTCTGGACCAATCCAGGAGCATCCCGGGTTTTTACCGACTAAAACCACCTCCCGCCAGGCTCATATTCCCGTTGGTCCCCGCGGCACTTTCCTTTAGATATTCCAATGCGGGGCGGGGCGGACTTAACCTGTTACTCCGCTCGTCGCGTCGCAACTGCTGCATCATTTCACAGAGAATACCATTTGTTACGGACCATGCCTGTTCTGAACTAAGCATGTATTATATTACTCCTTCCGGAGTAAACGCGTCATATTTACTTTTGCGGATCACATTCCTCAACTCTTTCCGTTTGTTGACGAATTCCGCATGCAACTGTGGGTAGGTGTTACGGTTTCTTGCTCTTTGTTGCAAGCGTCTTAACCTGTTGCACTCCGATCGCACATGGGCGATTTCTGAGTCCCACCAATACACTGGTTTGCTAGCCCCTGCTGGTTGTCTTTGTCGTGAAGCATCACATGCGGTAGTTAGCCACTTCATGACTTTTCCAGCCTGCCTGTTCGCATCGGCCTCTGCGTCAAACCGTGCGATTTGGTCTTTCAGTATATAATCGAGCAGTTCCGCATCGAGGTCCTTCTCTTTCCACCCATTTTTTTGGACTCTCTTCGCCTACTTGCCAGTGATGAATCCCCTGTGTGGTAATATTTCGTACATCACGGCTTGGTGGTCACTGTGGATGTAGGTGTCCAAAACTCGCCATCCATACTTCTGGCCAACATGGAGCTAGCAAATGTGATGTCGATTTTGGACCGGCCTCTCTCGTTTATGAAGGTGTCATCGATACCATCATTAAGCAACACCACATCTAGGACTACGAAGGCTTCAAGTAGTGCCTGGCCTCTACTGTTGGCCCTTGTGCTTCCCCAGTCTACTGCCCAAGCGTTGAAATCTCCAGCAACTATAAGAGGGCTCTTGTACAGTGCGTGCGTGTTTGTAGTGTGTCAGCAGTAGACCCAATGGGATGGGTACCGGAATCCTCTATTATAAAGGAGAATGTTGTTGGGAAGGGTGCTTTCTTCAGTTTTGTACTGAAAACGAAATTGTGGTGGTCGGATCCCAAGAGATCGAAAGAGAGAACGGCCCAGAACGCAAGACTCCCGTACAAATAGGTTCTCGCTGCTCTGAATGCTTTCGAAGCACTTGTAGGCCAATTGTAGCAAGTACTCGTTGATAGGAGTAATGGAGGCACCTTCGTATGATGGGAGTTGGTGTAAGGGCGACCGTCGGGCCTTCTAGAGTGGTTGGTGCATTTCTGAGGAATTTTCTTTCGAAAACTCGAACTCTTTCCATTTGGGCCGAAGACATGCAGGGCCATATGGGAAACGCGTGTGATATTACTGATCGGATTAGCTGCTTATAGCAGAGAAGCTTAACTTTGGTGTCAACTTTGTTGCTCCGCTTAAAGATGTTGTGCAGTTGCTTAGACCGACCGAGGCCCCTTTGAAGAATGTAGGTCACATGTTTGATGAAATTCATTTTTGGGGTATAGATGACCCTTTGGCGGATTTGTATGTTGTCCAAGTGTTCCGCCGAACACTGTTTACCGCAGAGAAACGAATACACCAACGGAGCGCACACAGCACAACATTGGAACGGAAATGTTTTGTCTTTATTTTTGAATTTTATTTTTGTTTTAGAGTTCGGTCTCCACTTACGTCTAGGACACACTTTTGATTTTTCGCTTATCTTAAGTTGCACCGTTTTTGAAAACTACATTGAACCACACATTCGTTACACACTCGACGTTATTTCTTATATATTTTTATTTTTTTATTTTTCACGATATCGCAACGCGGAACGACCTCCTTATTGGGTTCTCTGTAACTTTCTGTTCGAATTAATTTTTCCTAGGACGACTGCCCATCTAAATTTTCCTATCCATCCTATCTATCTCTTATCTTCAAGAGAAAATTTCCATTTTTGGTTTTCGATTCCAACTTCTTATCGGAATCTTGTTTCGAAGGATCAAGTGTGCCGCCACTTCTTTCTTGATCATATCATGGCCTTTGTTTACGTTACCCATCTGGCTAACGACAACAGAGTTTTTGTGTGCTTCAGATCGGTAACAAAGGGACCGTGGGATTTAGTTTATAGATCGCATTTCCTAATCATAAACATCTAGCGTGGGATAGGTGTTTACGATGTTTATGATCGCAAGAATTGTTGGTCGGCGGTAGAATCGCTAGGTCTTTGTTTGCGCACCCGCGCTTGTCGATTTGGACTCTTGCGAGGAATTTATGTTGCTAATTGCTATTAGCTACATGAGGAGATTATTCTGTTTGTTTTCAGAAGAATGCGTTTAATGGATGAATCGAATGGATACATTGGATGGATGCATTGAATTCAATATTAGGGAATTTTGAACGTTAAGTTCGAATGATTTTTACTATTGAATTCAATGTTGGGGTATTTGGAATGTTACCTTTTGTTTCAAGAGGAAGGAAGGACTTATGAGGAACGTGTCTGTGGGCACGAGTAATGGATATAGGTGAGTATGTTCCCTAGTGGGACGACGATATCTCAACCTATAGTGGGTTGTGTGGCTCGTAGAACTGCCACAACCCCAAGATATTTCATCCTGCCCTGTGGTCTAATCGTAGTACCTCCTATTTGTATTCGGATATTCTGTGAATATCGAGAAGTAGGTTGGGAGTGTTTACTACTCAGAATTATAGCTACTGCTTTAGATGGGTTAAGTCGTATTTTCCATCGACTGTAATACTGATACAGTTCGTCCAGATGACGGTTGAGTCGGTTTATTCTGAGTTTTGGGCTTTTAGATGACGTGTACACGAGAACGTCATCCCCATAGCAAATCTGGTTTACTCTACCCTCCACAGGGCGAGGAATATCTGAGGTGTAGATATTAAATAAGATTGGACCTAGAATGGAGCCCTGTGGTACGCCTGCAGCGGCGTTGAAAGTTCGGGAAAGCTTTCCATTCACTCGAACTTGGAAGGTTCTGTTTAAAACACCAAAAATTGAACCTAAGCGTTACCCATCAGGCTACTGGCCGTGTTTAGAATTTGATTTTTAAACTCGACTATACTCCACTGATGTGAATTGTTATGTTATCGCAATAGTATACGGCTCTGATATATTTTCTTATTCGATTTTCGTTCGGTGTTCTTCACTATTTTCCTTGTGAATTGTGTGTGTATCTGTTAGAGACGCCACAATACTACACAGCGTTTTACTGAGGCCAGTATTCAGTAATTTAAAAACGAGATCTTCGATCCAGGTTGTGTCAAAAGCCTTTTCAATGTCCAGGCTCATCGCAATGGTGGGTTCTTTATTAAAGAGGCGCACGCAAACGTGGTTTTGAAATATGTTGAGAGCTATAGTGGTGCTGTGTGCTCTTCTAAATCCAAATTGGAAATCAGGTATTAAGTTCCTGGCACTGATAAAGTTATTTAGCTCCTCGTATATGAACTGTTCATATATTTTGCTGATGCACGTGAGGAGCGAAATAGGACGAAAGCTTGAGGGGTGATAATTTGGTTTCCCAGCTTTTGCTATTGTGCAGACAACAGCATGCTTCCAAGCTTGGGCAAAGTATCCCATGTTGTAGGCATGGTTGAGCAGAATGGAGGGCTTTATGAAGAATAAAGTAGAAAGCCTTCGGAATGAGTGGTAGGACATGTTGTCGATACCGGGTGAGTTCTTGGGGTTTCGAGATTTAACTAGGTTCTGTAGGGTATTTGGTGTGACGAAGCCGTGACTATTATCACGTGTGTCGTCGAAGTATGCACTGTTAGCTGAGTTAAAGACAACTATTGGGTCGTTAAAGTTGTCTAATTTATTGTGAACCTATGAACTAATTATTGCATTAGTTTCCGGGTCGCCATCCTCGAGAGTGAGCTTGTGATTATTTTCAAAGGTCTCTCCGATGATGTTTGCTTTATTGGCATCATTATTGACAACAAGACCGTTGTGTATGATTGGCCAAGTGATACGAGAGGTGCCACATATCTTTTTAACATTTTTATAAATGTTCTGGTCCATCTGAATACCCTACAGTTTGTCTTCCAATTGTCGGGTGCGATTGCTTTGGATTTTTAGTTTTATCAGTGTGCCAATATTGTGAATAATGGCTCCCTTTGCGTAAAGCGGTGACAATGTCTCATTCTGCAGAGCTTTTTACGCTCCCGAATGAGACGGAGAGTGAGGTCGTCAAGGGGAATCTGATAAGTCTTTTCAAGTTTGTACTTCGGAACATGAGTCTCAGAAGTTTTAACTAGAATCTCGTGAAATCGTCTTGCAGCGTTATTTATCTCAACTGTCGTTAGGTTTCTGTCAGTGGGGAGAGAGAGTTGGTGGAGTATTTCGTTCAATGTAATATTGAAGTTGTCCCAATGTGTGCGCCCATAATCGGGTATGTGTCTGACATGAGCCCGGGATGCTCGATAGCCGCGGATGAACATGGTCACAGCGTTGTGGTCAGATACACCCGCCGATATTTGAGGAGGAGTGATTTGGGGAAGTAAATCTTTGGACACAACAAAGATGTCCAGGATAGTGTTGCCTCATGTACCAACCGTAGGTGCGACTATTTCGAAGTTGAGGGCATGCCAGTTACCGATACTTTGTTAAATTGTTTTACTCTTTTTATACTTAAAATTAGTGAGGTTTACTTCGCTTGTTATGACTGCTTATTAAGTTATGCTCTGGAGCAAGGCTAATAACCTTGCCCGGAAAACCAAATTATTATGGAAAATTTAACAATCTTCGGGGCTTGTTAAATAAGGCCAAGACCGGATCCCGGTTGTGGTGCCGATGATGATGATGATTAAGTTATGTACTCTTGAATTGGCCAATAAACGACAATAAATAAAGTACCCAAACAAGCAAATCAATGGCTATTGAGGTCATTTAAATGATTACTGAAGTTGCCTGTGAGTAGGGCGTTCGAATATACTCACAGCTAGGCCTGCCTGTCATCAGAGGCGACTAAAGGCCCAGTGGAAGGCGGTATCCCAACGCGTTGTCGCCCGGTGAAATACCACCTTCTGTCTGTTTTACAGATATTATCACGGGTACTGTTCTTCGGAGATTCGTGGTATTGTTCCATGCAATTCGGCTTATATTCGCTTCACAAGACAATTCGACGGATCGCACCAGTTTGCGGTTCATCTCCCGACGGCGCGAACATCCCTGCATCAGAACTCGTTCCGTCACAGAGCGGGAAAGCTGTGGAACTCCCCTTCCACGCGAGTGTTCCCGGAGCGTTACAACCTGCAACTGTTCAAAAGGAACTGCAACAGTTATTTGATGGCATCTCGGGGCGCCCACTCGGCGCTATAGGTTCGCCTCTCCCGAGAAGGGTCTAATAAAAAAAAAAAAAAAAAAAAACACCGTCAAGTTTTAGACTCCGTGAAATGGTCGGCCGACTTACCGTAAGATGCGCCTAAAGGTTGAGTGATAGGTGGGGCCCCAACGCCCTGTCGCCAGGTGAAATACCAACCCATCAAGCTATAGGTTCCGTGAAATGGTCGGCAGAAATCCCTGGCCATCTTTCGGAGCTTGCCTCGGCCGGACCGGTTCGAGAAAATGTTGGTTTAGGTAGAAGTCGGTCCCAAGGTGAGATACCACCCCGTCACGCTGTACATACCGCGAGATCGTCGGGAGAAATTATCGGCGGTGCTCCGGATGAGTGGGTGATGGCTCAGACTGACACGGAGATAAGTCATGATGGTACCTTCTGATATAAAGAATTCTGGAGGTAAACTAGTTTCCTATTCGGATCTCCAGGGGGAACATCATGCAGATATTATGATAAATAACCGAACTTTCGGAGGTTCCTCATCGCATAATCGGGCTCACTCTCGAGGCTCTGCCCACGCTCGACCGGTAACGGCATTTTGTAACACCAGGGACATCGGTTTCACCAATACGAATATAAACGCCGTCCACCAATATTTGCAAACAACGAAACCTGAGTCATAGCGTTGGTTTGAATCACTTCACTATCGTTGCAAACTCCATAATGTCCTTGCTCTAACTGAGACCCAGAGCGATTCGTCAACTGATTCGACATATCTTCGTTGCTCAGGATACGACTTACATTCGAGATTCCGTTTTAAGGGTGGAGTCTGCGTCTTCCTGCGGTCCGATCTGGCTTGCCAGAGGATGAAGGCGCTGAACCCAATAACATGGACATGATATGTTTGAGGGTCGCGCTGAGGAATTCCGTTAAATTTCTTTGTTGTCTTTACCGCTCCCCGAATGACGATCGACCGACGACATTTTTCGAACATCTTTCACATACCGTCGACTGGATACAGATCAACCACCCGGCTTCTGAAATTGTTGTCCTTGGCGATTTTAATGTGCATAATTCCGACTGGTTGGTACATTCTAACAGAACCAACGAGGCTGGGAGGCTGACGGAGATGTTTGCTATTATCCACAACTTGACTCAACTCGTGGAGGAACCAACGCGAGTGCCGGATTCCCGAGGCGATTATGTGAACACCCTGATCTGTTTTTGACATCCGAACCGTGTATTTATACCGTACTGTGCCACTGGGAAACTCAAATCACTACTTGGTGTCTGTCGCGCAAGCACTTGGGTTTCAAACGAATAACCGACCTAAACAGCTTCGCCATGTATGGAAGTATGGGGCTGCCAACTGGAACGATATGCGAGATTTCTTCGCATTCTTTCCGTGGTCGGAGGTGTGCTTTGGAGACTCGGATGTTAACGCATGCGCAGAGTCGTTCACCGAGATTATTCTTCTGGGGATGGAGATCTACATTTCACATTCCATCAAACGAAGTTCATCTGATAAACCTTGGTTTGAAAAAAAATGCGAGCAGATTACAGCGGCAAGAAATAGAGCTTTTAAGCATTGGCGCTCCAATCCCACCAATGATAACAGAACGAATTTTGTTAGAATAAGAAACGTTTGCAACCAGGCGATTGATACTCCGAAGAAGGGGTACAACGCCAGAGTGACCTGTGAACTCCGTGAGTGCTCAACTAATTCGCGTCCCCTCTGGTCAATGGGAAAAGCTGTCAGCGGTAACTTCGCATCCTCCTCTTTCCATCCGTTGGTGACAGACAGCGGGACGTTAGTCACAAATTCAAAGGATAAAGCTGATGTGTTCGCGAATTTATTTTCCGCGAATTCAAACCTCGATGCCGGTCTTTTGGAGCCACCTGTGATCGAGTCTTTCATGCGGGATGCGAGATTTCGCCCGCGCACTATTCAACGCGTTCTACGTAAACTGGACTGTAGGAAGGCAACCCGCCCGGACGGAATACCAGCAATAGTCCTTAAGAACTGTGCTCCAGAACTATCGCCGGTTTTTGGCAGACTCTTCCACTTATCTTATGCACGGAGGACCTTTCCTGCCTACTGGCAAATCGCTCGAGTTCAGCCAATCCCAAAGAGGGGAAAAAAGTGTCTCCCACAAAATTACCGTCTGATAGCATTACTGTCTATGTTATCTAAGGTGATGGAAAAGGTCATCAACGCCGAGTTCTTTAAGTATTTGGAGTGCAACAGACTTCTGAATGATCGTTAATACGGATTCTGTGGCAGGCGGTCTGTGGCGTTTCTAACAGATATACACACAATACACAAGCAAGTAGTGAAGAACACCGAACGAAAAATCGAATAAGAAAATGCATCAGAGCCATATACTGTAGCGATAACATAACAATTCCTCATCAGTTCAGTGTACTTGGGTTTAGGAATCAAATTCGTACACGTGGTAGTGGCCTGGTGTGTTGAGCATTGGTACATTTTTAGTGGTTCTAACCGACATAGCGTCAGTTCGAATCGCACGTTCATCACTATCGTCGCAAACGCTATAATTGGTCACCCCGATGTGATCTGTGTACACACAGCACACACTTTCCCATAGTAAACAGAACTTCACGACTTCCGCATAGAGCACCGGCACACTCGCCTGCTCCGACGTTCTCTCGCTCGCTCGTTCCTCGCTCCGTCGTTCGCACACGAAGTTGATCGTAACAAAGTTACTGAGGAAGGAGTAGTGTGACGTTTCTAACAGATACACACAATACACAAGCAAATAGTGAAGAACACCGAACGAAAAATCAATGACCCATAGCGATGACATACCAATTCCACATCAGTTGAGTGTACTTAAGTTTAGAAATCGAATTCGTACAAGTGGGGGGGGGGGGGGGGGGGGGGGGCTGATGTGTTGAGCATTGGTTACATTTTTAGTGATTCTAACTGTCATGGCGTCAGTTCGAATCACACGTTCTTCACTATCGTCGCAAACGCTATAGGTCCATGGGAGAACTTTTGACACTTATAACCGATATATGCACATCTGCGATTACGCGGCATGGTGAGTCAAGAGCGGTCGTATTGGATATCTCCAATGCTTTAGACCGCCTCTTCCACAGGACCTTGCTGAGCAAACGTCGTTCATATAGACTTTCCCAGCAGCTTTGCGGCTGGACGAAGAGCTTCCCTGAAAATCGATCGATCCGGGTTGTTGTGGAAGACGAATGTTCGGATCTGTATCCTGTTAACTCGGGGGTGCCCCAAGGTTCTACTTTGGCCCCAACCTTGTTTTTGCTTCACATAAATTATTTGTTGGGGACAACAGATAACAGAGTGTTCAGTTCTGCGGATGATACTACGCTTGATCCCGCCTTTCCGAGTGTTCGGCTGATAGGTGCATCTACGTGGCACCAGCTGAGATGTAGACAGATTGACTCTCTAAATCAGGATCTAGATAAAGACCTGCTATGGGGAAGGGCCAATCTCGTCCACCTCAGTGCAGCGAAGATGCAATATACAACATCCACAAAGAAAAGTGTAAACACGTGTCGAGCATCGCCAGGTCGGCCTCAAGAAAGCTGAGCTATCTTTTTAGAGCCAAGGAGTATTTTACTCCGTCCCAACTTCTTCTCCCGTATAAATCCTAAATTAGACCCGCGCTCGAATATTGCTCTCATGTTTGGAGCTCGGCTCCTAAACATGCCCTCGACCTACTTGAGAGCATACAGAGACGAGCGATCCGCCTGATCGGAGACTCGGCGCTGACGTCAGGACTACAGCCGATATCACATCGAAGATGCGTAGCATACCTCTGTCTGTTTTACAGATATTATCACGGGTACTGTTCTTCGGAGATTCGTTGTATTGTTCCACGCAATTCGGCTTATATGCGCTCCACAAGACAATCCGACGGATCGCACCAGTTTGTGGTTCATCTCCCGACAGCCCGAACATCCCAGCATCAGAACTCGTTCCGTTACAGAGCGGGAAAGCTGTGGAATTCACTCCATGCGTAAGTGTTCCCGAAGCGTTACAACCTGCAACAGTTATTTGGTAGTAACTCGGGGCGCCCACTCGGCGCTATAGGTTCGCCTCTCCCGAGAGAAGTCAAGAAGAAGAAAAAAAAAAAGAAAAAAATATACCAACCACAGCCTAAGCAGCAAGGCGAAATAACATCGTGTATACGCGAATGTGATCAGATACGTATCAGCTTTGATTCTAACGTTTTTGTTGCCTGGGTTCGAATCACATATTACTCTTCGTCGCAAAACTTTATAAGGGTATTTACCAGAAATACAATCAATCAAATATGCACTGTACTTAATTAAAACTAATTTTTGATAAGCCAAAATTATAAAAACAAATATAAGACCATCAGCACATCAATGGCATGGAAATTTGAGACAGGATCTTTAATAATTGGTAGGTGTTGTTTTGCCTTTATATTGCAGCGTAATAAAAAATGCGGATTTATTGATCCACCTTTCATTGTAATGCTCAATTCAATGGACTCTTGTAGATTTACTAAGTTGTAATGAAGGAATTCAGAGACATTAAAAATGACAAGTTTTTGTATACTCTAGAAGGGACAGTATTGTCACGCTAGTCGTTTAAATAAAATGCGGCCCCTAACATAAACTAATCAATCAATTTTGTTGTCATTTCTAGAAACTCAACAATCACCCCAGCAAGTAAATGTTCAACAGCAATTTATTCAACAACCGCAACAGATCCAGCAACCACTTCAGCAGGAACCTATGCAATTTCAACAACAGTTACCCCAAAGTCAGATAACCCAGCGAATAGGTTTAAATATCACACAGGCGGTTCCTGATCAGCAACCGGGACCTTCTACAAGTATTCAATATCAACACCAAACACAGGTAACTTATTAAAGAAAATAATAAAGAAAACTCGAAAAACGGTTACAATGTGACCAAAATATTTCAGGTAAAATCGCCGATAATGAACAATATAACAGTACAGCAGTTCATGCCGATGACATCACCTGATGGAAAACTTCAACAACAACCTCAAATACTCCAACAAGTTATAATTAGCCCATCTTCTTCAACAAGTACAATGCCAAATAACTTTGGGTAGGTTATAATATCATAATGAATTTCAAACAAAATTTACCTGAAGCTCTTTGTATTACAGAGGTGCTAATTATACTCCGTCGCAATCAATTGTTGAGACACCAACAAGACGAACACGAAGGAGTGCTGCTATCGCTAGTTATGAACAACAACAACAATTGCTGCAGCAACAACAACAACGTCAAAATCAGTTGCAACAACAGCAGCAGCAACCGCAAGATTCTCCTAAGCACTTTGGAGAAAGTCCACAGCACATTGTTAATGCGCACCAAAAGAGGCAGACTTCTGTTGTTATGCAACAACAGCAACAAGTCCTGCAATCGCAACAACAACAAATATTACAACCCCAACAGCAACAATATCCGCAGCTAGTTGCTCAACAAACTTCGGTGATACAACCGCATACAACTGTTATACAGCAACATCATCATCAACCTGTGATCCAACAAAATCACCAACAGAAGTCCGTAATTCTGGCAAATACAACGCAACCATCGGTGATAATGCATCAACAACCGCAAGTGAATAATATGAACGCTCACTTGATTGCACAACAAATGCCCCAACAACCACGAGCACAGCAGCACATACCTTCGAGTACGAATCAGTCAACACCACAGCGAGTGCCGCAACCTCAGAATCCAATACTGGATTTACAACAACCACAAACTAGTGTACAAATGCAACCCAGTACATCCCAGCAGCATTTGCAGCAACAGCAGCATCCGTTACAACAGCATATGCAATCACAACAGATTACGCAGCAGCAACACCAATCGCTGCAGCAACAACAATCGCTGCAGCACCAACAATCGCTGCAGCATCAACAATCGCTACAGCAACAACAATCGCAGCACCATCAACAATCGCAGCAGCATCAGCAGTCGTTACAACATCAGCAACAACAACAGCAATCGCAACCGCCACCGTCACCTCATCATATACATCAACAATCTCAACAAATGCAGGCACATCAAAATCAACTGTCCTTACCCCAACAACAAAACCATCAGGTACAAAGTCAACATCACCCACAACAAATACAGTTCCAGCAACAATCACCACATCGCCAGCAAATGCAATCACAACCAACGACACCGGTTAGAACACAACCACAGCAGCAAATTAAAACACATCCCATCCATTCGCAACAATCCCAACAAATGTCGTCACCAGTGCATAGTCAAATGCCGCAACAGCAACCTCAACAACATCTACAACCATCACAAGAATTCCCTCTACAACCTTCTCAAGGTCAGCAAATACGGCAGTCACCGCAACAAACATTACAACAAACACAATTGGCCCAACCACAACAGGCATTACAACAGCCTCAAGTTCAACAAATGAATTTATCTCAATCCCAACAGTCTCAAGAGCTTCAGCAGCCTTCAGATTCTCAAAACCTTTCCAACTCCCAGCAGCCTCAAGTAATTCAAGGACAATTCCAAAATGTCCTCAACTTGCAAAGACTACATTATGCCCAACAAAAACAGTTACTATTGCAACAATCTACGCAACCTCAACCCCAAAAGACCACGCCACGAAACAATGAATACCTTCAACAACAAAGCAAAAACTTCGATTTGCGTGGTCCATCTCCAGCTCAAGCGAGTACGGCACCCGATTCCAATCAAATAGTACAGCCTGCCCAACAACAACCACAATCCTCAGTTCTAACAAATGGCCCCAATAGCACCACGATGACACCAACAAACACATCTCAAACTACTCCAGTGTCAACGACAACTGACCACAAGCCTTTGCGGTCAACCTCAAATAAGACAAAGTCCACAAAGTCAACCTTAGCAACTTGTCCCTCAGATAAACGCAATCAGCCTCGGGTATGTATCAGGCGCCTAAAAGCCGAGGACGACAAGCTCTTGCAACAGAGTATTAAAGAATTTATCAAAAAGTCACCAGAATTAGCGAAGAAAATTGGTTTGATTGACTCACATAAAGTCAACACGATGGCACCTAATAACAAGTATCCGGCGCCATCCTCTGATACATTCTCAATGATGAAAGCAGCTGAAGATAAACGGGTAGCTACAAAGAGAAAGTCATCCAATGCCATCGATGAAATACCTCCGGAACAATTATGTGAGTCCGATTTTGCTTATTCAAATTTGCACTCGATTTTACTTATCCCCATTTGCTTTATGGTTTCTAATTATTCTGGCATTTTCCGTCCATCTAACTTGTTCTCGTTGTATATGGATTAGCTTCGTCACTGTTTAATTTTTCTAAATCAACTTTACTTCCCTCAAATTCGTTTTTATCATGGCTCATCTATTGATTTAATTTTTCGTATTTATTTTGGCTTTTATAATTGTTATAACTTCCATATTTCTCTGTTATTCTCATCTGTACTCATTCTATAATTTGTCTGCGGTGTGCGGTGCGGCGAACGAGGATTATAATAATTATCTCTGTTATAATGTAAGGTCGTCATTTATCCTTTGATATTTAATCCCTAGAAAATAGAGTGATTCATCCGACCAATGAACCAGTTTACTACACCCCGAACTAATTTTAATAATGCACTAATTATTCTTTAATTTTATGTTGGTAATTTTGTAATTTATCTCGGTCAGATTTTGATTCCCTACTAATGCATCTCTCATATTTTTCCTACTATATAAACTGCTGATCTTTTTATTTCTATTTTTTCTTTGTATCCGTTCTTCAAAGACACTCCTCATTGCTAAATTTGCTTTCTAGGTGCATTGGATTCTATTTTGTTCGTTATTTATTTACAAGGGCGTTTGTCTATTGGCGGCTTTAGTCAGATTTCGTGGTTTTCACTCCATTCAGCAGACTGCTTATTGGACTCGGGCGTATGGTAATACAAACACGTTTCATCCAACGTCACTAAACATCGAAAAAGGTCCGCTCGATTACAATGCAACAACGTCAAACCGGCCGTAGAATCATCAACACCCTGCTGTTTTTGGTGGACGGTCGGCAAGCGCGGCACCCATCGTGCCGATAGCTTTTTCATCTCCAAAAGATCGTGCAAAATGTTTCCAGCCTGTTCTTTTGAGATGCCCACGGCCTCATCGAAATCGCGTATCTTAACTTTACGACCACTTAAAACGACAAGATGCACTTGATTTCCGATTTCCGATTTCCTTCTAGAACGAGGTTGGTCTTCGGTGCTTTTACGACCCATTTTAAATTCACTAAACCACCGATAAACAATTTTTCTCGAAGGAGCAAATGTAGGATAACATTTCTGCAACCATTACAATCATTGTTCAGAAGTTTTTCTCATCAAAAAAACAATCATCAGTGTTCACTTGACGTTCGAAAGGCAAGGACGTTTTACATTGCGCTCCTCGCCACACATTGAATACACAAAAAAAAAAATTGAAAATATATAAACGCGTACACGGGTTCTCTATAAATAGTGCTAAGTGAATAGTGTAAACCACAAAAAAAAAAAAAAACGTGTAAAAGACGTTGTCTTTACCGCTCCCCGAATGACGAGCGACCGGCGACATTTTTCGAACATCTTTTACATACCGTCGACTGGATACAGATCAACCACCCAGATTCTGAAATTGTTGTCCTTGGCGATTTTAATGTGCACAATTCCGGCTGGTTGTTACATTCTAACAGAACAGACAGGCTGGGAGGCTGGCGGAGATGTTTGCTGTAAGCCACAACTAGACTCAACTCGTGGGAGAGCCAACGCGAGTGCCGGATTCCCGAGGTGATTATGCGAACACCCTGGATCTGTTTTTGACATCCGAACCGAGTATTTATACCGTAGAGGTTTCTGCGCCACTGGGAAACTCAGATCACTGCTTGGTATCTGTCGCTCAAGCGCTTGCATATCAAGCGAATAACCGGCCTAGGCAGCTTCGCCATGTATGGAAGTATGGGGCTGCTAACTGGGACGATTTGCGAGATTTCTTCGCATCCTTTCCATGGTCGGAGGTGTGCTTCGGAAACCCCGCTGTTAACGCTTGCGCGAAGACGGTATCAGAGATTATTCTTCTGGGGATGGAGATGTATATTCCACATTCCATCAAACGAAGTTTGTCTGATAAACCTTGGTTTGACAAAAAATGCGAGCTGATTACAGCGGCAAAAAATAGAGCTTTTAAGCAATGGCTCTCCAATCACACCGATGTTAACAGAACGAATTTTGTTAGAATAAAAAACGCGTGCAACCAGGCGATTGATACCCCGAAGAAGGCTCACAACGACAGGGTGATCAATAAGCTCCTTCGGTGCCCAACTGGTTCGCGCTCCTTCTGGTCAATGGGAAAAGCTGTCAGCGGTAACTTCGCATCCTCCTCTTTCCATCCGTTGGTGACAGACAGCGGGACGTTAGTCACGAATCCAAAGGATAAAGCTAATATGATCGCGAGTTTTTGCGTTTAGTTAAATGAACAAACCATTAAGGACTGACTACACGTGTAAGCAAAATAAAAGGCAACCTATATCCGATTACCCGGCATGTTTTATTCCTTCTTCCCTTCGTCGGTGGTGTATCGTCGTGGTCCATTGTCCGTGGACGACGCATTTGCGCTCATTGTTCCCTTTCACTCGTATTAACATTGTCAGCGGAAGGTGGATAGACAAGGAATTATTCGGTTCCGAATAACGCGGTGACACAGACGATTTTATAGGTGCGGGAAATAGAAAAGTGGGAAGGAAGTGAACCAGGTGCCCGTGTCTTGGCGCACATACTTCCCCTACCCCCACAAATTTCCTACTTAAATTATATTTCTCGCTTGCAACCAAGCAGCATTAATTCCCTCAGAAAATAATTCCGGCTCACTTCCTGCTTAAACCATTTCCCTCGCTTGTAACCAAGCAACATTTAGTTTCCCCGAAAACCATTTCGGCTCCCGTCCTACCTAAACCATCTGAAATAATACCAATTCTCCTTACTGGTAAGTCACCAGCACGATGCGTTGTATTTCCGCGAAACAACCATCGCAACGACTAAGACCCATGTCCTTTTGTCTACCCGACAACTCATACCCGTACTTGGTTATGTCCCCGAAACCGATTTCTCCGTACACACGGCGACAGAGGAATCTAATCCAGCCAGTACGGCCATAATTCTCTGGAACTAAATTCTCTATTCACGCATAGCAACCAGTTTCAAGTTCTTAGTAAGTCGCAGGGAGTTTTACTTGGCGATGACTGCACGGCCACGACACCACGAATGGATTCTTGCCCATTTTAGTCAGTCGAGTCACAACCACCAAGGTGCACACATACATTTTAGTCAGTTTACACTCCTCAAACGAGGCACACGTCACCGGTCGGAGCGCCAGTAAGAAAGGATAATACGCGTATCTTAAAGTCGAGGATTTTTAAAGTCGTGAGTCGGAGAGTTAATGTGCGTGTCTTAAAGTTGAGACTTCTTAGAGTCGCGAACCCAACTTCCGAATGAACTTAGAAAGCACGAGTGTTGATCTAAGTACGAGCGTTTCAAAGACAAACTGTCGGCCGTATTTAGTATCGCGAGCTTAGAAATATACCTTTTTGAAGGGGTTTTATCGGCAAAGCCCACAAGCCTGCAAGCAATGTGAAATTGAATTCTTTATAAATTACGAAGCGTGAATCGGTAAAAAAACAAAAAACCAAGTGTGATATAATAGCTTAAGGAACTGAAAATAAAGAAAGAACACTCGTTACAACAGTCACCCGAGAATTTTATTTCCGCTCAGTTTAATTCAGTGGTTCTGTGTCCGCTCCGCCATTTCGCACCTCCCGACGAACCACCTTCGCCAGAGTCTATCATTTTCATCGGAACAACGTCGTTGGGGATTAAGTGAAATAATGCCCCTATCTTGGCGTCAAACTTATACCCCCACAGGCCCACCACAATTGGTACTAGCAACACACGAATGAACAATAAACTAAATGAGAAAGCAGATAATAAAAGCAGACAACAAACTGTCAATAACGAGTCTACCATCATGGATGTCATGAAGATGTTTAGTGTATTCCAGAACGACATCAAAAAAAGCATCAACCAGCTAACAGAAAGGGTAGGTCAACTTGCAAATTTTCAAAAACTACCGACCAAGAAATCCAAGAAATAAAGACAATGAGTAATCGGCTCCTACGAATAATCACTTGGAACGCAAATGGGCTCAACCAAAGAGTTCAGGAACTAGAAATATATATAAGAGAGCACAACATAGATATTGCGTTGATATCAGAAACTCACTTTTCTCATATGAGCTTCATAAAAATCAGGGGTTATATGACCTATTGGACTACACACCCCAGCGACCGTGCCCGTGGAGGTACAGCTCTGATAATAAAATATACCTCACTTCCAACAAGGAGAAATAAAAGAAACTTTTATTCAAGCCTCCTTTGTTACTATCAACCTTAATGCTGATTTAAATGCAGGTGCTGTATATTGCCCACCTAGACACACAATCTCAAAACAACATTTCACGGATATGCTCAAGAAGCTCGGACAAAGGTTTATAATTGGTGGAGATTTCAATGTCAAGGACACTGCTTGGGGGTCAAGGTTGATTACTCCAGGCAAGGGAAAAGAATTGCTTACAGCCATCAAAGAAGCAAAGTGTGAATTTCATTCGTCTTGTTCACCAACATACTGGCCTACTGATAGCAACAAAACTCCTGACTTGGTCGATTTCTTTATTTCGAAAGGAGTGTCATCGAATTATATTGAAACGGATAGTTTAGTTGATTTAACGCCTGACCACACTCCAGTACTATTAAAACTGAATGCAGCTGTTCCCAGAAAGAATAGAAAACTAAATCTTAGTTTAGTGAGGGCAGAACCCGCATTTATTAGGCTTAATCCAAGCATAAATTAATACAATACGTTACAGACTAACTTAAACTCTAAAGTAGTAATTCAGAAATAATTAAAAAAAAAAAAAGAGAAAAAAGAAAAAAACGAGAAAAATCAGGAAGGAGAAGAGGACTGGGAAGTAGAGGAGGTAGGAGGCAGGGGAAGAGCGAGTGTATGTGGGGGAGGCAAATACGGCATTTGTGAGACGGGTTTAGGACGGGTTACTTCTGAGACGTCGTTTGAGGGCAGGAGTGGAGAGGTTGAAATCGAAGGAGGGGAAAGAGTTGGCATGTCGTAGCATACGCGAGATGGGCTCGTTTGCACCGTAAGAAGTGTGATGAGCGGGCACGTAAAACAGACGAGGGTCCCGCACATTACGGGGGTTTGTATGCAGTGATAAAGTGGAGAGGAAGCTTGGGCAATTGATTGAGCCTGACAGAAGGCGATGGACAAAGATGATGTCGGCATGGATTCTGCGCTCCTCAAGTGTGTTAAGATTGATTAGAAGGAGCCGGCCTATGTATGGTGGAAGGATGAGTGGGTTTTCCCAGTTTAGTCCACGGAGGGCCAAGCGCAAGAAACGACGTTGGACGCCCTCGATCCTACGAATATGGGATCGAGACCCAGACCTGACTATCGTATTCGAGTAGTGGCTGGACAAAAGTTGTGTAGAGTGATCTGGTGACGTAGGGGTTTAGGAATTCCTTCGACCAACGTTTTACAAAGCCAAGGGCGGCGTTGGCCTTGAGGATTATGTCATCGATATGTGCGGTAAATCTAAGTTCCTTGTCGCATAGGACGCCCAGGTCGCAAATCGATTCAACCGACGTTATCGATTGGTCTAGCAAGAGATAGGAACGAGGCTGGCTGGGGGAGCGTTTCCGAGAGAAGGTGATTGTGTGGCATTTGGCGATATTCAGTTCTAGGCAGTTGTTTTGGCACCAGATCGAAAAGCTGTCAAGATCCGATTGGAGAAGTGAGGAGTCAAGGGCAGAGCGGATTGTCTTGACAATTTTGGTATCATCCGCTAAAGCGAGATGAGGGAGTGGTTGATGCACGGGCCTATGTCGTTTATAGTTATGATAAATAGTAGGGGGCCAAGATGACTGCCCTGGGGGGCGCCTGAGGTTGGAAAAAAAGGATCGGAGAGGGTGGATTTAATCGCACACAGCACGTTCGAGAGTTGAGATAGGATGAGATCCGCTGGATCAACAGGGGTTCAAAACCAAGGGAGGATAATTTGAAGAGAATGAGATTATGGGAGATTTTGTCGAAGGCCTCACTAAAGTCGGTAGTGACTACATGGACCCCATCGCCGTTTTCTAGGGCAAGGAGTGTGTGAGATGCGAATTCGACAAGGTTGGTAGTAGTATGCCTGCCGGAGGGGATGCCGTGCTGGTTAGGAGAGATGATGGGAGTGCAGCGAAAACTTAACGCTTCATATAGAAGGCCTTCGAACACTTTAGGAATGTGCGAAAACTTAGCAATGGGACTATAATTGGATATATCGGTTTTTTTTTTGCCCCTTTTTATGTATGGGGGTTATGTAGGAGGATTTCCAAATGTCGGGGAATAGACCTTGAAGATTAAAGCGAGCGGGAGAGAGAGAGAGAAGAGGAGCATTTTATTTAAGAAGATAGCAGGGAGTCCGTCTGGGCCGGGACTGAAATCGTCTTTCAGTTGTTCATGTTTTTCTATTACTTGGTGTTGTTGAATGTGTAGAGGGATGAGGGGGCCCAGGGAGAATTCAGACATGCCAGTAAAGTAGGAGGAGTTCGGCTCGAACGAGTCATCCGCGAAGGATAGTTTGAAGAAGGACGCGAATAGATTGGCTATGGTATGGGAGTCAGATGAAGTAGTTGAGTTGTAGAAAAAAGAGGCGGGATAGGCATCTGACTTCCGTTTATAGTTGATGAAGTGGTAGAAAGATTTGGGGTCATTGATCAGATTGGGCTGGGCTTTGGCAAGGTAATTGTGGTAGAGGGAGCTATAAAGCTCGGTGAATTGGTGAAAGTAACCGAGATAGTTGGAGTAGTCCAGAGGAGAACGTGTATTTAAGAAAGTATTCCACAACTTATTCCTCTTGTTACGAAGTGTGCGGAGTCTGCGGTTATACCAAGGAGGCGATGAGAATGATAACCTGTTTCGGGAATATGGGACAAATAGGGATATGGCGTTGTAGATTACTGTGTGGAGCGAGGCTGTAGCGACCTCTACACTGATATCATTTAAGCTGGGTATGGTATTGCTGAGGTATTCATTTATGAGCTGGAAATTGGCTTTTCGAAAATTGAAGGAATATCGGTGGGTGGGGGGGGGGGGGGGGGTGGGGGGGGGGTGCTGTGGGCTGAGAAGTCGCGGTATAAGGATAAGAGAAGTGGGGGTGGTGGTTGTCAATAGTTGAGAGGATGTGGGGACTAGGGGTAACTGAGGAGTTAAAGGGGTCTGTCGTGAATGTCGTCTTGGGAAAAACTCAGTTCCGTTAAGCGGTCGATTGCAGCAATAGCGAGTTCGTATGCCTTGGTAGGTTGCGAAGGTGAAATGTAGAAGCAAATGATGTACAAGGACTTTAAGCAGTGTTCAATTTTTATGGCGACATAGTCGAGGTAGGGAGAGGAAGAAAAGGTGATAACGGAAGATGTTAGTCCGTTTTGGATGGCAAGTAGCACACCACGGCAGGGGGTGTCAGGCAAGGAATGATGGGCATCGTCGTCACGAAAAACTGTGAAGGAGGGGGGGAACAGTTCTAGGCTGTTGATACTGGGGATGAGGTTGGTTTCGGTCAGGGCGTATATATCATAGGGGAAGGAGTGGGTATTGTGTAAGATCGACTGGGTTTTGGACCGAAGTCCTCTGACATTCTGATAGTATATGGTTAAGGGACAATTATTGGGAGACCCCATAGAGGGTCTTACAAACAAATATACAGATTGGGAAAAATTCTGTCCTCTCATCCAAGTGCCACCTATAAAAGATACGCAGGGGCAGTGGGTACGCAGAACTGAAGATAAAGTTGAAATATTTGCACAACACCTGGCCTCAGTATTCAAACCACACAACATCCACAGTAGTATTGATCCTTCACCCAGGTATCAAACTGAGCAAACAATCAAACCAGTGACCTCAATGGTGATTGCCCAAGAAATCGACAAAAGTTTGAACCACAAAAAAGCACCAGGCATCGATGAAATATCACCTGGCGTGTACAAGGAATTACCTCGAAAAGCTGTTATTATGCTAACATATCTGTTTAATGCTTGCTTTCGACTAAGCTACATTCCAAATTCATTCAAAACAGCCCAGATAATAATGCTCAAGAAACCAGCAGAAGAAGTAACGTCCTATAGACCCATATCGATATTGCCATCCATTTCAAAACTGTTTGAGAAAATACTCCTCAAGCGACTCAAGCCACTCATCAATATTCCAGACTTTCAATTTGGCTTTAGGAATAAACACTCAACTAATGAACTGGTTCACCGTGTGACCACAGCAATAGAAAAAGCTTTCGAAGAAAAGAAATATTGCCCAGCTGTCTTTCTTGATGTCCCCCAAGCATTCGACATAGTATGGCATGAAGGTCTTATATATAAAATGAGTAAACTGTTTCCAGCAAACTATCGCCATCTACTCGTCTGATAGAACGTTCAAAGTAACACAAGAAGACACCCATGTCTAATATTGACCGGGCAGATTGTGTCAAAACGCTTAGACTGGATGAATCTATCAGCGATTTCTTGGTCTTTAGCTAGAATTAGGATAGAACCATCCCTAAGGAGTGTAATTTTTTCGTACTGTGTACTGATAGACTCAATGATTCTTTTTAGTACAAAGACGTTGACGGATGTAAGTGGCATTGATGCTTCGGTTGGGTAAATTTGAACGAACCGTGGGTTTTTTATTGGGGTTTTGTTCGGGAGAGCAGGGAAATTGAAAGACAATGGGCTGCGGGATTGTATTTTCTTTTTTGTTGGCACGTTGGCAGTAGAGCCTGAGAGTGAGCATTCTCCCAGTTCTACGAACCTCTTGCCGGAATGATGGCTTGGCCATGTTTTTTTTTTTTTTTTTTTTTTTTTTTTTTTTTTTTTTTTTTTTTTTTTTTTTTTTTTCTTACCTGGTTGTGTTTTGTTTGTGAGTTCGAGGGAATTTACGATAACTACTTTTAAATACTAAATACTTTTACTTTTAAATAGCTAGGGTAATTCACGTAACTTTTTTAACTATCGCACTGTTAAAATGGTGTTCTCTGTAAGAGAGTTCGCGGGTGAATGAACATAATAATACCGCCTTATATAGGAAGTTGCTAAGACATTCTCGCATAATTAACTGTCCTGGCCTGATTAGCCGGCGCTTTGGTTCTAATCTTTTCAGTTTGGGTTTCAATCCCGTTCTTCACAACGTTGCAAAACGTTATAACCTTCTCTTATAGTTCTTTGGTTTTTTGAGCATGGAGTTCTACGTAGTGCTTGCGATTTTCTGTGATCTGTGGCTTGATTCTGTACCCAATGCTCAACATTTTATTTCCATCATGACATTAATCCCTTGTTCTTTAAAAAAAGAATTCCGATAGTAATTGATATTGATTAGATGTAGATGGATAAAAGCAAGACGAGTGAACAATGTACTCAATGCTTCCATTATAATTACTATTCATGGCACTTTGTAATTTTCTGCAGATTCGAAGCCGAAAGTGCGTCGCGTTGAACGTAACGTAGTGCCGTTAACACCGAAATGTTCTAAGGAAGAAGTGTTGCGGTCACAAACGTACCAACAGTTCATGAAGAACATGGAACATATCATCGAGCTTCTTGATGATACAGAACAGCCTAATTTTGATTCAGGTAACTACACAAATATAGCCCTCAGAAAAATATATTTCATTTAAAAAACAATTTCTGCACAATCTACAGAGGAAATCGATCAGAACATCGAATGCATATCATCGAAATCACTTAACGTAATGAGCAATGATGTAGCAAAACTCAAGGCGAAAATGGTACTCGACTCGATTCCCAAAAACAAATTAACCCTTCTGATTAATTATGCGATGAGGAATGTGTATCTAGCAAAAAATGCAGCTGGACCGGTAAGACTAAAATAGTTTTACAGAAATATTTTATAGAAAAATGTACACTTTTGTCCCCATTTCCAGGATGTTGAAGAAGAAATCGTCGATGAAGAAGTCATGGAAAAGATTCTGAATGCAATTGAAGCCTGTCTGCTAGTTTGTAATATATACTCCACAGCAAAGGATCTAAAGTTTCTGCAGGAAGATAATATTTCATTGATCATACAATTTGTACAATTCCAATTTCGTGAGACAATCTTTCCATCGTACGACCCTGTGTATACTGTGAAGAGTATGAAGAAGGTGGACAATCGGAAAAAGATGAAATCTCAACAGAGTCATAGACGCTGCCTGCAATTGCTTTACTCCAAAGCTGTGGAACTAATGAAGGTTTTTGTAACACTCTTCGATAAATGTATTTTCGTGGACACTATTGTCCTACCTCTGTCGACGTTAGCCATTGAACCGTTCTTTGTGGATAATATTGAAACGTTACAGTTTGTGTGTTTGGAGTTAGTTACGACGGTAGGGTACATTTTGGGGTTTTGTGTAACTTCAAATTTTATTTAATATTTGATTTACAGATTTTTCGTAAGGAAAAATATGATAAAATGCGCAGCAGCATTCTTGGAGACATTCTATCGTCTATTGATCGTCTTCCATCATCGAAAAAGAATCTCCGGCCATTCAAACTCAGCAACAATGGTGGAAATATTCAAATGGTTACTGCTCTTGTCTTACAACTGATCCAATGTGCGACAATTCTGCCAGAAACTATTTATGAGCCTTTAAGGAATGCCAAGAAATTAAAAGGTTCCAATGATGTAAATGAAACTCAAGAAGCTGTCGACAGGGATAACAGGGACATTCTGGTTCTTAGCAAATACGATGTTGCTGTTAGTATAGGTGGTAATTTTCTGACGACATTTCTGAACAAATGTAAAACTCGTTCCAATGAGACCGACTTCCGTCCGTTGTTTGAGAATTTCATCTATGATCTTTTGGCTACTGTGAATAAACCGGAATGGCCAGCATCCGAATTGTTGCTAAGCCTGTTGGGTACGCTGCTAGTGAAGTACGTGTCCGATAAGAACATCGAGCAGAGCATTCGACTGGTGTCTCTGGATTATTTGGGCATTGTAGCAGCGCGTCTCCGCAAAGATACCGTCAAGTCTCGATGTAAAGTCAACATAATAGATTCAATGATAAAATCGATCAAAGCTGAGCAAGAGAAAGAGGGAGATATGCCGATTGTAAATGTAAAATTACCGAGCATACTAGCCTTAATGCCAATATTGTGTTCTAAAAATACGTTTATTTTAGTCTAAAATTCAGCTGGATCCCGAGGAAGAGCGGACGGAATTCCTTCAGAAAATTTTACTTGATTTCCTTGCTGTTTACGCACAAGAAGAAGATTTAGTGTGGGAGTATTCGCGTCATTTCTATTTAGCCCAATGGTACCGGGATATAATCTATCAACGGAGGCGAATAGCTGAAGGTGAAAAAGGATATGCATCGCGGAAAAAGAAGGTGGCCAAGAAGAAAAGAAGAAAAGGTGAGCACAAGCAATTACGAAATCAGCATATACTATATTTTTGAGACATTTTTTAGGTCTGTCATCGGGGTCTTCGTCAGAAAGCGAAAGTATGGGAGGAGATGAAGATTCAGAGACTAGTGGAACCAACACACATGCAAATAATAAAGGTCGTACCAACAATGATACGACTGATCAAGAACTGAATCTAGAAATATTCAATGTGCTCGAAGATCGAAAGAAGTATCTCATTAGTAAAATTAAACCCTTTTCCGATATGAATTGCACATCACAGCATATTAAGACTTACATTGATTACAACAATGCACATTTAATTGCACAGTATTTGGCGTGCAAACGGCCATTTAGTCAGTCCTTCGATAAATATTTACAGAAAATCATTTTAGTTGTAAAGTAAGTGGCAATTGAATTAGTTCTCTATATATCAGGCTTATCTGAACATTGTATCTTTTGTTTTTTGCATATAGCGAGTCATCGATAGCAGTAAGAACACGTGCAATGAAATGCTTGGCGAATATTGTTGAAGTGGATCCATTAGTTCTCAAACGTAAGGACATGCAAATGGGAGTGAATCAGAAATTCTTGGACGCTGCCATCTCAGTGCGCGAGGCTGCTGTTGATCTGGTTGGAAAATTCGTTTTAAGCAATGACGAGCTAATCGATCAGTATTATGATATGTTATCAACGAGGATACTCGTAAGTACCATTTACTTTTTCGAATCGAGTGAGAGTTTATGATACCATCATTGATTAAGATATACCGGTTGTTTGAGATACCAATGTGAGACAATCATTCATTATTAGGAGAGTATTGTTCAATCGGTCCACGAGGATTATTATTAAAGAATTGTAGCTACTGCTTTAGATGGGTTAACTCGAATTTTACATCGACTGTAATACTGATACAGTTCGTCCAGATGACGGTTGAGTCGATTTGTTGCGAGTTTAGGGCTTTTGGATGACGTGTACACTAGGACGTCATCCGCATAGCAAATCTGGCTTACTCTATCATCCACGGGGCGAGGAATATCTGAGGTGTAGATATTAAATAAGATGGGGCCTAGTATGGAGCCCTGTGGTACGCCTGCAGCGGCGTTGAAAGTTCGGGAAAGCTTTCCATTCACTCGAACTTGGAAGGTTCTGTTTAAAACGAACTGGTAGATGATACTACACAGCGTTTTACTGATGCCAGTATTCAGTAATTTAAAAACGAGACCTTCGATCCAGGTTGTGTCAGAAGCCTTTTCAATGTCCAGGCTCACCGCAATGGTGGGTTCCTTATTAAAGAGGCGCACGCAAACGTGGTTTTGAAATATGTTGAGAGCGGTGGTGGTGCTGTGCGCTCTTCTAAATCCAAATTGGAAATCAGGTATTAGATTCCTGATACTGATAAATTTATTTAGCTTCTCGTATATGAACTGTTCATATAATTTGCTGATGCAGGTGAGGAGCGAAATAGGACGAAAACTCCTGTTGCTTCACCGATGTGCCCGCCATATATATGCCCGCAGTTGTCCCCTCCTTCGCTCGTTTCCTGGGATCTGCTTTTCTTAGTGGCTTCCTGAAATCGGTGCGCCGCTGATCGTTGTTTCCCTAGAAATGGTTTGCTAGCGCTTGCCTTGCCTTTCCTGGGAATTCGTGATGCATCGCCAACACTTATATAAACCTAATTGCTGAGGATCATGACAAAACATTAACCAAATAATAACTAAGTGACGATAAGTAATCAGGAATCGGAGTGTTAAACATACACCCAAATATTGGGTACAGGCAGAATGCGTTGCTATGCATGCATCTTAAAGGATGTTATTGTTTAGTATGTCCTGATTAGCATAAGCCATAAATCAAGGAAGGAAAGAATTCAAAATGTATCCATTGATCTAGACAAATATATATTTAAATATCTGGGAACGATACTGACGGCCAGTAACGAAATGTCGAAGGAAATTAACAAAATACTATATTCCGGCAACGGTAGTTGGCACACAGTCAGTAAAATGCTGAAATCCAAACTGCTATCACGTAACATAAAGCTCTGTGTCTATAGAACCATAATCATGCCGATTGCTCTATACGGATGCGAAACATGGGCTCTCACAAAAGGGGAAGAAAACAAATTCCGCGTATTCGAGAATAAAGTTTTAAGGTGTATCTTTGGCGGCAAATATGACGAGGAGGCAGGCCAATGAAAGAAACTCCACAACCACGAATTAGAAGAGCTGTACCGCAAACCTACAATAGTGAGAGTAATCAAGTCGCGAAGATTAAGATGGGCCGGACATGTGGCACGAATGGGAAACGATAGGACCGTGCATAGAATTCTTGACAGTAAGCCAACGGGAAAGTGACCGATAGGGCGGCCGCGACGGAGATGGGAGGACAATGTCAGATTACACGTCGAGGAGATCGGATCAAATGGTCGAACGTGGAAGGAGAGTGCACAGGACAGGGAACAATCGCGGAGTCGAGTCGGTGAGGTCATGAACTTTCGGGTTCCTACAGGCCAATAAATAGTAATAGATCTAGATAATCAAGAATGGAGTCGCAATTTCATCATCATCATCATCGACACTACAACCGGGAACCGGTCTTGGCCTTATTTAGCAAGTCCTGAGGGTTGTTAAATTTTCCATAATGATTTGTCTTTTTTTCGGGCGAGGTCATTAGTCTTGCGCCAGAGGCTCCCCGACGGGAGTCGCAATTTAGCCATCGATAAAGATGGACGTCACTAACGGATGGAACCCACTGTAAGGTTTACTTAAAAGCATCCGTTGAAAGCAATTTAGTGGGGTAGATAATCTGTGCGCCTCTTTGTGGAATAGAAAACCAGATCTCGTAATGAAGATCATGGTGTATGCATGTATGGGTGATCGTCAGATCACAGGGTTTATCGATGCATTTCAGCAAAGGATAAACGAAACCTGAAACGAGGGAAAAAGAACAAAGGTATCGTATAGATCTTTGTTTAACATATGTCTTGTAGCTATAATAGGCGGCAATTTATCGGAGAAATGGTGCTAAAAGCAAATAAGCGCATCATTACAGTCGTGGATGAGTGGTGCAGATGCGTTAATAGATGTATCGCCATTAGAAGAGGTGCTAATGGGTTTTAAATCTTTATGTCATCTCTGACTACTATAGGAACCGAGTTCTTGTTTATACTAGGAAATGCTAGAGGATTCGGTTTCGATGATTATGCTTGGGATGCGGTAATTGTTTGTCGATTGGACAAACGAATCGCGGGTCGGTTTATTGCAGCTGTATAAACAAGCTGTCCGACATAGCATTTTAACGATGACAAAGGGTGCCGAATGGTTTGGAATATATGATGCCGTATGATGTGAAGAATTCTTTACAGGGAATTTGAATAACGCATTAAATGCGTGAATTCTTTTTAGGGATTTTCAGATAATGCGTCGAATGCATTAAATGTCCTTGAGAAAGGAAATGTTTCAGGTATGTTGGTGCTTGAGATGCAAAAATGGGTTGCGAATATGGGGAGGGTTCTTCGGGTAAGTAGACAGTGGGGTTTGGCGGAACCAATTTACCACAATTTGTCGCATAAATGAGGTGATTACGGTAATTTCGCGCCTCATAATGTTCCTTAGAAACATTTTTTTTCCTTTTTTTTTATTTTCTTCTTATACACTAACAATAAAAGGGGATTTTGAAGTACCATTAAATGTCAGAGCACAGTGCAAGCGGATGGAGAGGAAGTGGATATTGGTCTTGAATGCCTGGACATCACAATAACGAGGAATCATGATCAGGTGGAGCATGCACATTTACAGATTGACTGGTATCGTGGGAAAATGTCTGAAGGGGTGGAACACATTCAGCAAACTCAGTTGAGTCACGACCCTGGTAATATCTATAGAAAAGAGAAGGGCGGAATTGAACGACTTACGGCTGGGTCCCTAATAATTTTCACTGCTCGTTTTTGCATCCTATCGAGCACGTGTAGTGCAGTTTTGGACGCGCCTGACCAAATATGGGAGTTGAACTCCATTTTTGGACGAATATACGCCTTGTAAATAGTGGCCAGGTTGGACGGAGTGAAGTATCTTTTGGCTGCACTTTTCGCAGCTTCAAATATGTGGTAATTCCAATTAAGAGCCAAATCAATTGGAGTGCAAAGGATAGGTTGTTCCTTGGCTTCGTCGATGCAAGTGCCGTTCATCGACAGTATATTTACTTTGGGGTTCGCCTTTGACGACAGGAGACAGCTCTGAGTTTTTAAGGCATTGAATTCTACTCGGTTAGATAATCCTCACTGATATATCTTGTTGAGGTCTGAATTCAATGTATCAAGCATCAGTTGCTGGTTGGTAATGATGTTCGAAGAGTTTGTACGATAATGTTCGTACGAGTATGAGAAACTCTTGATGATATATCTTGTTGAGGTCAGAATTCAATGTATTAAGTATAACCTACTATTGTATTAAGTATGGCCTATTATTGTGTTTAATGATTAAACCGATGGCAACGCTTTAGCATGATCATCACCGTCATCATCGGCGCTACAACCGGAATCCAGTATCGGCCTTATTCAGCAAGTCTCTCCACCGGTCCCGATTTCGAGCCGATGTCATCCATTTCGGCACTCCCAAGCTCTGGGCGTCCTGGTCTACGCCATCCCTTCATCGCAGACAAGGTCTGCCGCGCTGTCTCCATCCATATATCCTACCACAAAGGACTCCCCGGACAGCCTCCTCTTCGCTCATTCGAGCAAGGTGTCCCGTCCACCGGAGTCTACCGAGCTTGATTTTTCTTACAACGTTAGCTTCAAGGTCGATCGCGTACTATGGTTGTAGCGTTTCCGGAATCGTCCTCCCTCACACACGGGGCCAACAATTCTCCTTAAGACGTTCCTCTCGAACACGGCTAAGAGTTCAGAATGCCTTTTATTGAGCACCCAGTTCTCGGATCCATTCATAAGTACTGATAAGATCATTGTCTTGTACAGTAGTAGATTGGATGTTCTGGATAAATTTCGGGATTTAAAGAGCCTTGATATATCATAGTAGGGTTTTTTGGATTTGATCAACCGTCCGCGTATTTTTTCTTCCCTATTGTTATCGGTTGATACTATTGACCCAAGGTAGTTAAAGGATTGCACTACTTCAAATTCGTGCTCCACTACCCTGCTAGTTTGACCAACGTTAGGTCTTCTCTTCACAGAATTTGCCACCATGTACTTCGTGCTTTCCTCATTAATGCGTAGTCCCAGTTTTTATGCCGCCTGCTCGATCCGGGTGAAGGAGTCCTGTACAGCTGAATCAGATCTATTGATGATGTCGTCGATGTCATCTGCGTAGGCAAGTATCTGGCTGCACTTGGTGACAATAGTCCCTCTAGTTGTAACCCCAGAGTCACGGATTGCTTTCTCCAACGCCAGCTTGAAGAGGAGGCAGGCCAGACTGTCCCCTTGTCGGATACTATTAAAGATGTATATTTTTGAACAGCAATTCCGCTATATTTACTTGACTAGTTACGTTGGTCATGATCAACCTACAAAGTCGTATCAATTTGTTTGGAATGCCAAACTCTCTCATGGCATTATATAGTTCTACTCTGGCTATGCTGTCGTAGGTGGCCTTAAAGTCTATGAATAGATGATATAATGGAATCTTAAATTCCTGACATTTTTCCATCGCCTGCCTAAGGGTGAATATCTGATCAATCGCTAATTTGTCTGGAATGAAGTCACACTGATATTGACCAATGATGGCTTTAGCGTATGGGGCTATCCGATCTTGTAGGATAGTGGAGAGTATCTTATAGGCGGTACTCAACAATGTTATACCCCTATAATTGCTGCACAGTGTGATATCTCCCTTCTTATGTATGGATCAAATAATTCCGCGACGCCAATCTTCCGGCACCTCCTTTTGCTCCCATACGTGCACCACGATCTCATGAATTGCGTGATGTAACACTGTCCCTCCTTGTTTGATCAGCTCAGCTGGTATGCCATCGGCTCTGGGGCCTTTATTTGATTTGAGCTGTTATGGCTTTTAATGTTTCCTCAATGCTTGTTGGCGGCAGCATTTGGTCTTGATCTTGCATTAGTGGAGCTTCCAATTCACTCGCTAAACCACTGCGGAAACTCTTTTATTTGTCTTATTCTCTCCTATTTAGTGGTTTTCTCCTCACCTCAGGCTTTTTTTTTTGTATTATCCTTCTCTCGGTAGAGGCGAACCTATAGCGCCGAGTCGGTGCCCCGAGATGCTACCAAATAACTGTTGCAGTTCTTTTCGAACAGTTGCAGGTTGTAACGCTCCGAGCACACTTACGCACGGAGGGAATTCCACAGCTTTCCGGCTCTGTAACGGAACGAGTTCTGATGCAGGGATGTTCGGGCTGTCGGGATATAAACCGCAAAGTGGTGCAATCCGTCGGATTATCTCGTGGAGCGCATATAAACTGAATTGCGCGGAACAATACCACAAATCTCCGAAGGAGAGAAGAATCTTTTAGCGTGGAATCCAGTTCTTTTTTAATTTCAAGTGGTTGTAGGCCTTTTAAATAGGAGTACTTAATGACTGTTGGCGCAGGCTAATAACATTGCCCGGAAAAACAAATTATTATGGAAAATTTAACAACCCTCGGGACTTGCTAAATAAGGCCAAGACCGGATCCCAGTTGTAGTGCCGATGATGATGATGATGATTTAATGATCGTACTCTTCTTTGATTTTTCCATTTGCACGTAAACAATCGAGGCGTCTTGTTGAGTAGGCTCTCAAAACTATACTAACAGAGCAATCGACCTAAAAATGTATATACAAGCTAATGAGACATAGCACTATAGAATACACGCCAAAATTAGGCCTGGTGGTGCCATCTGTCATCTGCGGCCAGGTCGGAATCATTTTACCCCAACCTCGTGTATACTAGCTCTGTTGCGTTTCGGCTACCGTCCAAACGCAGAACGTTGGGGGGAATGTTCATCTACAGATAAAGTTTCAATTGGTCTGTGGGGAGGAAGTATGTTGCGCCGGCGTACGGCGCTGATTCCCTTCTTCCTCCATCCTCACTATAAGACAAAGTACCGCCGACCGAATCGTCACTAAGTGCTTGCACCGAAAATTGACAGGAACACAAACCGTAGGAGCGAAACAAAACAAAACCTACGCAACACAAAAACACTGGAGGAAAAGTTAATGTTCTTTTATAGTATTGGATGTATTTTAATTGTATTGTATTCTAATTATGTCTTGTTAACATTTTACAAACATATATGTATTGCGTTTTGGAAATTTCCAGTCAGTGTACACTATAATTTTGTTTTATTCGAGACTTATTTCACAAACTTCAAGCTCACGACCGCGGAGGAAAACTGGGGAGGAAAAACGACTCCTAGATAGCCCACCGTACCGGAGCCGGTACGATGGGTTATCTAGGCACTAGACGCTAGATGCGTGTATTTGCTTTTGTTGGCACATGGTGCGAGTAGGGAAATAGTCTCAACGTGGATGGTGCTAATTACATGCAGCTGGTGTTGGGCTATTTATCGCTGGCTAAAGTGGTCCCCAGCGGATGTGTGCATATATAGTTTTTATGTACACATATGAGGCTGGGGTTAGCCAACTCAAGGGTAAGATTAAGAGGATGTCGTACCGTGACGTGATAAATTATCTGTGAAAAAAAAACTAGCTCATTTCTCTTTAAACACACGCATACTGGACTTTTTTAATTACTCCCAAATGTTGTAAAGTTGCATGGGAATATAAGTCCACCTGACTGAAGCCCAACGTTTCACACAACGGACATGTGCAACTTTATAGTCGATCACCTCTTCACCAAATTATAATTCCACTCCAGATCTGGTTAACAGACGTCGTTTTGAGTGCTCGCCGGTTACCAGATTACTCTCACAATTTTCACAAAGGTCGAAACATATAAGACATACAATCGCTTTGGTTACAACCTTTAAAAGTAATTCGTGTCAGCTAAATTTCCCCTAACCAACAGTAACGTTAATGAGAAAGCTCCCAAAAGAACACTATGGTTCTACGAGAAAGCCAACTGGGAAGGTATGAACGACTTTTTTGGGAGGTTAAATTGGTCGTTATTTTTCCTCTATAACGATGTTGACTCTATAGCGGACACATTGACAGACGCGATTCTACTTGGCATGCGGCCCTTTATTCCACACAGGTAAAGAGTATCAAACCCAAGAGAAATATGTCGTTCGATTCCGGGTGCAGAGAAGCATTAAGGCTAAAGAGTTGAGCTTCCGGTACTGAGGAAAACCGGAAAAGATTTAAGAGAGCTAGGAATGACTGCAATAAGTATATTCAACGCGCCAAGTTCTTGCATGGCCAGAGAGTGAGACAAAAATACTGCACTCTCCCACAGGTAGTAGAAGCTTCTGGACATTCGTGAAAAAACATTCAAAACTCCGTCTCTTCACCCATTCCATCGCTTATAGTCGATGACAGACCAGACACCAATGTAATAGAGAAAGCGAATCTACTTGCTGCACATTTTGCAGCCAACTCAACGCTTTATAATACCACCTCAGTTCCGCCTCAACTTGAGCATAAGGACCACACCATGAGCCAGATTCGCCTCCGAACGCGTACTGTTGCCCGCGCACTCAAAGACCTAAACGCACACAAATCCGCTGGTCTGAACGGCATTCCCCCAATCCTCTTGAAGAAATGTTCCTCTTCACTCGCCAAACCACTGCGGAAACTCTTCCATTTGTTTTATTCTACTGGCCGTTTCCCAAATAGATGGAAGTCAGCGAACATTCAGCCAATTCCGAAAAAGGGTGACAAATCATCCCTTTCTTCTTATCGACCCATAGCACTAACTTCTATTCTCGCGAAGGTAATTGAATTACTGATTGACCGTAAACTTTCGAAATATCTGGAATCAAATGACCTCCTCAATGACCGCCAATATGGCTTTCGTAGCAACAGGTTCACAGGAGATCTGATGGCGTACATTACCGAAAATTGGAGCCATTCCATCCACTACTTCGGAGAAAGCAAGGTTGCTGCACTGGATATCTCGCAAGCCTTCGACAGAGTTCAGCATCCAGTCCTTTTGTACAAATTTCATTCCTATGGAGTGGACAATCCCCTGATGCAATGGATAAGAGACTCTCTTTCTCGTCATTCAATTCAAGTGGTTCTCGATGGTGTCAAATCTGCCTCCCATCAAATTAATGCAGGTGTTCTCCAAGGTTCTGTACTCTAACCCACTCTCTTCCTGATCTTTATAAATGATCTCTTGTGAATTACTCACAACCCAATTCGCTCGTTTGCTGATGATAGCACGTTGAATTTCTCATAATCATACGAACACTCCCGTCCAAACTCTTCGAACGTCACTACCAACCAGCAACTTATGCTTGGTACATTGAATTCAGACGTCAACAAGATATATCAATGGGTATTATCTAACCGAGTAGAATTCAATGCCTTAAAAACTCAGTGCTGTCTCCTATCGTCTATTTACAAGGCGTATCATCATCATCATCATCGGCAATACAACCGGGATCCGGTCTTGGCTTTATTTAGCAAGTCTCTCCACCGGCATCCGGTCCTTATCCGAGACTTGTTAAATTGTCCATAATAATTTGTTTTTCCGGGAAAGGTTATTAGCATTGCGCCAACATTTCTCAGGATGTCGCTGCATGCATTGGTTCACTACTTGGCGGGTGCCAAAGTAGTCTTCCAGGGGTGTCACGTGGAGATTGCATGTCAACTTGGATTGAACGTGGATTACAAGGCGTATATTCCGGTCAAAATGGAGTTTAGCTCCCATATTTGGTCAGGGGGGTCCAAAACTGCACTACACATGCTCAATACGATGCAAAAACAAACAGTGAAAGTTATTGGGGCCCAGCTGTAAGTCAATTGATTCCGTCGTGAGAACATAGGCGCAACGTATCATGCATATCTCTTTTCTTTAGGTATTACCACGGTCGTTGCTCAACTGAATTTGCTCAATGTGTTCCTCCCCTTCAGACATTTTCCCGCGATTCTCGTCAATCTGTGAATGCGCATCAGTTCACGTTGAAAGTAGACTTCAGGCGCACAAATAAATGTAGAGAGTCATTCTTTAGCCGAAACACACGAATGTGGAATGTTCTGCCTGATCATGTGTTTCCTGGCCGTTGTGATATCCAGACATTCAAGACCAATATACATCGACACCTCCTTTCCTTATCCACCTCATCTTCATCCGCTCGCACTGTGCTCTGTCATTTAAGGGTACTTCAAAATCCCCTTTTGTGTGCGCGTTAGTGTAATAAAAAAAAAACTGAATATTTTATACTTGTTTAAGGTGCCCACAATCCATTGCGCTAATGTAATTGTGGTTAGTGTAAAAAACAAAATTTTTTTGGGGGCTGACCATTTAGCAATTCATTGAGGTGCACTTCCCATCGGTCCAGAATGCCTTCAGAATCGGTGATCAGATTACCCTCTTTATCCTTGTGGTGTAAGTGCAGCGTGGTGTGCCACGTCATACTGCGGATTATGTGGTAGAACTTCCGCGCCCTGTGCGGACCTCGCTCTCTACTTTTCTCTTATTTCGCAGACTAGGTTTTTATTTCCAGGCACTTTTCTTTTGGCTGTGGGGTCTTTTTTCAGATCTTCTGAGCTCTTTGTATTTCTCCCCGCGTAATCGCATCCTATGAGTCTGCTGCATTGCTCGGTATGCAGCATTCTTACGTTCAGTCGCTAGTTTGCACTCATCATCAAACCAGTCGCTCCGATCTCTACGACTACTGCATAAGATGGAGTTGACAGTATTATTTTACTACATTACTATTTACTATTTATGGCGCAAGGCTAATAACCTTACCCGGAAAAACAAATTATTATGGAACATTTAACAAATTTTACTTGCTAAGTAAGACGAAGACCGGATCCCGTTTGTAGTGCCGATGGTGATTCTGATGATGACTATTTACTATTTATTGGCCTGTAGAAGCCCGGAAGTTCATGACCTCACCGACTCGACTCCGCCATCGTTCCCTGTCTTGTGCACATCCTTCCACACTTGACCAGCCGATCCGATCTCCTCAAGGTCAAACCTAACATTGTCCTCCCATCTCCGTCGCGGCCGTCCTGCCGGTCTCTTTCCCCTTGATCTACCGTCAAGAATTCTACCCACGGTCCTATCGTTGCACATTCGCGCTACATGCCCGGCCCATCTTAATCTTCGCGACCTGATTACTTTCACTATTGTAGGTTTGCGGTATAACTCTTCCAGTTCGTGGTTGTGGAGTTTCATCCATTGTCCTGCCTCCTCGTCATATTTACCTCCAAAGATACCCCTTAAAACTTTATTCTCGAATACGCGGAATTTGTTTTATTCCCGTTAGTTGACAGTACTAATGACAGTATTCTTAAGGTGTGTCCATTTCTCTTCTACGCCCGGCATTCTGGCCCCAGGACTTACTCTCGCTCCATCGAGCTCTTCGCATGACCAAAGGTGTTGCTGGTGTTCTCATTGCCTAAGGCAGCCGTGTTTATCCGAACCTGATCCGCGGATGCAATACGTCTCCGTAAGGCAATCCGCGCTCGGAAAACTATACCAACAAGATAGTGATCTGGGTCGACGTTGGCACCTCGGTACGTTCGTACCGCCATCAGGCTCGAGGAGTGACGGTGGTTAATTTGGTTGCGAGTGGCTCCATCGGGTGATAGCCAGGTGGCTCTGTGGACGTCTTTATGCGGAAACCTGGTACTCGCAACGACCAAGTTCTTTGATGTTACCAGTTCGATGGCTCGTAGTTCATTGTCATCAGTATTCTCATGTAAACTATGGAAACCAGCGTAAATGGAAATGGTTTATTGTTTGTTAATTGTCTGAAATTGAGAAAAGGGGAAATACCTCCTATATGCATATTATGTACAGACAAAAATGTAAATTAATTGTTGTCATAGATACATTTTTCATTTCATTTGAGTTGTTGGACAGTTCTTGTACGGAAAATGCCCGTTGTATGGAAATCGCGTTATACGAGAATTGACTATATATAGGGTTTTCCAATAGGGACTTCTAAACTTTTTTCCAGAGCCCAATCGGAGAACGTACGTCGCTTCAAAAGGTCCATCGGCTTCAATTCTTGAATCAGCTTTATCTTATATGGGTGTACACCAAGATCCTTACGCAAAATTCGCCATAACGTGGTCTGGGCGATGCCCAATTCTTGAGAACGCCGTGGAATTGACTGATTTGGATCGTTTGCTACGCACGCCTAAACGGCAGCGATATTTTCGACACTTCGACCAACCCGCTGTCTCGCTGGCACGGCAACATCACACAAAGAACATGTTGACTCAAATGTTTGCACTAAACTTGTTATTGCCTATCTACTAGGGCGAGAATTACGACCGAAAATTAGAGTTAACGCTCTTAAAGTTGCGGTCACCGACTCCAAATTTCGGTAGTTAATTTGCAGACGTTGTTCGTTCGTGTACTTAACCATGATGAAAATGTTTTGTTACTGAATAAATTGACAGTGACAGTTCGATGATTAATGAAAGGTGGCGTTCACAAATTAAATTTAAAGTTGTCAAGTCCCTATTAAATAACCCTATAGTAAAAATCATCAATTTCGGGAGATTGGGTTTCCACATTGACTGTAGTCTTTCTGTTATTCCTTAATTTTTTAAAAAGAAAAGACCGATACGAAGATGTCTTCAAAGTACAATTTAACTTCCAATTGAAGGACATATTAATGTGTTGTAATTAAAAAAAAAAACAAAAGCATGTTTGTAATGGGAAACTAAAACAGAATTCTTTATTTCAGGACACGGGCGTGTCAGTACGCAAGCGTGTAATAAAAATACTTCGCGATATTTGTGTCGAGTATCCAGATTTCGAGAAAATTCCCGAAATCTGTGTGAAAATGATTCGTCGAGTAAACGATGAAGAGGGCATCCAAAAGCTGGTCACTGAAGTCTTCATGAAGATGTGGTTTACGCCACACCAACAAAGGGACAGGGTATGCAATTTACGAATGTGTTTAAAAATTCACTCACTCTTTGGTATATATCCTCTAATTAGCATGGCATACAACGAAAAATTAACCAAATAATTGATGTTGTCAACACTGCACATGATACTGGCACATCCTGGCTTGAGGGCCTTCTTATCAGTGTAAGTACATCTGAGTGAACTAATTGAATCTCAAGGATTTATTGCATTATTTATTGCATTTAGATTTTCTCAGCCAAAGCGGAGGGTTCTCAGGAAACAGTAAAAAAGAATACTGAACCAGCACCGGAAATAGTATTGGCATGCCAGCAACTAGCCGATGGGTTAGTAGACCGTTTGATTGAACTCGAAAATACGGATAATGCTCGTATGTTGGGATGTATCACGACTTTACATTTATTAGCGAAAGTCAGACCTCAATTATTGGTGCGCCATGCAATAACTATCGAACCGTATTTAAATATCAAGTGCCATTCATCGATTGCACCAAAATTCATATGTGCTGTTGCAGATATCCTAGAACAGGTTTGAATTTGATAAAGTTGTTTTTGATGAACATTTTTATCGTTATTATTTTCTTATATATATTCCAGGTTGTTCCTCTGATTGTCAATCCCAGTGAATCATTTCTGGCATCTTTGGAAGAGCATCTTATGCTGTTGGTTGTATCATTGAACCAGGCCGTAGTCACCAGTTGTGTGTCATGCTTAGGAGCACTAGTAAATAAAATAACTAAGAACTATAAATTAATTAGGGATTGCTTCCAGAAGTAAGTTGCAAATTAATAACCCGGATGTTGTATTCAACTAATTTACGGATTTGGTTGGTTAATTCCACAGATTTTATAGGATCATTGAAAATAGCCGTGATCAAGTAGCTAAGAATAATTGTACAATTGACCACATTTATACGCCGATTTTTCGGCGAAGTCTTTTCACGATTGGTATACTGATGAGGTACTTTGATTTTAAATCACCCAAGGTTCTAGGTGAGATATATTGAATTGTGTTGCTACAAAGTCAATTGCAATTGAATTTTTTATACCATTAGGTGAAGGAACTGGTTTGTCTCCGCATATCTGCGATGAAGTTTTTGAATGCTTAATGTTTTTTAACCAGTGCGCTAACAGTGATATAAGGAAACAGGCTTTAATAGCATTGGGCTCGTTTTGTGTAATGAACGATGACTACTTGACTCGGCCGGAGTTGAAAAAATTCTGTTGTGATCTGCTTCGAAATGATGACATCGATCCATGTATAAAGATCATATGTATGCGGAATATATGGATCTATCTCACCGAATCAGAACTGTACATGCACAACATGGAGAAAGATTGTAAGTTTCTTAAATTATATTTGCTTATACATTAAATACATCTATTGCATTTTTTCCTATAAAAATCTCTTACAAAGAAAGTAGTCTAGTTATAAGCACTGATACAAGCCCGATATATCTCAAATACCGTCCAATTAATATCTTCCAAAAAATTTTCCAATTATTTATTGGGTCATTCTAAAAATCCAAGTCAAAGGAGTTGTCTGGTTTTGTTATCGTGATCCAGTTTGAATTTGAGTTGTACCATCAACAAATTTCGACCTCGACCCGAAGTTAGCAGGATGTCCTTTGTCCTTTATGTGCACAAGGTTAAAAAAACAAGATGAGATGCCACCCCCCTAGTATAGTCGGTCGCGGTTTTCAATGGTTCTGAGAAGTGGTTTTCTTTTCTAACTCGCCCTTTATTTTCGTTCATACAAATTTGAATGAATGCGGCATATTGTTTCAGGACTCCCAGCTCAACTACAATATGGTGAAGTCATTGTCTTGCGACTGAGTCGTAGGCTTTTTTGAAGTCAGCGAGCAGCTGGTGAATCGTCTCTCCGTATTCCCCATTTCTTTTCCAGTAGTTGCCTTATTGTGAACATTTGGTCGCTTGTTGACCGGTTTCTACGGAATTCGCACTGGTAGTCTCCCAGTATTTCTTCTGCGTACGGTGTGATTCTCGCCAGTATGACATTTGTTAATATTTTGTATGTGGTTGGGAGCAATGATATTCCTTTGTAGTTTTCGCAGTCAGGGGTGACTTCCTTATCCCATTTTGTTTTAATTAGTTGGTGGATCTTTCGAGTGGTTGCCCCTCCGCCATGCTTTATAAGCTCCGCCGGAATGCAGTCGACTCCGGGGGCCTTGTTGTTTTTCAATCGATTTATTGCGTGTACAACTTCGTTGAAAGAGGGCTCTGGGATCTGAGACTCGGCTGTATGTACGTCTGGTGCGTTTATTTGTGGTTGATGGGTGCGTACATTGAGCAGGTTTTCAAAGTACTGCTTCCATCTTGTCACGATATTTTTTGTTTCTGTGACCACACAGCCATTTGCGTCTCGAATTATTTTGGCTCTCCCTCGGTAGCCATTTCTAATTGAATTTATGGGATACATACCTCTGATGATGTTTGATCTGGCATTTTCGAGTCTTCTCAAAAAATTTCGACCTCGACCCGAAGTTAGCAGGATGTCCTTTGTCCTTTATGTACTGTAAATAGGTAGACTGTGACCCTGAGGTCATTTGACTTTATCAGTCTCTAAAATATAGCTTCAGAGTTGGTCTTCTGTCGTTGTTTCTACAATAGGTTTCTACATTTAGCTCTACCTGGCTTTTTGTGACCTAGTATCATCAGAGATCAGTCGTTCATCATAAATCCTACAAAAGGAACATTCGAGGCTGGTTTCTTTTCATTAATATGAGTCGTTGTTTATACCGTACTTCACTCGGGAAAGATGTGAGTCAGTGCTCTGAAATAATATTGTGTCGGGCAATGCCAACGTGTACATTTTTGGAAACATGTTTTTCAGGACTAGAAAATTTCCCTCACCAAACCTACATCAACATGTTGTATATTTCTATACAACATTTATTTTTATTTTGTTATATTTATTACTTACTTTGTTTTCCCAACCACCTTTGGTTCTTCGCCGGAGCCCACAGAGCAAATGGTACGCTTCCGGGGCGTTTACCACGATAGGTGGTGTACCTCCTAGTTGGCAGAGGAGCCAACCGCCTTGGTCGTCTTTCAGGAGTTGGTCGATACGACAAATGAAAAGGCCTTTTATTTGGGTTTTCCTTGAGTTATATTTTTATTCTTTCTTCGTTTTTACTTAAAATTCAGTGCTACACTTTGGCTGTCTGATTCTAATTCACCTTCCCTTCAACGGAACTCCCTATTTATACCCAAAATCAAATCAGAATTTCACATTCCTTCCCACAATTCATTTCTCACCTTGAGACAGTCACCTGATGCCAGCCCAGTCGAAGGCCTTACCAACGACGATGGGAACTGCAACGTTGCAATTTTGCCGCCATTCACCCCGAGGTGGCAACCTTAGCTGCAGCCCACTCCAAGGCCATGGGAAAATTTCGATTCAAGGTGATGCGAATCTGATTTGCCCATAGCAAATAGCATGCATGTACATGGGTGGAAGTTCCTTGAAGGTGATGGTGTGTTGGGTGAACATCAAGGTGATGATAACTTTTTTGTTTGCTTGCAGCAAATAGCATGCAGGTGCATGGGCATAGATGGAACGTGGGAATTGCAGAATTGTAAGTTTAGTTGTGGGAACGGTAAAATTTATGATAGGGTTTTGTGTTTGGCAGCAGGTAGGCATGTGATAAAGTTTCACAGCTACACCGAAAGAATTCCGTCGGTTGTAACAGGAATTTAATTTTAATGCTACACCGAAAGAATTCCTTTGGTTTTAAAGTTGTTAAAACTTTAATGCAACATAAATTATGTTATGTTATAATTAATTTGTGACGGTGAATGTCACATATGTATGCAACAAATTCATTCCCCCCACTAAAAAGGAATTATTCGTTGAAGAGGAATAATTCTCGAAAACGAAATAGGCTCTGGATGGGTGGGCTATAGTACTGAGTTTCGTTTTACAAGCTTTGGCTAAGTATTTGTGTAATATAAGCAATACGGATATTTTTTTTTTTTTTTTTTTTTTTTTGCTTAATGGAATTACACTTTAGCACACAGCGTTTAGTTTGCCGTTTTGTGTTTGCATACTAGTTTTGCGTATTTTTAACAGCAAAAGTATTAATAGTAAAACAAATTATCCAATCAAGAAATTAATCCAATCTGTTGATCTTAAGTTTTGTTTGGTGTTTGTATAATAGTTTTGTGTATTTTCTATTTACTTTTAACAGTAATGATAGTAAAAGAAATTATTTATACATTAATAGTTTTGCTTTTATTTAATTTTAACAGTAATTATGATAATATAAGTTATTTGTACATTATTTGGTATATAAATTTTGCTTATTTTCCTTTTGATATATTTATGTTGTTATTTAATTTTAACAATAAAAGAAATTATTTATCTAATAGATACATTAAGGTTTTATTTATGTGGTTTTCTTCCTTATTATCTAGATAATAATTGGTATTTGTTTAAGAAAATGTATAAAAAAAATATTTTTTTTTTGGTTACATGGTTTTGGTTGTTTAGTTACATACTCTTTGTTTGCTTACGTTATTTTGGTTGTTTATTTACAGTAGTTCTCCTCCTTGAGGCTCACTGTTAGTCTGTTCCTACTTTTTTCATGTATTATAACAATCGGCGTTTGACTCTGTATCTGACCAAATTGTGTATTTATTTATATATATTTATGTTGTGATCAGCCTTTTTGGAATGTGGTACAGTCTGGAGATAAGCAATGTTTAGGATTGATAGGAATAAGGTTTTAGCCTACCATTATGGACTACTATTTTTGGTTTTTGACCAACTTTGAGGGTCGTGTTGTCTGGCCCAGTTACTGCTGTATTGTGAAAGGGGCCCTTGCAAATGGGTGTTTGCTTGCCCTTGAGGTTTTTGTGCTTCATCAATACCATGTGTCCCACATGAAACGTTTGTGTTATTGGTCCATTACCGGAGCAGGTGGTTGCCTTTAATGAACGGCATTCCTCACACTGCTTTTTGTACTTCCTAACATCAGAGAGCATGGACGGCCACCAGTACCGTTGTCGTATTTTGTTATACGATTTGGAGACGCTTTGATGTCCACCGGAAGGGAATTGTGATAAACCCTGAGTAGAGTAGCAATCTCATCTTCTGAGACGTCGTTTGAGAGCGGGAGTGGAGAGGTTGAAATCGAAGAGGGTGGGGAAAGAGTTGGCCTGTCGTAGCATACGCGAGATGGGTTCGTTAGCGCCGTCAGAAGTGTGATGAGCGGGTAAGTAAAACAGTCGAGGGTTGCGTACGTTACGGGGGTTTGTGTGAAATGTTAAAGTGGAGAGCAGGCTTGGGCAATTGATTGAGCCTGACAGAAAATGATGGACAAAGATGATGTCGGCATGGTTTTCGCGCTCTTCGAGTGTGTTGAGATTGATTAGATGGAGCCGGCTTGTGTATGGTGGTAGAGTCAGCGGATTTTCCCAATTTAGTTCACGGAGGGCAAAGCGCAAGAAACGACGTTGAACGCCCTCGATCCTGCGAATGTGAGACAATTGATACGGTGACCAGACCTGACTAGCATATTCGAGTAGTGGCCGGAAAAAATTTGTGTAGAGTGATGGGGTGACGTGGGGGTTTAGGAATTCCTTCGACCAGCGTTTGACAAACCCAAGGGCGGCGTTGGCCTTAAGGATTATGTCATCAATATGTGCGGTAAATTTAAGCTCCTTGTCGCATAGGACGCTCAGGTCGCGAATCGATTCAACCGATGTTATCGGTTGGTTCAGTAAGAGATGGCTGGCTGGGGGAGCGCTCCCGAGAGAAGGTGATTGTGTGACATTTGGCGATATTCAGTTCTAGGCAATTATTTTGTCACCAAGTCGAAAAGCTGTCAAGATCCGATTAGAGAAGTGAGCAGTCTAGGGGAGAGCGGATTGTCTTGAAAATTTTGGTATCGTCCGCGTAAAGCGAGATGAAGGAGTGATTGATGCAAGAGCCTATGTCGTTTATGGTTAGCATAAATAGGAGGGGGCCGAGATGACTGCCCTTCGGGGGTACCTGAGGTTGGAAAATAAGGTTCGGAGAGGGTGGATCTAAATCGCATGCGGCAGGTTCGATAATTGAGATAGGATGAGATCCACTTAATCAGCAGGGGTTCAAAACCGAGGGAAGATAACTTAAAGAGAATGAGGTTATGGGAGATTTTGTCGAAGGTCTTGCTAAAGTCGCTAGTGACTACATCGACCTCATCGCCGTTTTCTAGGGCAAGGAGTGTGCGGGATGTGAATTCCACAAGGTTGGTAGTAGTGGACCTGCCGGAGAGGAAGCCGTGCTGGTTAGGAGAGATGATGGGTGTGCAGCGAAAACATAACGCATTATATAGAAGGCCTTCGAACAATTTAGGAATGTGCAAAAGCTTAGCAATGGGACGATAATTGGATATATCGTTTTTGGCCCCTCTTTATGTATGGGGGTTATGTAAGAGATTTTCCAAATGTCAGGGAATAGACCTTGTGCAAGGGATAGATTGAAAATTGAAGCGAGCGGGAGAGAGAGAAGAGGAACATTTTTTAAGAGGATAGCAGGGAGTCCGTCTGGGCCGGGACTGAAATCGAGGGGTGGTGGTTGTTAATAGTTGAGAGGGTGTGGGGACTAAAGGCAACTGAGGAATTAAAGGGGTCTGTCATGAAGACAAGGTCTAGTTGGCTGCCCATAAGGTTTAGGACGTTGCTTACTTGGCAAAGGATAGAGTCGGTGAGGTTGTCTATAAAGAGACATTCCTTGGTAGTAGTCGGGTTTGAGATGTAGTGGGACTTATCGCCAGACAGCGTCCATTGGAGATAGGGGAGGTTAAAATTGCCAAGGACTACAATGTTGCCTCGCGAAAAACTGCAGGGGGGGGGGGGGGTTACTACTGTTGCTTTATTTTAAGGTTATTCTACTATTTATAACCACGGTAACTTTTCCTTCAATTCATTTATTACTTTAAATTTTACTTTTAACATTATTTCTGCTATTTAACAAACACCATAACTTTTCCTTCAATTTATTTACTACTTAAAATTTACTTTTTAAAATTATTTTAATATTCATGAAAAATCGTAACTTTTCCTTCAATTTCCCTTTCCACGCCAAGAAAGGAAAAAAAAACAAAACCAACTGCACACCAACCGTCAGCACGGCCTCTGTTTGTCTTCTCTTATCTTTTTCTTTCCTCACTCACTCCCCGTTCCAAGCTTTCCGCGCGTCTCAACGAAAGTTTTCCCGAGGATGATCAACTTCGAAACTGACCGAAGATATCATCGCCGGAGGAAAACTAAGGTTATGCATCAGCTATATTTATTTTGTTTTCAATTGAAGTTTTATCTTAAGAATCTAAATGTAATTTAATGTATTTGTATTGTGTGTTTAATTAAATGTAATTGTGCATTCCATTTATGAATGTGTTTAATTTTTGGATAAATGTTTAATTGTAAAGTGTAAATTAATGTTGTATTAATATTTGTTGATTTGCTGGAGACAGTTTTGCGGATGATAGTACGCTTGTTTCCTCCTTTTCGAGTGATCGGCCGATTGGTGCATCTACGTCGCACCAGCTGAGATGTAGACAGATTGACTCTCTGAATCAGGAAATGGATAAAGTCCTGCAGTGGGGAAGGGCCAATCTTGTCGACTTCAACGCAACGAAGACCCAGTATACAACATTCACAAAAAAAACTGGATCATCGGTTCCACAGCTGATGATGAATGGCCGGGCCCTCGAGGCTGGAGAAAGTTTGAGATTGCTCGGCGTCACGGTCTGTGGGAATGTATCATGTCATAAACACGTATCGGGTATCGCCAGATCAGTCTCAGGAAAACTGAGTTATCTTTTTAGAGCCAAGAAATATTTTACTCCGGCCCAACTTCTTCTCCTATATAAATCCCACATTTGACCCGCGCTCGAATATTGCTCTCATGTTAGGAGTTCGGTTCCTAAACATACCCTCGACCTACTTGAGAGCGTACAGAGAAGAGCGATCCGCCTGATCGGGGATTAGGCGGTGACGTCGGGACTACAGTCGCTATGACATCGAAGGCGCGTAGCCGACTTATGTCTGTTTTACAGATATTATCACGGGTACCGTTCTTCGGAGATTCTTGGTATTGTTCCACAGAATTCGGCTTATATGTGCTCAACAAGACAATCCGACGGATCCCACCCGGCTGTGGTTCATCTCAAGACGGCGCGAACATCCCTGCATCAGAACTCGTTCCGTTACAGAGCGGGGAAGCTGTGGAACTCCCTTCCCACGCGAGTGTTCCCGGAGCGTTACAACCTGCACTGTTCAAAAAGAACTGCAACAGTTATTTGATGGCATCTCGGGGCGCCCACTCGGCGCTATAGGTTCGCCTCTCCCGAGAGAAGTCTACTAATAACAAAAAAAAAAAAAACAATTGTATTTAAACTTAAAATGCTTCGAATGTGTTATATGTAGTCCACCCCCTTTTTTGTGTTTTCGCTAGGACAAAGTCGGCGGCGGAGTTACTACGTAACATCGTGTATATGGGAACATATCTAATGTATGCAAAATTCTTAGTTGTATCGAACGTCTCCTTGCCGGTGTTTCTAGATTGTCCAGAATACTCTTCCGTACACGTTCAATATTTTCAGTAGAGCACGCGATATGTCGCGTTCCGGTATTGTTGGTTCTGTAGGTCCAAACCGCACATTTTAAATATCGACGATGTGACCCCAGCATTAAAACCACAGAACCTTGCTTTTCAAGATCAAATTCGATGGTTTTGGTTCGTTGTTCTACTGTGTACAATTCTTTTTTTAAATTTCCCAAGTCTTCTTTACAAAACCCTGAAAAAAAGAAAAGAAAAAGGGTTATAAGAAATTTAAACCACAGGGTTCATATTGCGCCACCCTGTACATCTGTACAAAGTATTATTTAACTCAGCATTAAGAGAGGTTGGCAATGCTCAGGTACGTTTGCTGAAGTACGTAGTTTCAAAAAAAAGCCCACAGCATAAGATGAAATATATGGACAAGATGGATTGCGGTCGGCTGAATTGTTGATATTATTTCTAGGTGTGTTATTGTTGCCATTCTAGGGATAATGAAATAGTTTTATTTGTCTTACAAAGATAATCAACATAAGCGTAACCAACAAAATATTTTATTTAATAATAATTAGAGACACATAAAATATTTTTGACGACATCATTACAATTGTATTCATATAATTTTAAGGGGAGAAACAGCAAGAAACGGAAGATCTGAAGGAAATGAATGATGTCTCATCCGGTATGGCAAGTCGAATAATCCAGCTTTACCTGCAAGAAATATTGGATTGTTTCTTAAATCGAGATGATTCAGTTCGATTATGGGCAGTTAAAGTCATTCAAATTGTGCTAAGACAAGGTTTAGTTCATCCTGTGAGAATGGTCCCGTACCTAATAGCTCTCAGTACTGATTGTAAACCGGAGGTAACTTCATAACTTCCTCAATTCTAAATACGTGAGTTCTTATATATTTATTTAATTATTCCAAAGGCGGCACATCGTTCTGATGCATTATTAAAAGAGATCGACAAAACTTATTCTGGTTTCGTTAACATGAAAGTGCAATTTGGTTTGCAGCTTTGTTTTCAACTGCAAGAAATCCTACAAGGTAACGGCGGTAAAAACATAATCCGAGGTTACTGGTAAGTGAAAATGATCTCCACATATCATTCACCATCTTATATAATTTATTAAATTCCAGCAAGAGAGAAAACGATCCAATTCCAGTTGCTCAAATAGACTTCCTGTACACCCTTCTCCGGGCAACTAAACCTCAGCGACGTGCTCTCATACAAACTGTAACAAAACAATTTGATGATCAAAAAATAACTCTACGGCAAATGCTATATATTGCCGACAATCTAGCGTATTTTCCTTACGCGGTACAGGACGAACCACTATATATTATCCATCAAATAGATTTGGTTATATCTATGGCGGGTACTAATCTTTTAGCTACAATCAAAGAGTGTCTGAAACCATCAGAAAACACCACGGGTAATGTATTAGAGGACGATGACGATGAAGAAGATCCAGAGGTCCTATATAAACGACTGCCAGAGGATGTATCCGAGATTCAGAAATGCATTACATCCGCTCAAGCGTGTATGTTACTGTTGATTTTAAAACAGCATTTAAAAGATATGTACGGGCTGACTGATAGTAAAATCTCTCGATATTCACCGTCGGAAACGCAAAAGATCTACGAAAAGGCCGTTACTAGAAAGACGGTTCCCGACTTTAATCCAAAGTCAACGATAGATGAGATCAAGAAATCTTTTATCAGGACACATGAAACCAAGCTCGATGAAAACGAGAAAATGGATTTGATAACAAAATATTTAGACGTAAGTTTATATGATAGTCAAATTAATCCTGATTTCATATTTCTTTGGTTTCAGTTCAAACAGTTAATGCTGAAGTTGGATCCCGATGATATTGATTCTCTAGATGAGGATCGTGATAAGAGTAAACTGAATAACACTGCGACGACCATCGATTCCACACCAAACACTCCAGCATTGAATACATCTAGCGGTCAATGCAGCTCAGAGGGGAATCATAATGATAATATTTCTAATACCACTACGAGAAGTGCTCTTAGTTCATCACACCATGTAAATAATGTGAATCATTCAGCAATTTCAACTCCAGTGCAAGATAAGGTAAGTGCTTTCCATCGATATCTTAGAAATTTCACTGCTTCCCACATGGTAAGCAGCTAAGAGAATTGTCTTATTCAAAACAAAAAAGGTGCCTCGCAGTCCACGTAGGACAAGATCCTTCAGGAATTCATTTCGTAACATGCTATAATTTTATAAGAATAACAAACAAGTTCACAGCGGAATCGCTTACATATTACAGAGTATTCAGTTGAACCTGTTCACACCAAGTTGCACGTATGTCGTTTTTACCGTCACGGGTTTGTATTAAAAACTTACCAGTTTCCTGAAAATCCTGACATGAAATGTCTCTCTCGGATTACATTAGCGCAATGGACTGTGGGCACCTTAAACAAGTATAAAATATTCAGTTTTTTTTTATTACACTACCGCGCACACGAAAGGGGATTTTGAAGTACCCTTAAATGTCAGAGCACAGTGCGAGCGGATGGAGAGGAAGTGGATAAGGAAAGGAAGTGTCGATATATATTGGTCTTGAATGTCTGGATATCACAACGGCCAGGAAATACATGATCAGGCAGAACATTCCACATTCCCGTTGTTTGGCTAAAGAATCACTCTCTCTGTTTATTTGTGCGCCTAAAGTCCACTTTCAACGTGAACTGATGTGCATTCACAGATTGACGGGTATCGCGGGAATATGTCTGAAGGGGCGGAACACATTCAGCAAGTTCAGTTGAGCAACGACCGTGGTAATACCTAAAGAAAAGAGATAGGCATGATACGTTGCGCCTGTGTTCTAACGACGGAATTGATCGACTTACGGCTGGGTCCCCAATAAGTTTCACTGCTCGTTTTTGCATCCTGTCGAGCACGTGTAGTGCAGTTTTGGACCCGCCTGACCAAGTATGGGAGTTGAACTCCATTTTTGGACGAATATACGCCTTGTAAATAGTGGCCAGGTTGGATGGAGTGAAGTAACTTTTGCATCTCTTAAGGAATCCCATACATTTGGCTGCACTTTTCGCAGCTTCAAATATGTGGTCATTCCAGTTAAGAGTCGAATTAATTCGATTACCGAGGATTGATAATTCCTCGGCTTCGTCGATGCAAGTGCCGTTCATCAACAGTATATTTACCTTGGGGCTCACCTTTGACGACAAGAGGCAGCACTGAGTTTTTAAGGCATTGAATTCTACTCGTTTAGATAATCGCCACTGATATATATTGTTGAGGTCTGAATTCAATGTATCAAGCATAAGTTGCTGGTTGGTAGTGACGTTCGAAGAGTTTGGACGGGAGTGTTCGTATGAGTATGAGAAACTCAACGCGCTATCATCAACAAACGAGTGAATTGGGTTGTGAGTAATTGACAAGAGATCATTTATAAAGATGAGGAAGAGTGTGGCTGATAGTATCGGACCCTGGGGAACACCTGCATTAATTTGATGGGAGACAGATTTGACACCGTCAAGAACCACTTGGATTGAACGGCCAGAAAGATAGTCTCTTATCCATTGGATCAGGGAATTGTCCACTCCATATGAATGCAATTTTGACAAAAGAGCTGGATGCTAAACTCTGTCGAAGGCTTTTGAAATATCCAAAGCAGTTACCGTGCTTTCGCCGAGGTAGTGGATGGAATGGCTCCACTTTTCGGTAAGGTACGCCATCGGATCTCCTGTGGACCTGTGGGGGGCCGGTAGGTGTGTCGCACGGAGACTAGTTCACTCTCGTCCCCATCATCACAGAACGTTCCACTGATATGTAGTTGTCTGAGGCAACTGCCAACTTCACTAAATTGAAACACGCATTTCTTGTCCTGTTAAATTTTATATATATTTATCGTTCTCTTGGATACACATGTAGACTAATTGTAGGAACGCCTTCAAAGGTGTGGGCGTTAAGATATTCGCAAGAATAAGATTAATAACATTTAGTAGTTCGGCTTCATTTAGAACACGGTGCGGGCGTTAAAATATTCACAAGAATAAGATCAATAACATTTAGTAGTTCGGCTTCATTTAGAACACTGGTGCGGGCGTTAAGATATTCACAAGAATAAGATCAATAACATTTAGTAGTTCGGCTTCATTTAGAACACTATTTCATAAATATATTACAAGGATGTAGTCGATACACTGTTCGCTCTACTTTGTCGGCTCTTACAAATTGCGATGGGTTTTCCTGCCGTATTATAGCGTTTTTAGGAGGGGTATCCCTAGTATGCGCACCTGGCCCCTTTTCACAAGCGTTTCACAGGATGTTACAATGTGGTCTTTGCATATTCATTACAAGGGGGGGGCCCGTATTCGAGTGTTTGGGAGGGGGACGTGCAAGCGGTGTTAAGTATTATAATTCACTTATGTCTTATTCGTTAAAGAATGAATGCACTTCGCGTCTACACCATAATTACTCGACTACCTTGAAGACTCACGAAACTCGGCTCTCTATAACCCGGGGGTGTGCGCACGTCAGTTGGTTAAGTTCGACTGACTCATGAATGAAAATAATTCATTCATTGCGTCGTGGCGGTGCGTCATAGCAGAGTTAGGCTCGCTGCCAATTACGAGGAATTGTGGACGAGTTGCTATGCTCGCATAGGAATTCAGTTCCAACGAATTCTGGCCGTACAGGCTGGGTTGACTTCGTTGGTTGGGTGTACCGGGAATTGGTTTGGCGACGCGAGCGAGTATGGGCATGCATTTTCGGAGGAAATTGGAATGGCTTGGGTGCAAGCAAGGGATATCGTTTAGATAGAAATGTTAACCGAAATAATTTCGGGGAAATGTGCGCGGTTTATTTGGTTGGTAATGTTCCGTTGAGGATTGGATATACGCTTTGTTAAGGCGTATGAACTTCGGAGAAATGTGTGCGGCTTGGTATGCCTGCTGATGTTCCGTTGAGGATTGGATATGCGTTTGCTATGGCATACGAATTTCGGGGAAATGTGGATTGTTCGGTTGCGTTGAGAAAATATGGATAGTTGAGTAACGCAATTTTGGGAAAATGCATGTGGTGGTGATTAGAATATATTCGGTTGAATTATATTCTCTTGGAGGTTTGGGAATTATTTTATTGCATATTTGGGAATATATGCTATTGCGGATTTGGTTTTTGCATGTTTGCAGGTTAGGGTTGTGGGTTGGTTCTCCGTGTGATGTAGAGAACCCCCACAGACCTGTTGCTACGAAAGCCATATTAGCGGTCATTGAGGAGGTCATTTGATTCCAGATATTTCGAAAGTTGACGGTTGATAAGAGATTCCATTACCTTGGAGAGAATAGAAGTTAGTGCTATGGGTCGATAAGAAGAATGGGATTTGTCACCCTTTTTGGAAATTGGCTGAATGTTCGCTGACTTCCATCTATTTGGGAAACGACCAGTCGAATAAGACAAATGGAAGAGTTTCTGCAGTGGTTTGGCGAGTGAAGAGGAACATCTCTTCAAGAGGATTGGGGGAATGCCGTCCGGACCAGCGGATTTGTGTGCGTTTAGCTCTTTGAGTGCGCGGGCAACAGTAGGCATTCGGAAGCGAGTCTGGCTCATGGTGTGCTGCTTATGCTCAACTTGAGTCGGAACTGAGGTGGTATTATAAAGCGTTGAGTTGGCTGGAAAATGTGCAGCATGTAGATTCGCCTTCTCTATTGCAGTAGTGACTGGTTTGTCATCGACTATAAGCGATGGAATGGATGAAGAGGCGGAGTTTTGAATTTTTTCACGAATGCCCAGAAGTTTCTACTACCGGTGGGAGAGTGTAGTATTTTTTGTCTCACTCTCTGGTCATGCAGGAACTTGGCGCGTTGAATATACTTATTGCAGTCATTCCTAGCTCTCTTAAATCTTTTCCGGTTTTCCTCAGTATTGTTTGATTTATACAACCGGAAGGTCAACTCTTTAGGTTTGCCAAATCCCGAAACATAAGAGGCAACCCTCGTATTACAACGGTACGAGAGTTCCTCGTCGTTTAATAAAGTACAACTTCTCTTCAGTGTCTAGCCACATATTTACCCAAAACCAGTAACCCTTGCCTTAAAGGAAACCCAGGAAGTAACTGGCACCAATATTTTATATGTACATTCGTCTACTCAATCATTATTGTTTTCGGTTCAGAAGCCCGTGGTTGAATACGAAAGCATAGTTTAACGATTTGGATGCTCAATCTGATTGCCTTGAGAGGATATTGATCTTACACCGGCTTATTGAGGCCACTATTGTTGGATATTTAATAACATCTTTTATTGGATATGAATAGTACAATCTTAACAATTTAATTTAATTTTATGATGGTAGGTCGATAAATCCTTAGAAACGCCTACGATGGCGCTCGTCATCATCATTGGCACTACAACCGGGATCCGGTCTTGGCCTTATTTAACAAATCTCTCCACCGGTACCGACTTTGAGCCGATGTCATCCAGTTTGGCGCTCGTAGCATCACTAATTTTCTATTTTTAGTTAGCATCATTCCTCACTAGGTATCTGTCGATTTTCGATTGTGTGGAACAATACCATTAATCTCCGAAGAACAGCACCCGTGATAATATCTGTAAAACAGACAAAGGTCGGCTACGCGCCTTCGATGTGATAGAGGCTGTAGTCCCGATGACAGCGCAGAGTCACCGATCAGGTGGATATGCTCTCAAGTAGGCCGGAGTAAAATATTTCTTGGCTCTAAAAAGATGGCTCAATTTTCCTGAGGCTGACCTGGCGATGCTCGACACGTCTTTATGCCATGATACATTCCCACAGATCGTGACGCCGAGCAATTTCAAACTTTCCCCAGATTCGCGGGCCTGGCCATTCATTATCAGCTGTGGAACCGATGATCCACTTTTCTTTGTGAATGTTGTATATTGTGCCTTCGCTGCATTGAAGTCGATGAGATTGGCCCTTCCCCACTGCAGGTCCTTATCTAGATCCTGATTCAGAAAGTCAATCTGTCTACATCTCAGCTGGTGCGATGTAGATGCATCAATCGGCCGAACACTCAAAAAGGAGGAAACAAGCGTACTATCATCGGCAAAACTGACCACCCTGTTATCCGTTGTCTCCAGCAAATCATTTATGTGAAGCAAAAACAAGGTTGGAGCCAAAATAGAACCTTGGGGCACTCCCGAATTAACAGGATATAGATCCGAACACTCGGCGCCCACAAAAACCCGGATCGATCGGTTTTCAGGGAAGCTCTTCGTCCAGCCGCAAAGCTGCTGGCAAAGTCCTTATGAACAAAATTCGCTCAGCAATGCCCCATGCCAGACGGAGTGAAAAGCCTTGGAGATATCCAATGCGACCGCCCTTGCCTCGCCATGCCGCTCAATCGTAGATGTCCATATATCGGTTATAAGTGTCAAAAGGTCTCCCGTGGACCGCCTGTCACGGAATCCGTATTGACGATCATTCAGAAGTCCGTTGCACTCCAAATACTTAATTAGCTCAGTATTGATGACTTTTTCCATCACCTTAGACAGTAATGCTATCGGACGGTAATTTTATGGGAGACACTTTTTTCCCGTCTTTGGGATTGGCCGAACTCGAGCGATTTTCCAGTAGGCAGGAAAGGTCCTCCGTGCATAAGATAAGCGGAAGAGTCGCTAAGAACCGGCGATAGTTCTGGAGCACAGTTCTTAAGCTTATTGTTGCTTTCCTATAGTCCAGTTCACGTAGAATGCGTTGAATAGTGCCCGGGCGAAATCTCACATCCCGCATGAAAAACCGTACCGTTGCGATCACGGGTGGTTCCAAAAGACCCGGATCAAGGTTGGAATTTGCGGAAAATAAATTCGCGAACACATCAGCATTATCCTTTGAATTTGTGACTAACGTCCCGCTGTCTGTCACCAACGAAGGGAAAGAGGAGGAACGGAAGTTACTGCGGACAGCTTTTGCCATTGACCAGAAGGAGCGCGAACCCCTCGGGCATCGAAGGAGTTTATTGGTCACTCTGTCGTTGTGAGCTTTCTTCGTGGTACCAATCGCCTGCTTGCACGCGTTTCTGATTCTAACAAAATTCGTTCTGTTAACATCGGTGGGATTGGAGAGCCATTGTTTAAAAGCTCTATTTATTGCCGCTGTAATCTGCTCGCATTTTTTGTCAAACCACGGTTTGTCAGATGAACTTCGTTTGATGGAATGTGGTTTGTAGGTCTCCATCCCGAGAAGAATAATCTCTGTTACGGACTCCTCGCATGCGTTAACATCGGAGTCCCCGAAACACACCTCCGACCATGGAAAGGATGTGAAGAAATCTCGCAAATCGTTCCAGTTAGGAGCCCCATACTTCCATATATGGCGAAGCTGCCTAGGACGGTTTTTCGCTTGAAATGCAAGTGCTTGCGCGACCGATACCAAGCGGTGATCTGAGTTTTTCAGTGGCGCAGAAACCTCTATGGTATAAATACTCGGTACGGATGTCAAAAACAGATCTCAGGGTGTTCGTATAATCGCCTCGGCCATCCGACAGTCGCGTTGGTTCCTCCACGAGTTGAGTCAAATTGTGGCTAACAGCAAACACCTCCGCCAGCCTCCCAGCCTCGTGGATTCCGTTAGAATGTACCAACCAGCCGGTATTGTGCACATTAAAATTGCCAAGGACGATAATTTCAGAAGCCGGGTGGTTGATCTGCATCCAGCCGACGGTACGTGAAAGATGTTCGAAAAATGTCGCTGGTCGATCGCCATTCGAGGAGCGGTAAAGACAACAAAGAAATTTAATGTTGTTTTATTTCTTTTCTCGCGATTTTTAAATATACGGTCTCTGTTTCCCCATGCCAGGCAAATCGGCAATTCATCAGATATTCACCCTTAGGCAGACGATGGAAAAATGTCAGGAATGTAAGATTCCATTATATCATCTATTTATAGACTTTAGGGCCGCCTACGACAGCATAGCCAGGGTAGAACTATATAATGCCATGAGGGAGTTCGGCATTCCAAACAAATTGATACGACTTTGTAGGTTGACCATGACCAACGTAACTAGTCAAGTAAAACTAGCGGAATTGGTGTCTAAACCAATAAACATCTTTAATGGACTCCGACAAGGGGACGGTCTGGCCTGCCTCCTCTTCAAGCTAGCGTTGGAGAAATCAGTCCGTGACTCGGGCGTTACAAGTAGTGGGTCACCAAGTCCAGCCAGATACTTGACTACGCAGATGACATCGACATCATCGGTAGAACCGAATCGGCGGTACAGGAATCCTTCACCCAGATCGAGCAGGCGGCACAAAAACTGGGACTGCACATTAATGAGGGAAAAACTATGTACATAGTGGCAACTTCAGCGAAGAGAAGATCTAACGGTCAAACTATCAAGGTAGTGGAGCACGAATTTGAAGTAGTGCAATGCTTTAACTACCTTGGGTCAATAGTATCGGTCGATAACAATATAGAAGAAGAAATACGCGAACGGCTGATCAAATCCAACAAAGCCTATTATGATCTATCAAGGCTCTTTAAATCCCGAAATTTATCTAGAACATCCAAGCTACTACTGTACAAGACCATGGTCTTACCAGTACTCATGCATGGATCCGAGACCTGGGTGCTCAATAAAAGGCACTCTGAACTCTTAGCCGCATTCGAGAGGAAGGTCTTAAGGAGAATTGTTGGCCCCGTATGTGAGGGAGGACCATTCCGGAGACGCTACAACCATGAGTTTACGCAATCTACCTTGAAGCTTATGTTTTAAGAAAAATCAAGCTCGGTAGACTCCGGTGGGCGGGACACCTAGCTCGAATGAGCGAAGAGGAGCCTGTGCGGAAAGTCCTTTTTGGCAGGATGTATGGAAGGAGACAGCGCGGCCGACATTGTGTGTGATGGAGGGATGGTGTAGACCAGGACGCCCAGAGCCTGGGAATGCCAAACTGGATGACATCGGCTCGAAATTGGGACCGAAGGAGAGATATGTTAAACAAGGCCAAGACCGGATCCCGGTTGTAGTGTCGATGATGATGATTATATTTATAAATGGTTTTAAATATTGTGACGCATATGACAATCAGTTGGACATCTGGGTGGTCTCCAAAACAAAGTACTGGACAACTGGAGACTATGAGCAGCAAAAACAAAACGATAAGTCGCCAGTGACAGAAGTGTCACCGGATGATTAGCAAAAAGTGAAGAACGTTTTGTCATTACGAGACGAATAAAGTTTTAAACAGAAAATCGATTTCACGGCTCTTATTTTATGAAAATAATTAATCCAGCGAACCCTAAGCTCGCTACAGTATAAATATTCTTTAAGTGTTAGAATGATTGTTATCATTTTTCTACTGTTTGTGCCTTTTTAAAATAACATTTCATTGATAATATTTTTCTTGCCTATATTTTGGTGTCCCCACTTATCTCAATATTACTGCGGTGGAACATTTGTGGAACAGAAAGGGATCTGACTCATATCTTTGACCATTTCGTTCTACGTTTTTTTTTTTTCTTTCTTTTATTTTTTTTTTGTAAGAAAATGTGTTTCGACACTTTATTTGCTCATTATTATAATGCAGCCTTTACATGTAAACTTTTGTTGCATTTTTGCAGGAAACTCCGTCTACTCCAACATCGCGTAGTACGCGAGTGTCAAAGTCAGTTCGTAAACAACCATCGAGAAGTAGACGTAAAAAACGAAAAATAATTTCGTCTGATGAAGAAGACGCAGACGGGAGTGATGCGGATTATTAATAATATGAAAATATAAGAAAGTAGAATAAAATGGAAAGCCGCACATTTGTCTTAAAAATATTCTCAAAAATAAACAAAAAAAAAAAAAAAAATTGTCGGTTGCAGGAGATATTGTAAAAAGTATATTTTTGTTGTGGGTAATGTATAAAAAGCGTTGTCCATATCAAATGGATTAATTTATCATGTTTATTTTTAAGGGCTTTAAATAATTGTATCCTAATTTGTGGGTAAGTCTGTAAAATTTGTAAGTAAATAATTAAGTTTATATATATATATGAGTTTATATATATATATATATATATATATATATATAAGTTTATATATATATATAATTTTATATATATATAAGTTTATATATATATATATATATATACGTTTATATATATATATATATATATATACATATATATATAAGTTTATATATATATATATATATATATATATATACATATATATATAAGTTTATATATATATATATATATATATATATATATATATATACACATATATATATATATATATATATATATATAAGTTTATATATATATATATATATATATATAAGTTTAAATACATATATATATGTGTGTATATATATATATATATATATATATACGTTTATATATATATATGTTTATAAGTTTATATATATATATGTTTATATATATATATATAAGTTTATATGTACATATATATATATTTATTTATATGTTTATATATACATATATATATTTATATATATATATTTAGTCCTTAGTCTTTTGTATAAAATAAAAACTTATTGACAGAAACAATATAAACGAAAAAAAGTTACGGAAAATTATAAGCAATTTATTTTGAATCACTAATTTTACGGCTTATTTTTAAGCTAAGAACAAATGTAGCAACCCATATGTGTAAACAAAGAGTAGTAAAATATATGAATAATTATAATTATACAATTATAAACGAAGTAGAAATGTATATTTAAAAAATCCCCATTTAATATTTAAATATTAAACGTAAAATAAAAACAAATATAACCGTTACTTACACAGCGATAAGACAAATTATTGTTTAAACAAATGAGCGATTTCAAATTATGTTAAAATATTTCCGAAAAATTAATGGGTGTTTTTATAAAACGTATTGAAATAAGTTATATTGTACATTAAGTTAAATAGTGAGACTAAGCGAAAAACTTATTAATTAAATCGAATTGATGTACACTTAAGTAAAAAATAAAAACAAAAACAAAATCAATTTCTACACTACATCTAGATTTAAGTATAAATTGAAAAGCAAATCTAAAACAAAACAGAAAAAATAGCTTCTTTTTTCCGCCCCTTAAATGTAACAAATTAAGTAATATAAACATAACATTGTGTTTATGCAATTATATAAGACAAAAGTTTTTTCTCTATTTTTATATGTATTTAAGACACTAACTAAATGTATCATTTCGTTTAATCTAACCATTGAAATAATGCTTTCTTTTGTAATTATTTATTATAATTATTATTTTTTTTTTGTATTTAGTACTTATGCACATATATATGAGTATAGTATATTTAATTCGACAGTGAAACTCAAACTACATAAATATGTGAAATAAAACATTTGTTAAATATGAATTTGCACACGATTTTCTTCTTTTTCTTTTTGTTTAATTATATATTTAATTTAATATATGATTCCGGTAGGAAAGGAAAAAAGCAATTAATATATTGCTTTTGTTTCTTCCAAATATAGAAATACTCGTTAAATCTTGTACAAATTGTCTTTCTTTTAGTTTAACTACGTTACTTCACATCAATGACACAATCGGACAAGACGGAATTAATGGCCCTTATATATATTTATTTCAACAGAATAATAATTTTGAATTCAAGCTAAGACTACTAGAGAAATCAATCCATTAGCATAATTCATACAAGTAATTCACCGCGCTAGAGGGAAAAAGCTCAATACTTTTTCCTTAATGTATTATTTAGTGCAACATTTGCAGACATTTGTGGCCCACCTTGTACATATTCTTAATGATTTTCATCGGGTGCAAATATTTGTAGATATAAACCTAAATCTAGATCATGAATAAAATAGATATTTCCTAGTAATGATCCCCAAATGACTCCAGTTGTGACCCATATACCAATAAGCCGGCAAATAAATATGTTAGCAAATTATATTAACCATTCATAGTTCCCCGAATTCCGCAGTACGAAAACTCCACCCTTTATATCAATCAGTAGATGTTTATATGCCCTCTCGGTATGTCATATAGAATTGCTCTCCAGCCTAGGTAGTACATTTTTGATGGTGTTATTCAATCGCCTAGTATTTAGCTAACAACTATATAAAGCTTTCTCTATAACCAGTGCTTCATCATATTTGTTACTGTTGTTACATCCGTCTTCCTAGATGTGTTTACTAATTTTCTTATGAGCAATAGTAATTCATACCACCCTCATCCTTCATCTCAATGTTACTAATTAACTTCTCCTTCCAATGTTGTATAGAAATAGATAAACACTTAAATGTAAGTTATGTACATAAATATTATAATACTATAAAAATGTCCGTGGTTTAACTTTTGAAACAAAAATAAATTTCTTTAAGGGTAGATTTCTATGTGTAATATATTATTTTGTGAATATTATATGTGGCACAAAATCAATTACTGTTTAAGAATGTTTAGCTTTGGTTATTTTCATATTTTCAATATAAGAAATATGTATAAAGCAAGTACACTGGACAAAAAACAAAAAAAAAAAAAATACATGTGGAACTTACTGTGTAAAACAATTAAAATAAAAAAAAGTGATTTATTTACAACAAAAAAAAATTAATAAATAAATAAACAAATAAACAATACAAAAGTAAATAATTATAAACTAACTTACTATAACCAATATGTGTGAAAATGTAAAATTTGATTAGTGTTATAAATGTAAGAGAATTAAAATGCATTTTGAATGAACCAAAAAAGAATGTCACTCATTACTTAGATTTCACAACCATCTCTTCCTAATAGCCAGACAATTTTAAATTTCGATAGCGGGCATTAGTTTATAGCGTTTCTAACAGATACACACACAATATGCAAGCAAATAGTGAAGAACACCGAAAGGAAATTCGAATAAGCAAATCATCAGCCGTATACCATAGCGATAACATAACAATTCCACATCAGTTGAGTATACTTGAGTTTAGAAATCGAATTCGTGCACGCGGCAGTGGCCTGATGTGTTGAGCATTGGTTACATTTTTAGTGATTCTAACTGTCATAGCGTCAATTCGAATCACGCGTTCTTCACTGTCGTCGCAATACGCGATAAGTTATTTTTACTCGTTGAGAGAAATCTTAAAAAGGTACGTATACCAGGTTTTTTGTCGACTAAAACAATCTTCCGCTGCACCTATGAGCATTTGGCCATACTTGATAGGAAAGTGGAAAAATGTATGAACAAAGAAGATGAAAAGAATAACCAAACAGCTGCCGGAAAAACTTTATTTCCGATCACTCTCACACGTCGTATAATGCTTGCCGATAACTGACGAAATCCCATTTTCCCGCTATACCCTCTCTCCATAGCCTATCATCTGCTGATCTCGCCATCCGTTAATACGGCGGCACACTGTTGCTGTTGTTTTCAAGGAGATTGACATGGGTGACTTCACGCCGAGAGTCATCGAAGTCGCCTACACATATGCTATTTGATGATGATGGAATTCGGTAGAAAAAGGGTGTTACAGTTCGTCCATCCTGACTTAAGACTCGTCCTCTAGCCTTCATCATCATCGGCACCACAACCGGGATCCGTTCTTGGCCTAATTTAGCAAGTCTCGAGGCTTGTTACATTTTCCATAACTACCTTACTACAATTATCTCACAAAAACACAAATCACCCGGATAAATGACGCCAAATCTTTTTTCCACTTTATTAACGACAAACGTAAATCTGACCCCTATCCCAACACCCTTTCCTATGACACGATTACTTCAATCGACCCACAAACTACTGCCAATCTTTTTGCTTCTTTCATTAAAAAAATCCTTCACGGAGAACTCTTTCGAGCCTATCCGCTCTTACTTCAAAGACCTGCCCGAAATCTCCCTTGGCCCCCTCATCTTCCAAATTATCTAGCATTACCTAGTTGAAGGAAAATTAAACTTGCTTAAAGACGAGTTCAGCCCTGGACCTGATGGACTTCCGGATGTCCTTTTAAAAAAATGTTCCTCTTCTCTTTATCTCCCGCTATCAAAGGTATTCAACCTATCCCTTACGCAAGGTGTCTTTGGAAATCCTCTTTTGTCACCCCCATACATAAAAAGGGGTCAAACAAAATATTAGTAACTACCGTCGGTGGGGTGTGGGAGCGAACATACAGGGCAAAGTCTCTGCTTTAAACCCGGCGAAGGCCAGGACGATCCTTGTCCCTGTTTAATCCAAGTTGACATGCAGTCTCCACGTGACACCCCTGGATAGCTACTTTAGTTATCTAGTTGCATTCTCATCCTACGCTCTCCGTGCCTTAGCGAACGGCAACGAAGTCGATGTAACAACCACTTTCGGGGAGGCCTTCGACAAAATTGCCCACAATCTCATCCTTTTTAAGCTACCTCCCCTGGCTTCGAACCCATACTGATTAAGTGGATTTCTTCCTATCTTAACGATCGAACCTACCGTGTCAGATTTAGATCCACCCTCTCCAATCCTTTTCTTCCCACGTCAGGGGTTCACCAGGTCAGTCATCTTGGACCCCTCCTATTCATTCTTAACATTAATGATATAGACTCCATTATCAAGCACTCCTCCATTTCTCTATACGCGGACGACACCAAACTCTTCAAGACGATCCGCTCTTCTGTCGACTCCTCACCTCCCAAATGGATCTCGACAGCTTTTCAACTTGGTGCCAAAACAACTGTCTCGAATTAAATATTGCCAAATGTCACTCAATCACCTTCTCCCATAAACTTGGTTTTGTGAGAAGTTGGTCGAAAGAATTTTCCAATCCCCACGTTTCCAGATCGTTCCATATAGCCTTTGTCTGCCCCCTTCTTGAATTTTTGCACTGGGGCTTCTGAAGTTGAAAATATGTATGAACACAGTAGATCAAAAGAATAACCAAACATCTGTCAGAAAAAATTTTATTTCTGATCATTCTCACACACCAAAAAGGGTGCCAAATCATCGCTTTCTTCCTATCGACCCATAGCACTAACTTCTATTCTTTCCAAGGTAATGGAATAACTTATCAACCGTCAACTTTCGAAATATCTGGAATCAAATTACTTCCTCAATGACCGCCAATATGGCTTTCGTAGCAACAGGTACCCTACGGAAAAGTGGAGCCATTTCATCCACTACCTCGGTGAAAGCAAGGTAGTCGATTGGATAAGAGACTATCTTTCTGGCCGTTCAATCCAAGTGGTTCTTGGTGGTGTCAAATCTGTCTCCCATCAAATTAATGCAGGTGTTCCCCAGGGTTCGGTCCTCTCACCCACTCTCTTCCTCATCTTTATAAATGATCTCTTGTCAATTACTCACAACCCAATTCATTCTTTTGCTGATGATAGCACGTTGAGTTTCTCATACTCATACGAACACTTCCGTCCAAACTCTTCGAACGTCACTACCAACCAGCAACTTATGCTTGATACATTGAATTCAGACCTCAACAATATATATCAGTGAGGATTATCTAACCGAGTAGAATTTAATGCCTATAAAGCTCAGTGCTGCCTCTTGTCGCCAAAGGCGAGCCCCAAAGTAAATATACTGTCTATGAACGGCACTTGCATTGACGAAGCCAAGGAACTAACTAATTCGACTCTTAACTGGAATGGCCACATATTTGAAGCTGCGAAAAGTGCGGGATTCCTTAAGAGATGCAAAAGTTACTTCACTCCATCCAACCTGGCCACTATTTACAAGGCGTATATTCGTCCAAAAATGGAGTTCAACTCCCATATTTGGTCAGGCGCATCTAAAACTGCACTACACGTGCTCGACAGGATGCAAAAACGAGCAGTGAAACTTATTGGGGATCCAGCCGTAAGTCGATCAATTCCGTCGTTAGAACACAGGCGCAACGTATCAGGCCTATCTCTTTTCTATAGGTATTACCACGGTCGTTGCTCAACTGAACTTGCTGAATGTGTTCCGCCCCTTCAGACATTTTCCCGCGATACCCGTCAATCTGGCGAATGCTTAACCTTGAAAGTAGACTTCAGGCGCACAAATAAACATAGAGAGTCATTCTTTAGCCGAACCACACGAATGTGGAATGTTCTGCCTGATCATGTGTTTCCTGGTCGTTGTGATGTCCAGACATTCTCAAGACCAATATACATCGACACTTCCTTTCCTTATCCACTTCCTCTCCATTCGCTCGCGCTATACTCCGACATTTAAGGGTACTTCAAAGTCCCCTTTTGTGCACACGTTAGAGTAAAAACAGAAGAAAAAAAAACGTACAATGCTTGCCGATAACTGACTCCAGTTTTCCCGCTATACCCTCTTTTCATAGCCGATCATCTACTGATCTCATCATCACCATCGGAACTACAACCGGGATCCGGTCTTGGCCATATTTAACAAGTCTCGAGGCTTGTAAATGTTCCATAATAATTTATTTTTACGGGCAAGGTTATTAGCCTTGCGCCGGCCATCTACTGATCTGACCGTCCGTTAATATGGCGGCACGCTGCGGCTATGTACTTTTCAAGCCTGAAGCCATCTTCCACCAGCATAAATTCCGGTCGACCCCGCCGCAACCGTCTGTCTAGAATTCATATGTGGGGCGGGATAGGATTTTTAATTACTACCTTTCGTCTCATCGCAGCGGTTACATTATCCTATTTCTATTCTATTTATTCGCCTTTAGGACCCTGCAATTTCGAAGGACACAACAAACTGTCAAACATTGCCTTGCCAAGGACATTTAACGCATCGTCCTAAATTCCTGAAAATAATTCTATACATCATACAGGCATCGTAAATTCGAAAACCTGATCGGCGCCCCTGTTAGCCAGCGTTACCTCCAAACGTGCAAATATAATCCGAGCCTTGCCGCCAGCTAAGATACGGGACAAAATTACCATTGTGTACCGAAATCCTGGGGGGTGGTGGGCAGGCGTCGGCACGGACGCGGTTTCGCTATACCCCCGACACGTCACTGGGCAAATATGGTGCTAACGTTCACTAACGAGGAAGGAGAAAAGGAATAAAACGACTGGCTTGTAGTTCCTATACTTTATTCTTGGCACTGTTCCGTTTATTCTGCTTACAATATCGTTCTTGATGAATTTACAAATTTAATCACGAGCACTTCGACAATAGTATACAGTACGTTCGTTTGATTGTTAGTGCTCCCACTGCGTTGACAAGGTTTTTAGTCTCTGTAATTTACCTGCGCGATTGACTGAACCCGAACTGTCTTTCGTTTACGTTGAATCGAATGCAATACGATGGGTGCCCGGTCCCAACTTGGCATAACTACGTGGCACGGCACGCGCAGCTGGATTTCACTCGGTTAGGCAACAATCGACCCGAATGGCGAAAATTTCGATTATGATAGGCGCGGCCCCGGTGGCGTGTATGGAGACCTCGGGAACGGACTTTGTTTCGGAAACTTGTGGTATCGTCTGGGAATCGATTATCGGGCTAGTGTGCGCTGCTCGACGGATGGACAGCGACTGGTTATAAATGAAAATAATTCATTCATTGCGTCGTGGCGGTGCGTCATAGTAAAATTAGGCTCGCTGCGAATTACGAGGAATTGTGGACGAGTTGCTATGCTCACATAAGAACTCAGTTCCAACGAATTCTGGTCGTACAGGCTGGGTTGACTTCGTTGGTCGGGTGTACCGGGAAATTGGCTTTGGCGACGCGAGCGAGTATGGGCATGCATTTTCGGAGGAAATTGGAATGGCTTGGGTGCAAGCAAGGGATATCGTTTAGATAGAAATGTTAACCGAAATAATTTCGGGGAAATGTGCGCGGTTTAGTTGGTTGGTAATGTTCCGTTGAGGATTTGGATATACACTTTGTTAAGGCATATGAACTTCGGAGAAATGTGTGCGGCTTGGTATACTTGCTAATGTTCCGTTGAGGATTTGAATATGCGTTTGCTATGGCATACGAATTTCGGGGAAATGTGGATTGCTTGGTTACGTTGAGGAAATATAGATAATTGACTGACGCAGTTTTGGGGAAATGCATGTGGTGGTGATTAGAATATATTCGGTTGAATTATATTCTCTTGGAGGTTTGGAAAATATTTTATTGCCAATTTGGGAATATATGCTATTGGGTAATGTTCCATTGAGGATTTGATTTTTGCATGTTTGCAGGTTAGGGTTGTGGGTTGGTTCTCCGTGTGATGTGGAGAACCCCCACAATGCCTTATAGCACCACTGTCCTGCGTTGCAGGCTATTAAGCAGGCTATTAATCAGCTACACAATGATCCTATGATGCCCCTTTGTTCCTTCCTCTTTTCTCTATTCCGTTTTGACATGACCTTCGCTGCATGAGAAAACAATAGATCCATTAGCACACGTGCTAATAGATCAACCAGAGAGAACATTCGAGATTGACGATCCGCGCAACGCAACCGTCGCGATAGAGAGTATAACACAGAGAACCCAACGAGGAGGTTTGATCGGCCCGACGGGGGGAAATCGAGAAAAGGAAACGTCAGTACGTCGCGTGTGTCAAAGTAACGGCTCAATGAAATAAATACGACCGCGATTTCTGTTTTCAAAAATAGTTTTATTAGTTTATTCATCCGTGCATTCTAATTTTAATAAAAGATTACCGTGCGTCCAAGTGTTAACATAAAGTGAGTATTGTAATAATCAAATTAACGAACCCGAAAGAAAAGAGCGTCTTAAAATAAAATTGTTGTGTCAATAAAAACAAATTATAAAACAATTGTTCTACGAGTTTCATTTTTGTGCTGTAGTCTATCCGTGTTTTGTTGGTGAACAATATTTGCTCCGTGTAAGTATTGAACGGTGTTCTGCGGAACACTACTTTCAGCAATAAGACCAAAATCCGCCAAAATTTTTTGACGCTGCAAACGTGACAATTCGCATTCCATTATCACATTCCAGTATATTTCGCATTCCATTATCACCTCGTTAGGCTCTCTTTACCTAAAATTGGTTGAAAGAAGTTTTCCTTTCCATTTTTTGCGTCGAGGTCCCCGAGGGGGATTTTAACATCGAATGATGAGATCCCATCAAATACTTCCTCTAGGGTCTCGTACAACGTGTCCTTCGTTTCTTCGTCCGTAGATTATGTTGGGGCGTGTACGTTTATAAATACATAATTGCACCATGGGCCCTGTATTTTTAGCACCGACATTCTGTCAATAATAAATTTCACATCTTTTACATGGGGCGTAATATTCTTGCTTATGATGAAGCCAGTTCCGAGGTTATGTGTGGCGGTACATCCACACGCCTGTGTAAACTCATTAGTTTCGATTACTTGATGTGGGAGTGGGACCTCCACGTGCCGACGCGTATATCGCACTTTTTCCGTTTTGGCTACATGTTCTTTTTGCCGAGTCGGAGTTTTCTTGATGATTTGTTCCCTTACGGTAGTGTCGGTTCATCACACTTACGCCTACCGGGTTTTTCATGGGATTGTTTTGTGTATATTAATTATTCATTTTTGTTCCCATGAGTCTTTGGGGTTTCAAATGGTCTGCCACATTAGAGTTCCATTTTGATATGGTAAGGTCTGTTTACTGCTCTGATTAGACGCGGTGTCAGATAGGCCCCGTTATAATACAGCCGGTATACCCCTGGCTGCAAACAATCGAATGGACACGGTGACGCGTAAACCCTGGATTAGGGGTGGTAGATCTTTGTGTGTTACTCTTCACTAGCCTGTCTGACATTGGTGGACCTATTGGAAGCGTATGCTTCCGTCAGCATAGCCTGAGTGGTTCATTGTAATTTAAGCCCCCAAACCACGTCAAGGTTTCTACAAAGCGGGGGCCACTCTTGGGGATCCTCGATTATTATTAACTCTTCGCTGGCGTTGACGCGTTCCGGAGTTAGTCCTGTGTTTTTTAGCATTGTTTGATAATTTTCCGGAGTCCGCGGCACTCTCAGATGTAGGGTTATATTTTGTTTATTTTCTTACCTTTGACCTGTTGATGGGTGAGCGTACCCGCAATCGTTTTTACTCTACCAACGGAGGATCATTTTTGGTTTTTACTTACTTTTACTTCATGTTTATTTGATTTAATCCTAGTGCTTCCACAATATTCGGCCTTACTTTGGACTTCTGGATTTCGACTGATCTCGAATCAAAAAAAAAAAAAAATTGGTGGCGAGAGGCCGAATTTGGCGAGACAAGGACAGATGTGTCCTTCATCTTGTCTCTGGCATCTGGTCACCTTGCGATAACAACAGTTACCCACATCCGTGAGGACGTTGGGCTCGGTCTCGAGATATCTGAAGAAGAAGAAAAAGGGGGGGGGGGGGGTATCTAAGGATGGTGTCGACAGGGTTAGTTCAAGTGCTCTCTAACTACTTGGATGGAGGGATGGTGGGAAAGAAATTGTACAAGACGGGTAGGTCTTGAGTGCGGTAGTAAACGCAGATCACGTCTTTGCCGTTTTATGATCTGCGCTTTGGTCGGTGTGTGCCGTCTCGTACTGTGCGTGCGTGGTTGTGTGTCTGGTGTTAGCAGTATATATAGAGGTCCAGGAATCTTCTACTATAGAGGGGAATGTTGTTGGGAAGGGCGCTTTCTTCAGTTTCGTACTGAAGAAGAAATGATGATCTGATCCGAAGAGATCGAGAGAGAGAGAAGGGTCAAGAACGCAAGACCCCTACAACTACGTTCTCGCTGTTATGAATGCTTTCGAGGTACTTGTATACTAATTGTAGCAAGTACTCGTCGATAGGGGTAGGTGATAGTTAGGGTAATGGCGACCGTCAGGCCCCCTAGAGTGGTTGATGCATCTTCTGAGGAGGTTACTTTCGAAAACTCGAAGTCTTTCCATTTGAGCCGAAGATATGCAGGACTGTAGCGTCCTGCGAACGCACAATTCCGCCCAGGTAAGGTTCCAAACCTTCAAGGAACTTACTTACCTTATCCATTACACGTGCCCACAGACACGTGTCCCCAAAGCTCCTAATCATACCTGTAACAAGGGCATAGGAAGCTGCAACAATGTTGAACCCGACATAAAAAAAAACAAGGAACTTAACGTTCAAAAACTTTCAGTATCGAGTCAACGCATCCATTCTTTTCAAGGAATTATATTTTCGGTAAATTAACCGAACCAGGGAGGCATACTCGGGTAACTAAAGGCAATTAGCACCTCTAATTCCGTGCAATATCCCAAAATCCAACAGCTAAAGCATCGCATACAGATCTCCCATCTTAAACATCTGCACGATGTTTGCAAGGAATTACCATTTTCGGTAGATAGATAACAACGGATGCATACGCTGGCAGCTAAATGCAAGAAAGCATATCGCCTATCCGCTGCCAAAATTGTAAACAACCGTAATTATCGCAACAAGATAATTCTGAAGATTTACAAGACCAACGCCAACAAAGGAAATACTCCGGTCCCACGATTCCTTTGTAAAAATTTCACACCCATTAGAGGGATCTAATGGATTTCGGTTGTGTTTGCAAAAGGCAAGCAACCACGGGCTGTACGCCCGAACAATCATCTCCGTTCTGCGCGCCAGATGTTCTGTGCAAACAAGGCCGTGGAAAAGGAAATTCTATCACCAATGAATAATGTATGCAAGATGACTTCCCCCTTCTCAGGAATCTACGAAATATCCCCGAGGATGCGATAACATGCTGCTAACAGAAATTCGGAAATTCTGTTAGCAGAGGGAATAAGAACATTTTTCGGTACAGATACAGATACGATCTGTATCAGGGTATTTTTCAGTAGGATAGCGAGTTAGTCAAAATTTGATCGTCGACGAGACGCCTAGTCAATATCGAGGTTTGTTTTAGAGCGAATACCGCCGACTTTTTGGCGTGGGCTGGTAACATTAATCCGGAGTAGTGTCGCGTAGAAAAATCGTTGGGTGTACCAACAGTAACCCTTGTATTAAATCATCCATAATATCGCGTGGAATAAGAAAGTCGTGTGTGCGCAATTGTAATAGTAAAACCGAAATTGCTACATATTGTTCGGTTAAAATATAAGTTAGACCAAAGAAAAAAGTCCAATAATAAAATCAGATTCATACACGAAACTTTCGCCGTGTTTTATTGGTGTGATCGTCTCCGTTTCCGGTTGTTCTAATTCCTTTCACCTGCGAACAGTGTTCGGCGGAACACTGCACCAATTATACCCCGGCTAATTAAATCGCCAAAGGACCATATGGGAAAAGCGTACGATATTCCAGATCGGATTAGCTGCTTATAGTAGAGAAGCTTAACTTTGGTGTCAACTTTGTTGCTCCACTACAAAATGTTGTGCAGTTGCTTAGACCGACCGAAGCCCCCTTAAAGAACGTGGGTCACATGTTTGGTGAAATTCCAATTTAACAAGTCTTTTATATTATTATATTCAAATTAGTATACGAAGGATCAAAATAAATGTTCTTAATTCTCCACAAGACAATCCGACGGATTGCACCCGTTTGTGGTTCATCTCCCTGCGTCAGAACTCGTTCCGTTACAGAGCGGGGAAGTTGTGGAACTCCTTTCCCACGCGAGTGTTCCCGGAGCGTTACAACCTGCAACTGTTCAAAAAGAATTGCAACAGTTATTTGATGGCATCTCGGGGCGCCCACTCGGCGCTATAGGTTCGCCTCTCCCGAGAGAAGTCTAATAAAAAAAAAAAGGCATTAATATTTATTTATTTATTTTTTGTTCATGCGATGCTAGCTTAATAGAAGTAAACGTATATCTATGTTTATTTATTTTAAAAGAGAAATCTTACAATAGTCATGTGTGCCTAAATGCAGAGTATATTCTTGGGATCCTCATTTCCCTTTTTTTGTTTGTATTTTTAATTCTTCTTATTAGGAGGGCAATTAATTATAGTATTTCACATGTATGTATTATTTGTTTTTATTCATCGTTAGTTACTTGTTTATTCCATAGTTTTCTTTTGTTTTTCCCCTCTCTTTATCTTCCATGGGCTCTAGTTTTAGTTCATTTTTTAATACTTGACAGGTGAGCCATACCGACAGGTGACTAACCTAAAAAGCTTTTTGTATAAAACCTACAAATAAACATACATTTGCGTTATGTTTCGTTTCGGTTATTGTGTGTATTAAAATTTGTCGGATGTTGTTCTTCCTTCGGTTGAAGGTCCTGGTTGCAGCGTTCCGCCGAACAGTGCTAGCACACAAAGAATCCACCGAGCGAACAGCACAAAATAAAACATGAAGATCGATTCTGGATTTACATTTTTTATTTAATCACACTAATTGTTTATAAATGACGGATTCGAATTACACAAGGTCTCAACAACATTTTATAAGAACGCAGCTAGCCACTCGAAGGAAACACACGTTACTCCCGTAGGTTACATTAAATGAAATTAGGATACGGTACTAAAAATGCGTTACATTTAGTTTCTCACTACCTCCTCGACGTGAGAATTGTCGTCCCGTTGACGATTGAAATCTGACTGTTTTCTGCACTATCCACAAGTATCTTGATACAGATCGTATCTGTCTCTTCCCCAGAGACCATTTCCCATTCTGCCCACTAACAGAATCGTCACTATCTCTGTTACCAGCATGCTAATTCATCCCAGGGGAAATTTCCTATAATTCTGAAAGGAGAAGTCATTCCTTGCGTACATCATTAAACATCATTATCACCATCCGTGGTGGTGATGGAAATTCAGATCGACGGTTGTCGATTGTGTGCCGCATTATTTACATAGAACATCTGGCGCGCAGGCCGAAGGATATTCTGCAATTTGGATGGACGTACGGTCCATGAGTTTTGTTTAACTTTTGTCAATACACCCGAAATCCATTAGATCTTTCTAATGGTGTGAAATTCAAAAGGGACCGTGGGACCGGAATAGATCCTTTGTAGGTTTTTAACCTCATAAATTTTCCGAATTATCTCGTTGAGATAATTACGGTTGCCTGCAATTTGGTAGCGGATAGGCGATATGCTTTATTGCATGAGGTTGCCGTTTCTTTTGTTTGCTGATGGATTTGATGGGCTTTGTGGCAGACCACCCGCACGTGCATCCGTTGGTCGGCTAATTTGCTGACGATAGCAAATCCTTGTAACATCGTGTAGATGTTCAGGATTTCCGATTGTACAGTGCTGGAGTGCGACGCATTTCAGTATTTGGGGATAGGATGAATGAATGTTTTCCTTTGTTTCAGGTATGCCATATTCGAATTGTTGAGCTTGACATTGAAGGCTTTGGGACGTTCAGTTCCTTGCTTTTCGTGTCGGTTCAACATTGGCCAAATGTTTCAAGGCGCTAGCGGACTTAGTGGCACGCGTCTGTGGGCGCGTGTAACGTTTTCAAGGTAGGTATGTTCCCCTACCTGGGTGGAATTGTGCGTTCGTAGAACGCTTCATATGTATATATATTTTTTTTATTTTACTCATTATAAAATTTCTTTTGTCTCTCTTTTTATAAGAAATACATTTTACTTTACGAAATGTATGTTTCTACCAAACTGTATTGGTCTAGTCAGTTGACTAGTTTGCTCTTGGAAATATAGGGGGGTATTTGGCAGCCCTTGGCCCCTTGGTATTAAATCAGAAACCTCTGGTGTTTTCATAGAATCTTTTCCATAATTGGTAGAACAATCCAGTCACCAAAAGCAACAAAATGACCTACATGAACAGGTGGCAACCCGAAGTGTATACGTCGTTAGGTTTTACGATGGCGTTTATGGGTAAATGGACATCAAGTGGAACGCTATTAGAGTCCTCCGGAGTGGTATGTTCTGTGAATAGGAACAGAAGGAGATTACCCAGGTCCGTTGCTGTAATAAAAAAGTAATTCACGCACAATTGTGCTTGTTAAAAATATGTGTGCGAACTTACATAAGAATCGCATGCACCGTTTTCATATTATCGCTTACACCGCACTCAAAACAATCATTTCCAAAAAAAACGCATTCAAAATTTGGAGATAAATTAGACAAAAGATAAAAGTGATTTTTTTCATGAAATCATAGGGATTTTTTATACTAACAGCTAAACATCTATTCCTGGACCATAAACAATTCCTTCCACGACTTCGAATTGGTCCTCCAGTTGCATTTTCGCCTTTTTCCTCGCTGTTCGTGCCTCGTGCGAGTTGTATACTAGGCTGCGGTCAGCGTCTTGCAGTCGATCTCTGGGCTTTTGTTCGCAAACGTTCTCGCAGCGTACCCAATTTTGATGCCCATGACGCATTATTAGCAATCCGGGTAAAAACCCCTCATTAAACATACAAGCTGCGGTAAGAGCCGCAACTTCAATGATTTTCTTACCACTGTATGTGTGTTTTGGCGCCATTTGCCAGATAGTAGCATTGAAACTTTCGTTGTTATTTTGCTCCCTCGCATTTTTTTTAATAAACCGGGATCTGTCAGTTTTACGTAAACTGGGTAAATAGCTATTCGTACTTTAGGATCCAAGGGAGGTTTGTCGTGGTGGAACTTTGACAGCTCATTCGCAGCTTTCGCGCGTTCCCATTTACACCATGACTCTGGACTGTTTTGATGTTGCGGATTTTCATCGGTTGATATTTTGTGGTAGTATGTTGCCCAAATTTCTTTCGCCATTTCTTCAGCAGAGTGAGCATTGCGTCTAATCGCAAGTTCGTAATAAATCGTCAGTTCTGTTATCATATTTCCCGTAAGTTTGCCAGGACCAACATCTCCTAATTGGTCTGTTTGTTTTTTTGTTGCTTTTTTTATGACACCGCGTAATTGCGCATCGATTCGCTTTCCCACGTTATTGATACGCTCGGCCTTTACCACATTTGGAAATGATTTCTGCAACGCATTCATTATTTTTACATCCCCGTCTCCAACGTACCTTTCGTAAATGCGGCCGTGTAGATCAGAAGCGCGCTCGAACATCTCTAACATTCCGTCAGGCTCCATTTTACCCGAACTTCCATTGTGGTCCAATTTGCAAACTGGTTCGTGCTCATCCCACCAAGTATCATATTCAGGGGTGCCTTTCTTTGTTTTCATAAGGTTGCAGCCTTGGCAATAACGCGATTTCACAGTAAGATCGAGAACTTTGTTTGTTTTGTGGCCGATCAATGTCATAACGCCATAATTAGCAGTATGACCCCTTTTGCTCCAACTACCATCTCCAGAAGCAGTAAATTTTTTATCTTCATCAGTTTTTTCTTTTTCTTCTTTGCTAGCTTTTTTTATCACGGAAGAAAAAACGCCGATACAGGCGGTGTGTGCATTATCGAGAGCAGCGTAGTAGATGTGTTTCGTAAATTCGCCAATATCCATCAGTGAAGTGAAACAATGTAATCCATTTAACCCGACACCCAAGATGCGCATTACGAATACTATTCTACGATTAATTTCGTAAGTTTTGTTGGCGATTCGTGGACAGGACTCGATGACCCTCTCACCACAGTTGCATTCGACGATCAGTTTGAATCCTAGGCCTTTCTCAGATTTTGTTGAAAAGTTTATCAAACCGTCACAGTTTTTACACTTTATAATGTTTGAAAGTTCGGAAAAAACTGAAAAAAATGTAACATCACGTATGCTGCCGTCACCGTGACCGTTGGAGCGATGTCGGGCGATGTAGCCAATGTTTGTGCCGATGTAGTCGCACACTCCGTTTCCAGTTCATGTACAGTTCCCATAAATCCTTTTCGTTTTTTACATCGACTCCCTGGACGCACCCCTGACTTACGCGAACCTTTAACGTTTTTAAACATTATGTTAGAAAAATTTACCGTTAAAAAACGTATGAAACGGACGCCTAAACGCGAACACTGCACGCTCTGAGACCACGTTTACACTAAATACTTTTTCCTCCTCATGAAAAAGAAACAAAGAAACATCAAAAATACCTACCCCGCGACGTCACCGGCAGGAAGATCTTCCATAGTCACCAAACAAGAAAAAACCACCAGCACCGTGCAACGGGCAAATTAGCTTCATATATATGAAACTAGCTAAAACTCAGGCAATCGCAGGTCACCCGCAGTACGCCCGAATGTAAAAGCAACATACACAGGAGCGAGTATCCATTACCGCTTAAGAACATGTTGTTCAGTCGCACAAGATTGCGACATATTCAAAGAAGTGGCAGTTGGCCCAAGCCAACAGCGAAACAAGTTAATGCCCATAAATGGATAATCTGCATCTTTCTAAATACACGGTAGTTGCCACCTATGATACGAATTTGTATCCGCGGGAGACCCGACCCTTTAATGACCTATAACTTTGGAACCGCCTAAGATTTCGTTTCCAAATTTTAACATATTATTTTTGAAGTATAAAACTATCGATTAAGCAAAAAAAATTGATTTTTTGAACCGAACAAACCGGAATGTACCCTTAATGAATTTGAAGATGTGTCAGTTCGTTGACTAACACAATGGCCACTTGACTTCTTTCGGTTCCCCTTTTTAGGATTAAAATTCAACCTGAAAGTTTTGCCCTTATCTTGGGCTTTCTCTTGTTTCCCTTTGTCGTATTTACTTTCAGGTGCCTTAGTCTCAATGTCTGAGAATTTGATTGGCACACTAAATACCTTTGGGTTCATTTCCGTGCGATGAAATGTGACGTCCCTCCACATTGCAATTTTTTGACAGGAAGTCGTTTTCAAGTAGACCGTCTTCTGATAGACCGGACATACTGCTCACTACTTGAAATTTGCATGGGAGTTCAGGCCTACCTTTCAATTGGAAGTTCACCTTGCAATTACTCAAGGTCCTGATACTTCCAAACGGCGTTTGAAAAGGGCAAGCCTATCGTGGATTGATTTTAACATCTGATTCGTTGATGGTATTCTTGCTGATCAGACTCACTTCAGCGCCGGTGTCCACTACAAGAGTCGTGTTTCTCTCAACATCTACGTCTATTGACAGCTGGACAGTTGGGACGCTGGTTAATGGTGAGTATGGGGTCCTGATGTGGTAGCTCTTTCTTACTACCCAGTGTTTTGACCTACTTGTTGGTCCTGTAGGGGGGGAATTTTTTACAGATTGGCATTAAATTTTCGACGCCAATTTCTTTTGCTGACAGGGTTCTAGGTTGCGTCCCTGTTGGCATGAGGAGTCTTTTTGCCGGTTAGAGCGGTTTTGCTGTGATGTATTTGACAGGAAGGCTCCGTCGCCTGATTTCTGATTTAGACAAAGCATTTCTTCCTTCCGTTCTGCGGGAGCAGCTATTGCTTGTTTCGATCGTACGAGCTCGGGAATTATTTCTATCAGTCGATTGTTTGCCACGATCGCTGGGGTTTTGCAGCCAGCTTCTCGAGTACGAGAACGCTTGGAGACGTTACAGGCGGTATTTCTGACCTCTTCGGGTTCCGCCTTGTCTGTGACTTGTCGCACTTCGGCTTCCCGTTTCTGTTTGGAACTTTTGGTTTTAGATTCCATGGGAATGCTAAATTCTTCTGGGTTTCGTTCCATCCCCGGAAAGGTTAACTGTTGGTTAAGCCCGTCTATAGGACAATTTTTGGGAAAGGAAGTCGTTCCCTAGTAGTCCGCCTTCGGTCAAGCCAGGAATATTGCGTACGACTTGGAATTTGCAGGGGATTTTTGTTTTTAAATTAAAGTTTCCTTGGAACTACCTAGTGTCCGTCCTGTTCCATATGGGGTTTGCAAGGTGCATGTAACATTTTTGTATATATTAATATCTTTTGGTTTGAGGGCTTGTTCAGTGATAATGCTTACCTCAACGCCAGGGTCTACCACTAGTTGAACATGATCATGAACATGAGTATTTGATGATGGCTGAAGGTACCCCAAATTGTGAGTATTTCCGGAAACGTTTCTGTGGGTCTGGGATTTATATTTAGCCTTTTGGTGATATTCTAATACACCATGGCTTTGTCAACCACAAAAATCGCAGGTCTTTCTTATATTATAAACCCTAGGTGAGTTATGAGTGTGAGTGCTGTTAGGGGTAGTTATGGAGGCAACCCTGTTAGAGTTTCGTTCTTTGAGAGGGTTTCTACTTTGAAATTGAGTGCGCGGTTTTTTTTTTCGATCACCGGCAGTCTTTAATGTCATGGTTATGAGTTTTGCAAGCCGTGCAGAATGAAGTGTTTTTTTCTTGTGAGGTAGTCGCTATATGCATGCCCCCTCTCGCGGCAAAAACTACAAACTATGTTAGCAGTAATTAGACGAAGATTTTTTGTGTTTTTACAAGGCTCATTTCGTCTTCGACCTTCGATTTCATTCCCTTTTTGTTGCTGTGGGCAATTTTCGTTTTGGAAACCCAAAATTTGTGAAGTATTTGGGCTAAACAATGTAAGATTTTTATCGTCGAATATTGACCCAGGAGTCAGAAAACTGGGGGTGTTAGAGAAATTGCTAGGGAGGCTGCCTTTACGCCATATATCTGGTCAGCAGCCTCCTTGCATAGCATCAGCATCTGCTTTATCCTTGCGGTAAAAGCGATGAGAGCCTCAAAGGGGTTGATAATTATCAACTTATTTACCAACTTTTGGTAAGTCTCCCTGGGCATGTACATTTGATTGAGGAGTCTATCAGCTTCCTCGAAGGAGGTTAGTGAATTTGAGACTATTAGTAGATATGGCTCGCCTCGCAATCGAGTGGGAAACATATTTAGAAACGATGAATGTTCCTCTGCAGGCAGTTATTCGATTACCCTCCTGCAACATCCCAAAAACGTTTGCAGATCACTGCTTATCAGGGTGGCCTGTCCACCTGCAAATATCGGCACAAACTGAGACGTAAGCTTGCCGAATTTTGCTGTAATTTACAGACATGGTATTAAATTTGAGTGATCCCTGTTCGATGGGCTCCTCGATAGTATAGTGGATAGTATACCCGCTTGTCACGCGGGAGACCGGGGTTCGATTCCCCGTCGGGGAGCCTCTGGCGTAAGACTAATGACCTTGCCCGGAAAAAACAAATCATTATGGAAAATTTAACGAGCCTCATAACTTGCTAAATAAGGCCAAGACCGGTTCTCGGCTGTAGTGCCGATGATGATGATCTCTGTTCGATAGGTAGATTATGAAGGTAGGGGGATGCTGATAGTAGAAAGAGTAGTAGTAAAGACGTTTGCTATCCCGAAGGGTTTTTTTTTGCGTTTGTTGTCCAGTTATTTATCTAGGGGTGGGAATGCTTCCCAAAGATTGATGGACGCACAATATGGGTCAATAGAGACATATTTAGGATTTAGATAGGGGGTGCGTTATGATTTACATAGGTAACTAATTTAATTTGAGTATAAGGTATATTGTTGATTGATAAGAGAGAAATGGTTACTTATTTTAAAAAAAAAGTCCCACTGTTGGTGAATCTGCTGCCTGATTTCGCCTTGCTGTTCTTGCTGCTGGTAGATGGCTGCTGTTTCCTTTTGTTTTCCGCTGTGTTTGACAGGTAAGCTTTACGCCCAATAGATGAAAGTTTTACCCTGGTCTTTTGCAATGCTCAAAGTTTGCCTCCGGGGCCCTTTTTTGAAATTCGCCAGGTCTTATGATCTTGAGACTTTGTGGGTTTTTTTTTACACTGGTGTTATAGCCCCGGGTACGCTTGTCTTTTTTTGTTGTTTGTTTTTCGAGTAATGTTATTATAGAGATCAAGGCTTTTCAAGCGCTTACAGGTATTGAACTTAGGCTTCTTTGATCCTACCTGGTTATTGTGGTTGCAGGAATCAAGGATTTTCAAGCGCTTACAAGTATAATACTTAGGCTTCCTTGATCCTACCGGCTGCGCCAAATGTAACACCAAAGATTACGCACCTCGCTGGAAGCGCTAGGCTACGTATCCTTGTATCAACATTAATTGTTATTTTGACACCGGCAGTATCCTACCGTCCGCGCCAAATGTAATACCAAACAATTTAATTATTTATTTGGCACCGGCTGTATGAATGCCGGCTGCGCCAAATGGTAGGGTTATTTGATTTAGGCCTTACCTGACTGCTTGAAGGCGGTTCGCCCTTGCTAATCCGGGTCCCACTGGAGAGTCCAAACAAGTGAGAGTAGGCTTTGGTAGTTTTATTTTATATAACTAAATTGGATTATTAAAGTATGTTGTATTAGATTATTATTTGATTTGGAGTAACAGGGCCGCTGTCCCAATACAGGGCTGCAACATGTTACTCCGTTTAATTGACTACTTTGACTGCTCTGTTTATAGCGTTTGAAATAATAGTGAAGAAGAACGTGCGATTCGAACTGACGCTATGACAGTTTGAATCACCAAAAATTGAACCTAAGCGTTACCCATCAGGCTACTGGCCGATTTTAGAATTCGATTTTTAAACTCGACTATACTCCACTGATGTGAATTGTTATGTTATCGCTATGGTATACGGTTCTGATGTATTTTTCTTATTCGATTTTCGTTCGGTGTTCTTCACTATTTTGCTTGTGAATTGTGTGTGTATATCTGTTAGAGACGCCACATGTTAACTAGGTTATTGTTTTATTATTTTAGTTAGAGTGACAGGCCCGCTGAACCAATGCAGGGCTGCAACCTGTTACTCTTTGTTATCGACTCTCCGATTAGTCCACTTGCACCCACTCTTTATATACCCCAAAATCGGGTGTAGAAAAGCAAACAGTGCATTTCCTTCAGGTTGGAACGTGTGACCTGTATTGACATCGATTTTCCAGCACAAACTCTCGATATGACTCAATTATCATTTTAACTTAATTGGCCCTCGCAAGGTGCAACGGCTTACGTCAATTAAACGTTTGCCGCACTAAATTACAAACGATTTCCCTTTTTCAGGTCATTCGCCCGCCCAAACGTTAACTGCGCCCGACCAAGCCAATTGAAATATGATAGATCGCGTTTGCTCCGTTCTACGGGTCGACGCTTTGTTGTTAAGTTCGACTAGCACGCTCTGTGTCGCAGTGTCGGTTTGTATTCGCTTTGTCGTTTCTGTTGCCGTGGTAACGCTGCCGGTGTCTTATTTCCAACATGGGTTCTAGTGGTTGACGTGAAGTCGCCGGTGTGCAATCTGATGCTGTGGGGCGTGCGGTATTAGATGCCAGGTAATCGCCCATCAATCGATATGAATTGAATTTACGATACGATGAGCATATAATATGAATATTTTTATGATATGATGAGCGTGTAGCTCTGCGAAGCAGTTAATGGGGCATTCGAATGAACATCGCAACGTGTGCGATATGAGCATTAATTGCCTGTGGGAGGAGGCGTCAACTGGTTAATGAGTAGGGCTGATTGATTAATGATTGGGGGGCCTATGTAGCGAGATGCAACCTTCTGTTAAAATATAAACAGCGATTCCTGGCCAATCAGCATATGTTAGAAGATAAACAGCGGTCCCCAGCGGAGCAATAGAAGCGAACGCAGAATTCTTGAAAGGGAAATATCATTTTTGTATTTGTATTGTATTCCCTTTTGTTTTGTGGCCGTCTATATGAAATATGATTTTTTTTTTTTTTTGTTTTTTAATTTTATTAGACTTCTCTCGGGAGAGGCGAACCTATAGCGTCGAGTGGGCGCCCCGAGATGCCATCAAATAACTGTTGCAGTTCTTTTTGAATAGTTGCAGGTTGTAACGCGCCGGGAACACTCGCGTTGGAAGCTAGTTCCACAGCTTCCCCGCTCTGTAACGGAACGAGTTCTGACGCAGGGATGTTCGGGCCGTCGGGAGATGAACCACAAACGGGTGCGATCCGTCGGATTGTCTTGTGGAGCGCATATAAACCGAATTCTGTGGAACAATACCAAGAAACTCCGAAGAACAGTACCCGTGATAATATCTGTAAAACAGACAGAGGTCGGATACGCGCCTTCAATGTGATAGCGACTGTAGTACTGACGTCAGCGCCGAGTCCCCGATCAAGCGGATCGCTCGTCTCTGTATGCTCTCAAGTAGGTCGAGGGTATGTTTAGAAACCGAGCACCAAACATGAGAGCAATATTCGAGCGCGGGTCTAATTTGGGATTTATATAGGAGAAGAAGTTGGGCCGGAGTAAAATATTTCTTGGTTCTAAAAAGATAACTCAGTTTGCCTGAGGCTGACCTGGCGATACTCGACACGTGTTTATGCCATGATACATTCCCACAGACCGTGACGCCGTGCAATTTCTAACTTTCCCCAGCCTCGAGGGCCCGGCCATTCATCATCAGCTGTGGAACCGATGATCCAGTTTTCTTTGTGAATGTTGTATACTGGGTCTTCGTTGCCTTGAAGTCAACAAGATTGGCCTTTCCCCACTGCAGGACTCTATTCAGATCCTGATTCAGAGAGTCAATCTGTCTACATCTCAGCCGGTGTGACGTTGATGCACCAATCGGCCGATCACTCGAAAAGGAGGAAACAAGCGTACTATCATCCGCAAAACTGACCACCCTGTTATCCGTTGTCTCCAACAAATCATTTATGTCAAGCAAAAACAAGGTTGGAGCCAAAATAGAACCTTGGGGCATCCCCGAATTAACAGGATACAGATCCGAACACTCGCCGTCCACAACAACTCGGATCGATCGATTCTCGAGGAAGCTCCTCGTCCAGTCACAAAGCTGTTGGGAAACTCCATATGAACGAAGTTTGCTCAGCAATGCCCCGTGCCAGACGCGGTTAAAAGCCTTGGAGTTATCCAATGCGACCGCCCTTGACTCACCATGCCCTTCAATCGCAGATGTCCATATATCGGTTATAAGTGTCAAAAGGTCTGCTGTGGACCACCTGCCATGGAATCCGTATTGACGATCATTCAGAAGTCCGTTGCACTCCAAATACTTAACCAACTCTGTATTGATGACTTTTTCCATCTCCTTAAATAAAATAGACAGTAATGCTATCAAACGGTAATTTTGTGGGAGACACTTTTTTCCCGTCTTTGGGATTGGCTGAACTCGAGCGATTTTCCAGTAGGCGGGAAAGGTCCTCCGTGCATAAGATAAGCGGAAGAGTCTGCCAAGAACCGACGATAGTTCTGGAGCACAGTTTTTAAGGACTATTGCTGGTATTCCGTCCGGGCCGGTTGCCTTCCTACAATCCAGCTCACGTAGAGTGCGTTGAATAGTGCACGGACGAAATCTCACATCCCGCATGAAAGACTATACCGGCGAGATCACAGGTGGCTCCAAAAGGCCGGGATCGAGGTTTGAATTCGTGGAAAATAAGTTCGCGAACACATTAGCTTTATCCTTTGGATTCGTGACTATCGTCCCGCTGTCTGTCACCAACGGAGGGAAAGAGGGGGATGCGAAGTTACCGCTGACAGCTCAGAATTCCTCAGCACCACCCTCAACCATATGATGTCCATATTATTGGGTTCCAACGCCTCCATCCTCTGGCAAGCCAGATTGGACCGCGCGAAGACGCAGACTCCGCCCCTAAAACGGAATCCCGAATGTAAGTCGTATCCTGAGCAACGAAGATATGTCGAATCAGTTGACGAATCGACCTGGGTCTCAGTTAGGGCAAGGATATCAGGTTTCGTTGTTTGCAAATATTGGTGGACGGCGTTTACATTGGTATTGGTGAAACCGATGCCCCTGATGTTACAAAATGCCGTCACCAGTCGAGCGTGGGCAGAGCCTCGAGAGCGAGCCCGGTTATACGATAACGAACCTCTTAAAGTTCCATTATTTATCATGATATCTGCATGATGTTCCCCCTGAGATCCGAATGGGAGACTAGTTTACCTCCGGAATTCTTTATATCAGAAGGTACCATCATGACTTATCCCCTTGTCAGTCCGGGCCATCAGCCACACATCCGAAACACCGTCGAAGATTTCTCTCGGCGATATCGCGGAATGTACAGCATGACGGGGTGGTATGTCACCTTGGGACCGACTACCACCTAACCAACCTTTTCTCCAACCGGCCCATCAGCCAAGCTCCGAAAGATGGCCAGGGATTTCTCCCGACCATTTCACGGAGCCTAAAGCTTGATGGGGTGGTATTTAACCGGGCGCACAGGGCGTTGGGACCCGGCTACCACTCGGCCTTTAGTCGCCTCTTACGATAAGCCGGCCTAGCTGTGAGTATATTCTAACGCCCTACTCACAGGGCAGGCTATTTTATTGATACTGATTATCTCTTGAAGATCCCACTGTTAAGTTGTTTATATCAGCAACCCTCGTCAAGCTGGTCCGGTATACGTCGTCACAGCCACCTGCAGTTGGTGACCACCAGGAAAGGGTTACTAATTGCGTCGTCATAAGGGATACAGTGGAATACCGAGGTCTGGTATGGGTTGTTGCGGATCATTGGCTCAATTAGATTTCTGTGGTGAACATATATGAGTTTTTAAGTAAATCACTCGGCGTGTATGGTTGTTTCTAAATTTTGGAATATAAAATAAACTCGGTACGGTACATTGTGCAACAAATGTTTGGTGTAAGTGCTTAGTGTTCATACATAATCTTACAAGAGTCTAAATAAGGAATACAAACATTTAAAAAATACCTAAAAGATTAGTAGAAAAAAATTATATCCAATGTAATCGAATTAAGATTCAGCAATATTGTGGGTTACCGCGCTTTCGCAGCCCTACGAACATTATGGTCGCATTAGAAGGAGGTGGAGTAGTTACCATCGTTCAGGTAAACGGTGTTTTTCTAACATCCTGGTTCATCCAGGTTTTTCTAACATCCAGGTGGAGTAGTTACCATCGGTAACAATCAATATCTCCAACCGAATTATCAGTCGCCCCTGTCATTCGACTTCCCAAGCTGGGTTTTTCTAACAGCTTCTCAAGTTACTCTCTTTTATTTGAATTTAAATTTTAGAATAATTTAAGGCAATTCTATATGACATAACTAATGTTTTACACAGCGCACGCGACCACACACCAAATTCCAAATTTTTGTGGGCGGCAGAAGCAAACTGACTCATGTATCACGCGCAACAACAAAAACCGACGCCATCGACATTTTTAGAGAATTGTACATGATTGATGTGACTTTACTGCTGCTTTCTCTAATTCTTGCAGTTTATTCACGAATGTAGTCAAGGATTACGAGTGGCTCCGCTCAGGAAATGACTTTTATAATTTTTAGCGTGAAATTCTTGTGTATCATTTTGAAATTTAAAACGGCGTCATTTATTGCCGTTACATTATTTCACATACACCTTTGACATCTTTAATTTACCTAGGATCAGGATCGGGTCAGGGATGCACCTGGCTGGCGTCTTTCGGTTGTGAGAAGGCCTCCAGAATATCCCATGCGGTACGTCTCTTCGGCGTTTTGTTCACGGCATGATTGCGCTCCTATCGATGGGTGTGGAACTGTTTGGTCACTTGACAGTGATGAGGTGTGTGAAAGTTTGACTCCGCCGTTTGTGATATTCGTCGTCCAGTAAGCACCAAGAAGGCACCGTTGGGAACGGGAAGATGGCTCACTGGCCTGATTCCCACGAGTCTGTCGTAAAATTGAGGTAAGCTTGGAAATATGAGTAGTAGCGCGAGTTATCGACCTACGTACTTTGATATCGTGAAATAATCATAATCAACCACAAAGACATGAACGTCGACGCAGAATCTAATCGGTTGTGGACTCTCGTACTCTGGCATCAGCCTCAAAGATACGAACGGCAACGCAGAATCTAATCACAAACCATGGACTTTACCACACTTGGCTAAGAGATAGAAAACAAAGCCGACCTAGCAGAATTTCCTCAACGAGAGGAGATACGATAATGATAGAAGTGGGCGACAACAACAGTTATGGATTACAGCAACATATAAAGACAGTGGAGAGAATTCCACACAGTTGGTCTTAAACCTTTGGTCATCAACAGTAGAAGGAATTTAAAAATAAAATCTTTTTTTTAATAAAGTTGTGTTTTATTTTTGACGCCCTCGCTAAGTAACTCAATAAACCGGGCATGTCCGTAGTCATGACGTCAATGTGCTCTACTGCGATACCTGACGTTATCAAAGGAACGTGAGCAAAAAATACGGTTAACACCTACCCAGAAAATAGGTTTAATGGAACCCAGTTCATCGACCTGCTACGTAAAAAAGTACGTTGGACCTATGTGGCGATAAAACGGAACGAGAATGAAAGGAAAGGGGTTAGTAAAACGAAAAAGGATAGGACACCGGAAACTTCTTGCGAAAAAACGGAAAATTCAATCAAAAATGAAAAACGGTGATGCCTACCTAGAACGTAGTCATATACGTGACGTGCGAGTGTACTACTCAGAAAAAACTTACAATTGTATAATTCGTAACTTTTGAATTTTTTTTTCGGCTCGGACGGAGTTTAATAATTTTTGTGACGGCCCGAAAAGAGCGTACCCTAATTGTCTTTGTGATTGCTCGGAAGCAGCGCAACCAATTGTTTAAAAATCTATAGCTAGGAAGGATCTTACAGAAAAAAGAGGAAAGAAAAAATTGATAAAAACACGATGTGCTTGTCGCTGTAGAAGACGCTGTCATCGTTTGTGTCTCTTCTATCCAACTCGTATACTGTGAAATTTTTGGTACTGAAACGGCTACCATCGTTGTGTTGGATGATTGCTGCACAATTTTGTGTGTGAGGTTGCAAGTTTTTTAAACATAGTCGAAGGCCTTAGAGTTGGTTTCCCTAGTGCCAATAGTTGCTGTTTCAACTTATCGACAAGCAGGGAATAGGACAGTAAATATTATATATCAGAGCGTGTAATGTGTTATTATTTTTATATAGATGGAATAGAAAACGAAAATAATCGCACTTAAAATGAACACGGCAATATATTCATTTCTTTCACTCTAACTTTCTTTTTTTTTTATTATTTACTGGCCTGTAGGAACCCGAAAGTTCATGACCTCACCGACTCGGCTCCGCCATTGTTCCCTGTCCTGTGCGCTCTCCTTCCACGTTCGATCATCCGATCCGATCTCCTCGAGGTCCAATTTAACATTGTCCTCCCATCTCCATCGCGGCCGTCCTGTCGGTCTCTTCCCCGTTAGTTTACCGTCAAGAATTCTATGCACGGTCCTATCATCGCCTATTCGCGCTACGTGTCCGGCCCATCTTAATCTTCGGGACTTGATGACTCTCACTATTGTAGGTTTGCGGTATAGCTCTTCCAATTCGTGGTTGTGGAGTTTCCTCCATTGCCCTGACTCCTCGTCGTATTTACCGCCAAATATACCCTTTAAAACTTTATTCTCGAATACGCGGAATTTGTTCTCTTCCCGTTTTGTGAGAGCCCATGTTTCGCATCCGTATAGAGCAATCGGCATGATTATGGTTCTATAAACACGGAGATTTATATTACGTGATAGCAGTTTGGATTTTAATAGTTTACTGACTGCATGCCAACTAGCGTTGCCGGAATGTAGTCTTTTGTTAATTTCCTTCGACGCTTCGTTTCTGGTCGTCAGTATCGTTCCCAGATATTTAAATTCTTTGACATTTTCAAATATCTTGCCCCTGACGTTTATGTGTGTTCTCTGAGGTCCACCTGCTCTCGTCGTAATCATGTATTTCGTTTTGTCTTCGTTTATTTCTAGGCGCACCTCTTCTGCTGCTTGCACGATGATTTCACTGTTTTTACTTATAGTTTCGAGATTGTCGCCCAAAACGGCGATGTCATCGGCATACGCGAGCACTTGTGTGACCCCGTTCAGGGATGATCCGGTCGTGTTGTCGTCTTGTACCTTTCTGATAACATACTCGAGGACAAGTTTAAAAAGGCATGGTGAGAGGCCATCCCCTTGTTTTAGTCCGTCCCAGATTTCGAATGGTTCTGAGAGGTTGTTTTTTTATTCTAACTCGCCCTTTGTTTTCGTTCATGCGGATTTGTTTTCGGGATCCCCAGCTCAACCACAATATGGTAGAGTCTTTGCCTTGCGACTGAGTCGTAGGCTTTTTTGAAGTCCACGAACAGTTGGTGAATCGTCCCTCCGCATTCCCACTTCTTTTCCAGGAATTGCCTTATTGTGAACATCTGGTCGCTTGTTGACCGATTCCGACGGAATCCGCATTGGTAGTGTGGGGCTTTTCAGGGCCCGAAGAGCCACGCATCGCTCGATCCCCACTATTCCAGGCGAACGACTTACCTCTCGGTCGAACTTCAGCAAGGTTGCGTAACCTTGCTACGGCATTTACCCCCAGCCAAATCGCCGGAATTAATACGGTTACCCAATCGGATAACCGTTTTGAATTTCTGTTAGGCAGCTTACCTTATTGTAGGGGATTTCCTTCCAGACCCCTTTTTTCTCCAGCATCACCACTGAAAACATTAAATCCACGGCAAAGCTTATCACCTTGCCGTGGCATCGAAAACTCACCCTCGGCCAGACCATATTCCCTAAAAAACATTAAGCCCACGGCAAAGCTTATCACCTTACCGTGGCATCGAAAATTCACCCCCCGAGGCGTACATCATTTCCTAAAAAAAACATAAGTCCATGGCAAAATCATCACATTGCCATGGCATCTGAAATCCTATCTTTAGGCATACATTCTGCCAGGGCATCTCGTTTCCATAGCCTTAAGCTATGGAAACAACAATCAACAAGAGTTCCTTGTGACTCGTTGTATTTGTTTACCCTCGGCATAACATGCATGCGGCTATTTGCCCCTATTGATTTGCTACCGCCGACAAGGTTTCTGCTGACGCAAACCAAACATGTCCCTGATTACCAGCAATCGCTGGCTTCCAATTATCGGTCCCCATGTTCAGAGGCCGCATTCAAGTAACGATCAGGATGCAGCCAGAAAATGTTTACTTTCAACATCTGGCAATGGCTGCACCCTTTGTTCGTTGCAATGTTTAATCATCGGCAACCGAAATGATGATTTATGGCCTTCCATTAGGATGACCAAATCATTGGTTTGGGTTTTCACACCCCACATGCTAGTGTTTGCATTCTTAGAAAATGCACTAGCGATGTGCCGCCATCCACACGGTCGCCGAACGATCGTATGCATGGCATACCCACACATGCATAATGTATGACTACCCCGTCCGGTCCAATCACGATTAACTACTTCAAGTTAATCGTGTAACTCCGCCTCCTTTCCAGTTTCTTTCGGGGTTCTTTTCCCTTTAATGACTTCCAATGGAAGAGTCAGATTTCATCTTCCGAGAGGGGCACACGTGCCCAACTATCGCGTTACTCAGAGTCGGGAGTCGAAGTGCAGTCAGGATCGACTTCAATAAAAGCATACTACAAAAAAGAAAAAAACAGAAACAGTCAGAAGAACTTGGGAATGCGGTTTAGTTTGTTGTTTTGTGTTGTTTTTGTATATTAAAGTAGTGAGAACAATAGTAAATACATAATTCATATTGTAAAACTAATCGTGATAGCAGATATTAATAAAAACAGTTTCGTTAAAACAAACCAAATGTGTTTCTCTGTTAAACTTTGTTTCCTTTTCGCGGCGCGTTGTACGTGGTGTTAGTACTGAATCCGCGTCCTTGTTGACGCAAGTATCTAACAACCCACATTGGTGACGCGACGACCTTTTTTATTTTATAAAAAAGTGAACTCTTAACCTTCTGAGATAGTTGAAGTGAACACGTTCCACCCAAATCAGTGACATTCAGTGCAATCCTAAAAGCTATCGAAAACGGGTATGAAGAGCCCCACCTCAGCAGTTGGCAGTCTTAATCATCACTGGGCTAGGAGCAACAGCCCCAACCCAACTTTACCAACATCAACCCAGCGAACCAACACCTTCAACAACAACACCAGATAAAGATAACAGGTATGCACATTAATCATATGTTAGTATATATCACATAAAGTGAAGTGCATTTAGCCTAAATTTTACCACAAATCACTTTAATCGCAAACCAAATTTAAATCTCAATTTTAAAAGTAAATAAATTATATATTCATTGGTTTCCTTTTCACATCATAGAAACAATTTTTGTCACTTTTTATATTTCATTCACATAGTTTGACTTTTGTTCATTTTTGTGACCCCAGGAATGGGAATACGTGTAATTATTATTCAGTACTGTTGAATAAAATTGGATATAAGTAACAAATAATAATCATTGTGGAACGTAACGTTTAAATATAAGTTAACGAGAGGAAAATCGACTAAAACCGGATTAATAAAGAAATAATAACGTAAAGCAAAATTGCAATTATGATACAATTCTATATAAAATTATTCACTTAAGATCAAAATAATTAAGAACATTTAAATAACATTATCAATAACCAAATTAAGAAAAAGGAAACAGAAACCGAAACACGAATTCAGTATCTACCCAAACCGTAACACATAAAAATAAAATATATTTTCTACGTCGTCACCTCTCATATTTATGATACACCTAAAGGCAGTGTATACCCTTACATAATAACGAAATCATCGTAAATAAGTTACTTATTTTTTTAGACTGTTATTTTGTAATTTACGTTTTAAAAGAACAAGAACAATAACATAAAAAAAGCAAATTTCATTTGTAAGAATCCAACTACGACAGCTTATAAAGTAATTTAACAATACTTGGATCACTCTTGTGTCATATATAAATTTTGGTTTTTCGCGGGGAACCGACTTTAAAATTATTGTTGATAAACTAATTAAGATCACTACCAAACGCGTTCCCCATTATAGTATTAATTTAAATCGTTTTAATGAATCACCAATTGTCCCTATATTAAGTTTAACATAAATAAATAAACATTATTAAAAACAAATAGAACCATTTGTAAACCCCTTTAGGGTACTAAGTTACAAGCTATTGTATAGGCAATATATGCCCCTTTTTAATGTAATTTCGGTGACAATTTTTAACTCTCTTTTCATGAGTACAGATACTCTCGTAATAGCAATATCTGTAATTTTTTCTTGCTACAGTTTTTGAAATTTTTTTTTCTTTTTTGATTTTTATGTTAAAGTAAACGGAGTACACAATTAGTAGTATACAATACCCGGATTGAAAGTAACACGAAAGCACACTTACATTCGCGACTTCAAAGAACCGCACTTGACTCCACCTCCGACCTTCGCTCGACCTATTTTGACTTGTGAAAACCTTGGTTTTGGGACGTTCGACAGTTCTCTCAACTTCCTGCAACTCCCTTTGACTCGTTGGCGACGTCCTTGCAACCGTTTCGCGTTCTCTTACGTCCATTTCTGCGTCCTACGTGGTAAATATTTTGATATCCTCCTACCCCGTTAATTTCAGTCCCGTTTCGTACAAAATACCATGGTTGTCACACGAAATAGCGCTGCCCAAAAGGCCCAGGAACAACCCGAGCCCCTTGAATTTCACGACGCCTCCAGCGTCGATTTCCCCACTGAGCAAGTCGATGCTGACCTAGACTTGCCCGTACAATCTACCCCCCTGGCACCCCCGGTTGCCCCCAGCGTCGTGAACCGACCCCAGCCTTCTTCCACAGACACACTCCCGACTGCTCCTAACGCCCCTGGCACCGGCCCTTTGGTAGATTCCGGCATTTCTATGCCCACAACTAGTGCCGGTACCTCACAACAAGCTCATAGGCACCCAGAGTCCCAAGAATTCCGCGATGCTTCCAGCCTCGGGAACGGGACTCGTCATTTAAATATAGGACTTCCCCCCTTCGATGAGGAGGACCCAGACCTTTGGTTTGCAGTGGCAGACCGCATCTTCCAGGCCTCAGCCTTGCACGACGAACAACTTCGTGCAGTTGAGCTGTTGAAAGTGCTTGACCGCACTCAACGACCGCATGTTGCACACATAATAAGGTCGGCCGGCCGCAACCCATATAGCAACATGCGTGAAGCTCTGCTCGACGCATTGGACGAGCCAGGAAGTGTGCGGCAACAACGTTTAGCCGCTGTATCCAACCTTTCTGGGATGAGACCATCTCTTTTCCTGACCCATTTACGCTCTATAGCGGGGACCAGGATTGGGGACGACCTAATAAAGCCTCACTTTTTGAGGTGTCTTCCCCAGCATGCCCGTTCGGCACTTATAGCCCAACCCAATCAGAGTTTGGGCTATTTATCCAAAATTGCGGACGCAATTATGGAAAGCTCAGATCAGTATTCTGAGCCTCCAGCGTACCAGGTAGCGGCGGTTTCTCAACACGCCGCCCAGCCTGCACGGCACCCTCGTCTGCCTTTCTCAGCCCATGAATTGGTCTCAACTCCCCATCCTCCTCAAACCCAATTACCTTTTAGAGGGCCCGCCTCAACCAATTTCCCTCAGGGGAATCCAGTGGCAGGCCCCAACCCTAACCAAAGAAATTCGCCCACACAACTAACTCCTGCTGACCTCCGGGCGCTCCAAACCTCACTCCTCCGCGAGATAACTCAATTGCGTGCGGAGGTGAGGAACAATCCTCGAAGCGCCCAGAATCGAGCCATGCCGAGCCGTCCTCTCAATCGGCAGAATTCCTACCAAACTGCCCCTCAGAGGGCCTATATGCCTCAAAACGCCCCACAGAGGGCCAATTCCTCTCAAAATGGCCCTCACCGGGCCAATTCCCAGCGAGCTCCGACTCGACCTCCCCGTAACGGCAATACTAATAGGCAGAACATACCTGATAATGCCGTTACTCTGCCTTGGTGCGCCAATCACCAGCGATATGGTGATCGCGCATTCAATTGCAAAGCGCCTTGTGGTTGGACGCAACCTTCCACCAACCAGAGGCGCTCTTTAAACTAATTTTGCCGACCGACACCCTCGCGCAATCGGCCGGCACCCCTACGATAAGTCGCTTAACCATCCGGGATTCGAAACTGAATATCGCTTTTACTGTCGACACCGGCGCCGATATTTCAGTCCTCCCGCGATCGTTTGCTCCGCGTAACTGCGTGCCAGCCGCACTTAAATTGTCAGCTGCAAATAATACGCCGATACTTACGTACGGACGTAAAAAGCTGACACTTCAATTGGGTCTTTGTCGTCCGATCACTTGGCGTTTCGTCATTGCGGACGTAAACGAACCCCTGATAGGTTCCGACCTATTAGGTGCACACAATCTGTTGGTCGATTCGACCCATAACAGACTTGTGGTTCCAACGGCACCCCCCTTGCCCATGACGGCATCACCAGCGGCAACTTCAGGGGCCACAGAGTGCATAGACCCATTCCAGGTTATGGTACAGGAATTTGTGAGTACAACAATTCCTCTGCCTAACCAGCGCCGACATAAAGCCACGGTGTTTCATCATATAGAAACACGTGGTCCCCCGGTGAGCCAGCGTCCACGTCGACTGGCTCCGGAAAAATTACGTGCGGCGCGCGCGGAGTTCGAGCATATGATCGAACTAGGTATCTGCCAACCGTCGGACAGTCCCTGGGCAAGCCCACTCCACTTAGTGAAGAAACGTTCTGGTGAGTGGCGCCCATATGGCGATTATAGGCTGTTGAACGCAGCAACTGTCCCGGACAGATACCCAATTGCACACCTCTACGATTTTTCGTACAAGTTACGAGGGTGCAATGTCTTCACAACCCTGGATCTCACCAGGGCATACCACCAAATTCCGGTGGCACCTGAAGACATCCCCAAGACCGCAGTCATTACACCTTTCGGACTCTTCGAGTTCAAAGTGATGACTTTCGGCCTCAGGAATGCCGCACAGACATTCCAGCGGTATATCGACACGGCTTTACGAGGTCTTAATTGCTGCCATGCATACCTTGATGACATTCTCATCGCCTCTAAAGACCTCACCGAACATAAACACCACTTACGTCAGGTCCTAGAGCGCCTCCGCGAATTCGGTCTTGTCATCAACCCAGAAAAGTGTCAATACGCCAAAGAGCAAATCACCTATCTGGGTTATGTCGTTGACAACCAGGGCATTCGTCCACTACCAGACCGTGTGGAGGCCCTCATGAAGTACCCCCGGCCTACTAACGTGAGTGAGCTGCGTCGATTTTTGGGCATGCTTAACTTTTACCGCCCAACCCTGAAGAATGCCGCTCAGATTCAAGCTCCCTTAAATGAATTTTTGAAAGGAGCTAAGCGCAATGATAAGCGCCCCATTAATTGGACAGAAGTCTCAGATCGAGCATTCCAACTGTCCAAAGAACAATTGGCAAATGCCACCTTACTCCGATACCCTCTCGAGGGAGCGGCACTTTCTATCCAATGCAACGCATCGGATACCGCAATCGGAGCCGTCCTCGAACAGGACATTGAAGGCCGTCCGGAACCACTTGGTTTCTTTTCAAGGAAGCTGACTCCCACTGAGCGACGCTACAGCGCCTATGACCGTGAATTACTCGCGATCTACAGCGCTGTTAAGTACTTCCGTCATATGATAGAAGGTCGCTCACTCTCCATTTTAACAGACCACAAGCCATTGGTCTATGCGTTCCGGAAGAAGTCGGGAAATGCCTCCCCCCGACAAGACCGTCAATTAGACCTCATTGGGCAGTATTCCACGGAGATAAGGCATATCTCCGGTAAACAGAACGTCACGGCGGACGCCCTTTCTCGAATCGATACGATTCATTTGCGTACCGCCTTGAATAATGCTGATCTTGCCCTAGCTCAAGAGGAGGATGAACAGCTCAAGTCCCTCCTAACTGCCGATACGGCACTAGAGCTTAAGAAAATCACTCTTCGCGACCCCTTGGGCGAAATCTGGTGTGATGTTTCAACTGGAACCGCTAGACCTTACATTCCCGAAAAAGTGCGTAAGGGCGTGTTCCAGGTTTACCACAACCCAGCCCACCCCAGCGGCCGAGCGACAGCCGCTGCTGTCCGTCGCAAATTCATTTGGCCCCGGATGAACAAAGATCTCACCGGTTGGGCCCGTGCTTGTCTCCAGTGCCAGCGCTGCAAAGTAGCGCGACATAATGTACTGGAGCCAGCGCAGTTCAAGCTTCCCACGGCACGCTTCGCCCATGTCCACATAGACATAGTGGGACCGCTTACTCCATCAAGAGGATTTTCTTATATCCTCACTATGATGGATCGCTACACGCGATGGCCAGAGGCGACACCTCTCCGGGCAGTTACTGCCGAATCAGTCGCCAAGGCCTTTTATTCAACTTGGGTCACACGTTTCGATGTACCAACCACCATAACTTCGGACCGAGGTCCACAATTTGAGGCGACGATTTTTAGGCAGCTAACAAATCTTCTCGGCTGCCAAAGGAGTCGTACCACCGCCTACCACCCGCAATCAAATGGGATGATAGAGCGCTGGCACAGATCTCTTAAAGCCTCACTCATGTGTCATAATGACACACAATGGTTTGACGCCCTTCCAACTGTCCTCCTCGGCCTGAGGACAAGCATTAAGGAGGACCTGGGTGCTTCGGCAGCAGAGCTTACCTATGGTACCAACCTCCTTCTTCCAGGAGAACTTTTCCTGAATGGCGAAACACCGCGTGACCAACTTCGTGAATTGGGACATCTCCGTGACCTGCTACGTAAGGTTAGGGCAACCCCTGTAACCAGGCACGGCTCCAAAAAACTTTTCGTCCACCCTGAACTGCACAGCTGCACGCACGTCTTCGTCAGGGTGGATAAGGTCAAAAAACCCCTCGACCCACCTTATGATGGCCCATTCAAAGTCTTCCGCCGCATCAGTGACCGCGTCTTCGAGATCGACATCAGAGGCAAGCGATCCACGGTCAGCGTCGAAAGGCTTAAGCCCTGTTTTCTGGAAGCTTCCGCTCCAGAATCACCTCCATCTACTGACACCGCTCCTACTCCACCAGCACAACCTCCCCGTACTCGCGCTCATACGCGCGCCCATAACCAACTTACCACCCCCTAACCTGCCTTACCTGTTTCGTGACTACGTCACTGGGGAGGGAGTGATGTGGGGCTTTTCAGGGCCCGAAGAGCCACGCATCGCTCGATCCCCACTATTCCAGGCGAACGACTTACCTCTCGGTCGAACTTCAGCAAGGTTGCGTAACCTTGCTACGGCATTTACCCCCAGCCAAATCGCCGGAATTAATACGGTTACCCAATCGGATAACCGTTTTGAATTTCTGTTAGGCAGCTTACCTTATTGTAGGGGATTTCCTTCCAGACCCCTTTTTTCTCCAGCATCACCACTGAAAACATTAAATCCACGGCAAAGCTTATCACCTTGCCGTGGCATCGAAAACTCACCCTCGGCCAGACCATATTCCCTAAAAAACATTAAGCCCACGGCAAAGCTTATCACCTTACCGTGGCATCGAAAATTCACCCCCCGAGGCGTACATCATTTCCTAAAAAAAACATAAGTCCATGGCAAAATCATCACATTGCCATGGCATCTGAAATCCTATCTTTAGGCATACATTCTGCCAGGGCATCTCGTTTCCATAGCCTTAAGCTATGGAAACAACAATCAACAAGAGTTCCTTGTGACTCGTTGTATTTGTTTACCCTCGGCATAACATGCATGCGGCTATTTGCCCCTATTGATTTGCTACCGCCGACAAGGTTTCTGCTGACGCAAACCAAACATGTCCCTGATTACCAGCAATCGCTGGCTTCCAATTATCGGTCCCCATGTTCAGAGGCCGCATTCAAGTAACGATCAGGATGCAGCCAGAAAATGTTTACTTTCAACATCTGGCAATGGCTGCACCCTTTGTTCGTTGCAATGTTTAATCATCGGCAACCGAAATGATGATTTATGGCCTTCCATTAGGATGACCAAATCATTGGTTTGGGTTTTCACACCCCACATGCTAGTGTTTGCATTCTTAGAAAATGCACTAGCGATGTGCCGCCATCCACACGGTCGCCGAACGATCGTATGCATGGCATACCCACACATGCATAATGTATGACTACCCCGTCCGGTCCAATCACGATTAACTACTTCAAGTTAATCGTGTAACTCCGCCTCCTTTCCAGTTTCTTTCGGGGTTCTTTTCCCTTTAATGACTTCCAATGGAAGAGTCAGATTTCATCTTCCGAGAGGGGCACACGTGCCCAACTATCGCGTTACTCAGAGTCGGGAGTCGAAGTGCAGTCAGGATCGACTTCAATAAAAGCATACTACAAAAAAGAAAAAAACAGAAACAGTCAGAAGAACTTGGGAATGCGGTTTAGTTTGTTGTTTTGTGTTGTTTTTGTATATTAAAGTAGTGAGAACAATAGTAAATACATAATTCATATTGTAAAACTAATCGTGATAGCAGATATTAATAAAAACAGTTTCGTTAAAACAAACCAAATGTGTTTCTCTGTTAAACTTTGTTTCCTTTTCGCGGCGCGTTGTACGTGGTGTTAGTACTGAATCCGCGTCCTTGTTGACGCAAGTATCTAACAACCCACAGTAGTCTCCCAATATTTCTTCTGCGTAGGGTGTGATTCTTGCCAGTATGACATTTGTTAATATTTTGTATGTGATTGGGAGCAATGATATTCCTCTGTAATTTTCGCAGTCAGATCTGTCGCCTTTTTTGAAAATGGGGATCACTATTGCGGTTTTCCATTATTCCGGAATGACTTCCTTGTCCCATATTATTTTAACCAGTTGGTGGATCTTTCGAGCGGTTGCCCCTCCTCCATGCTTCACAAGCTCTGCTGGTATGCAATCGATTCCGGGGGCCTTGTTGTTTTTCAGTCGATTTATCGCGTCTACAACTTCGTCGAAAGTGGGCTTTGGGATCTGGGGCTCGGCTGTATGTACGCCTGGTGCATTTATTTGTGGTTGATGCGTGTGCACATTGAGCAGGTTTTCAAAGTTTCCATCCAGCTTCCATCTTGTCACGATATTTTTTGTTTCTGTCACCAGACAGTCGTTTGTGTCTCGGATTATTTTGACTCTCCCTCGGTAGCCATTTCTAATTGAATTTATGCCGGCAAACATACCTCTGCTGTTGTTTGCTCTGGCATTTTCTATGATTTTTTCGATCCGAGTCTTCTCCCATTCGCGTTTTTTGCGTTTGAAAAGTGTAGTTGTTTCTTTCCGAATTGTCGCGTATCCTACTGCGTTGACTTCACCATATGCTTCTAAGTGGATCATTCTGAGGCGTTTACGTTCTTCGATCTTTGCCCTGCACTCATCGTCAAACCAAGGTTTGGACTTAATTGTTTTCTTAAATCCTAATACATTTTGGGCTGTTTGTGTGATTGTGTCTCTGATCGATGCCCATTTAGTGTCCACACTATTGGCTTCCTCTTCCTCACTACTGTCATTATCTAGGATGCTAAATCTATTCGTTAGTTCGTCTTGATATTCCGCCCTTTTACGTAGGTCTTTTAGTTTATCAATTGCTCGTCTCCAGTGACTGTCCATGTGGGTTTGCTGCGAGGCGACTCCTAATTTTGCCCATCACTAGAAGGTGATCGGAGTCGCAATTTGCTCCTCTATATGATCTTACGTCAAAGATGTTCGAGTGGTGTCTTTTGGCTATGAGGAAGTGGTCTATTTGGTTACGCGTTACGCCGTCGGGTGATATCCATGTGGATTTATGGATTTGCTTGTTCTTGAACATCGTGCTTTTCACTACCAAATCTTTTGACGCTGTGAACGTGATAATTCGAATACCATTATCATTTGAAACGTCATGTAGGCTTTCTTTACCTATTGTTGGTTGGAAGATATCTTCCTTTCCTATTTTCGCATTAAGGTCGCTGAGGAGGATTTTAACATCGGATGATGAGATCCCATCAAATGCTTCCTCTAGGGTCTCGTAGAATGTGTCCATCGTTTCTTCGTCGGTAGATTCTGTTGGGGCGTGTACGTTTATAAATACATAATTGTACCATGGGCCCTGTATTTTTAGCACCGACATTCGGTCATTAATAAATTTCACATCTTTTACATGGGACGTAATCTTCTTGCTTATGATGAAGCCAGTTCCGAGGTTATGTGTGGCGGTACCTCCACACACCAGTGTAAACCCGTTGGTTTCGATTACTTGGTGTGGGAGTTGAACTTCCTGAAGCGCGACGATGTCCATTTTATATTGTTTCGCATTTTCTATGACCGTCTGTATCGCGCCTGGTTTATATAACGTTCGAACATTTTACGTGCCGACGCGTATATCCCGCTTTTTCAGTTTTTCCCTACGTCTTCTTTTTGCCGAGTCGGTGTTTTCTTGATGATTTGTTCCCTTATGGTAGTGTCGGCTCATCACACCTGCGCCTACCGGGTTTTTCGTGGGATTGTTTTTTGTATATTGGTTATTCATTTTTGATCCCACGAGACTTGGGGTTTCAAATAGTCCGCCACTTCAGAGCCCCGTTTTGATGTGGTAGGGTCTGCTTACTGCTCTGATTCGACCCGGTGTTAGAGAGGCGCCGTTATAATACAGCCGGTATACCCCTGGCTGCAAACCACCCAATAGGCACGGTGATGCGTGACACCCTGGATTAGGGGTGGTAGATCTTTGTGTGTTACCCCTCGCTAGCCTGTCTGACATGGGTGGCCCAACTGGAAGCATATGGTTCCGTCAGCATAGCCTGAGTGATTCATTGTAATTTAAGCCCCCGCACCACGTCAAGGTTTCTACCAAGCGGGGGCTAACTTTCTTTACCAACAGTAAAACGCAGGAAAAGCATATTTCAGGCGTACCGCACTAACGATTTCCAACAGCGATACAAGTGTATCGAAGAGCCATAAAACCACTTGGGCTTAAACTCCCGTAGGGGTAAAATCGAGTCAATTTCTAAAAGATTCACGGTAGTAAACCAGTGCGGCTTAATCACTTTGCAATTTTATTTGGAAACTAGAGTTGTCAAAACTAAATTTAATACCATAATTCCTCTATACATGAGAAAGGTTTGTGGGTAGTCTCTGTTTTGCATCAACACGGATGCGGGTTCAACAGGAGCACCACCGATATTACGCTGACGAAAGTGATCGACCACTAAGAGAAGACGAACGAATTGGAAAACAAAACACAGTATAATTGTTCGTGGTAAAAAAGTTATTATTATTGATTATAAATCACGCGAATGGCATAGAGCAGAGAAGCTCTTTACACACACATTTCACAATTGGATGCGATTCAGTTTCTATTGAGCACTTAGCATTGACAATGGGTTTGTATTAAATTAATCGATTGTTCGCCTCACGTTTTCTTTAATTCACAACATTTTTCACAGATGAGAGATTAAGAGTTTTATTACTGGAAGCAACCCGATCACGACTCGGAATTTATCGCGTGGGTGTATATTTATAAATCACTAGTCACATAACACACTGAATTATACTGTTATTTGATTAAAGGCTACAAAACACTGCGAGGAGTGCAATCCAGCAACGGACAACGATACAATATTACCGAGTGCGGCGATAAAAATGGCGTATGTAAAACACCGTACCGTGTGAACGGTACGGTGGAGATGGAGGCGACCCGACTAACTCCTGGGATGGTTGTAATACGACTCAGCGATTATAAGTGATTATCGCTTCCCTGTGCGCACCAGGGTAGCGATAGGAGCCTCGACCTGCTCGGGTCGAAGGATGGTAAATGACTCAGCGATCGTCATCTCAAGCAGAGATGATTTCGCTAAGGAAAAAAAGGAAGAGAGAGAAAAACTTTTCTCTTAAGGGTGTGAATATATTCTTGCCAAGGATATGTTTTATCTCCCACAAGTGTAACGTAGAGTCTCTCTTGTGGGAACAAGAAAACCAGATCTCGTAATAAAGGTCATGGTGGTATGTGTGGGATCGTTCAGATCGATGCTATTCACACGTGCCCGACAGCAGTGGAACATCGAAACAGGCATGCGGCAAAGACAAAAGGTAATGCGGGTCATTGTTTACGCGATGCCTCGTCGCTATTTTCGACGTTGGGAGAAAAAGGTGCTAAAAGCAAGATAGATGTTTATGGCATCTCTGGCTGCAGTAGAAACCGGGTTCATGTTTGCATTAGGAAATGCTGGAGAATTTGGTTTCAGCGTCTATTGCGCTAATTATATGCAGCTGCTTGGGTTGTTTATTGATAAGACAAACAAAAAATGTTGCCACGCAATATGTATGAAAAGGTACATGACGCGGCTGTAAAAATAGACGGCGCAATATTTATGGTCCCTGTCATGACGGTTACATTGAATGCAATTTGTTTACAGGAATTGTATGCGAAATAAAATGCAAGAAAAGGTAAGGATTCTTTACAGGGACCTTTAGGTAAATAAATTTGATTTATTTGATGCGTGAAGCATTTACAGGTACTAATAATGTTGAATTAGCAAACTTAAGGATTTGGGTAGTAGTTATGTGGGTTTTTCAGGTAAGTAGACGGTAGGGTTTGGCGGAACCGCTACAGGTTCCTTATCTATAACACATTGTAAGGTTATTCCAGTATTAGGATATTTAGGTAAGCCAGAAAGGTAAGATCAAATAAGAATGACACGTTTAGAGAACACAAATTATCGATGGGATATACATACATCTCAAAAATGAGATCGAATTCTTTGAAAAGTATGTATTACATTACTTGAGAGAAAGTAAGGACGAGTTTCTATGCTAAATCTTGTAAAGCTCTTTTCTCCATAACAGAGAACATCTCACTATAAAGTAAGAATATAAACCGTCGACTCACGTCACGATTGGGATTCAAAGTATTGTAAATCGATTCCTAACGATAATATGGTATATATCCTTATATTCAATAGACGGGGGTGAGATCACCAAGTCCTTGCATCCGCCACAAAACGAGCAAACACATTATTATATTGAAGCATAAATGTTTTATTTCGAAACGGCACATTAACCCTGGTTAGGTGCCAGCGTTTATTCCTTTTCGCGTTTTTTGTTGCTTCCAACTACGTGCAAAGCGCGTCTCTTATTGAATTTCAATGAACTATCGATTCAACGGTTATTTAGAATGTTTTCTCCTAGAATATCCATTTAAAAATTAATCAAATCAATCTCTACAGGATTCGTGGTGGTAAACGAGTGTGGCTTAACCACTTTGCAATTTTATTTGGAAATTGGAGTTTTCAAAACTTAATTTGATTGCCCGCTCAATTAAGTAATTAAATGTTTACTTTGGGGAATTCTATCTTAGCTCTAATTAATTCAGAACGACGAAATGTTTTCAAAGGAAACCAAAGATAAATGCGGAAGCGGGAAAGGGATTGCAGCCTTTCACTGTACGGAGAATATGCAAATAAATTCAAATGCATTTCGAATGCAAATTTAGAAACGATGGAACACGAATGCTGAGATTTATTGGTGTTTTAAAGTAGGAAAAAAAAGGATTTTTATGGGAAGGGATAAATAAAAACCCGTTCACCTTTTATTGCATAAATGTTCAGTGGTGTTGGAACAATTTTAAAGGCAATTCTACATTCACAATTTTTTTCAACGATCTGACGTAGTAGATCCAATTTATTCCTAGGAAAGTGTTTATTTCTTTCCTTGTAAATCACAGTATTCTACCCCAAACAAAATAAAAGCCGCAATGGTATGAACAAAATATGCGTATGCGTATGCAGCAGCAATTTGGGATTCTAAACGTGTCTTTCTAATCAACATATTCACTGTTTATAAAAATAATTTGGTTTTGACAAAATTCTTAGTCAAGCCCTGACATACATTTGAGGGCAGACGTTCAAAAAGCAGTTTAATTCTAGACCTGCCCGTAATTCTGCACGTGTATTGGTGGAACTCAGAAATCGCCCATGTGCGATCGGAGTGCAACAGGTTAAGAGTCTTGCAACAAAAAACAAGAAATCGTAACACCTACCCACAGTTGCATGCGGAATTCGTCAACAAACGGAAAGAGTTGAGGAATGTGATCCACAAAAGTAAATATAACGCGTTCTGCTCCCTAAGGGATGAATTAAATAACAACCCGTGGGGCAGCGCTTACAGGATAGTCATGAAAAGACTACACAACAACAGTAGTCAAATGCAAAAAAGGAAAACTGACATGACCAGAATCGTTGCTGTCCTCTTCCCGCAGTGTGATGAGGTATTGAGAGTGCAAGAGGAGTGGAGTATCACTGAAGGAGAGATACCTCCCGTGACCACCGAAGAGGTACTCTTGGCTGCAAGGGTTATCAAAAAAAAACAAGACCCCGGGACTGGATGGTATCCCTAACGCTGTAGTGAAGACTGCTCTTACAAAAAAGACGGAAGTATTCAGCAGTCTCTCCACAACCTGCTTTCAAACAGGACGATTTCCTAAACGATGGAAAAAAAACCGTGGCTTGTGCTCTTACCAAAAGGTGTCAAGAGTCCAGAAGAGCCGTCGTCTTATCGCCCATTGTGCATGCTGGACACAACAGGAAAACTGCTTGAGCGAGTAATCGCCACTCGCCTGGAGGAATTCACTGAGGGAACATTGGGGCTCTCTGCATCGCAGTATGGGTTCCGGAAAGGTAGATTAACCGGAAAGGCACTATCTGTGGTGTGCGACATCGCTCGCAATGCGATAGCTGGAGCAAGATGGCTAGGTGGTACTAAAAAATATTGCGCGGTGGTGACGCTTGGTGCTCAAAATGCTTTTGAGTCGGTGAATTGGAATCGGATTCTAGAAGCGTTGGGCGATCTACAAGTCTCCCCCTACTTGGTGCGTATATTAGCAAACTATCTCTCGGATAGAAGACTGATCTATGACACAGATGAGGGACCACAGGAATATAAAATAACAGCGGGTGTACCTCAGGGATCTGTATTAGGTTCGCTGTTATGGAATATAATGTATGATGGTGTGCTCAGAGTCAATGTACCAGAACGGGTTAGAATCATCGGGTACGCAGATGATTTGGCAATAGTAGCCGTCGCTAAACATCTAGATGACCTGAAGAATATTTGCTCCCAAGTAACCCGGCATGCCTCTGGATCGGTCTAGAGGTATCTTTTGAAGATTTCCACCTTCCTACCGAAACCAAAAAAAAAAAAAAAAAAAAAAAAAAACGCACTGATAACATGAAAATGCACCTGCCACATAAATAATTATCGATAATGATTTATCACTAAATCCATCAACATAACTAATTACCAACCCACCTTTTCATACCGTTGCCCGCTCATGAGCAATATGAAGCATTAAACCTCATGTCGGTTCCAAAATATAAACATCCCCCCACCAATTGCGGCGAAGTTAACATGGGCTGATGCGCCTCATCTTAACAACAAATAAAGGCAAGGCATTGACGAGGACACCTACTGATGCATCAACGCTGGCCCGGCAAGATGTTGCAGTGCAACATAACACAATCACCAGCATTAAATAGATTATATAAAAGCAAAAGCAACATCATGAAAATCAAAAGAAGAGTTGAAGGCGCCTTAATTATGCCGCGCGCGAAGGTATGCAATGGAAGGCCAGTCCTGCCAAGGTTGCAGTCGGAGCTGAGCTTTGCATGCCAATCGTCTGCCAGATACAACTCGAAGTGCTCTCTCAGGCAGCGGAGAATAAACAGTAAGGTGACGAACCGAGGCCGTTGCGAGCAGAATAATCTTTTCAGTGCCATGGCAAGCACAGTTTTTGGCAGCTAGGCACCGCTGCTGCAACAGGTGAAGTTGAACAACTGAACTGTCGGAAAATGCCGGAATCAAAAAGGTACTTATAAAGCAGCTAATAAATTACGGAGATTTACAATGTTAAAAGAGTTCGACAAGGTGATATACATACAATTATTCGTGAAATAGTTACAATAAAATTACAAGATTAACATCAATGGTGATAACGCATTTTTACTGAAAGACACTGTAAAAGTTATTTTTTTTGTTAATTTATCTTACCTCCTTTGTGGTGGTCGGGTTGTTTACTCTGCCCAATAGTGAAAGGTTGGTTTTTAGTTTGGGTTAGCGTTCTTTAATTTAATATTTTTATGGTCTTGGTCTTGGCCTCCTGATGTTGACTGTTCTCGAATCAAAAAAAAAATTGAGTAAGGAGAGTCCGACTTTAGCGAGACAAGGACAGATGTGTTCTTCATTTTGTCATCCGTGAGGATGTTGGGCTCGATCTCAAGATGTCTGAAAAAGAAGGGTGGGGTGGGGACGGGGGGGTATCTAAGAATACTGCGGAAAGGGTTAGTTCAAATTTTCTCTAACTACTTGGCTGGAGGGATGGTGGGAAAGAAATCGTACAAGACCGGTAGGTTTTGAGTGTGGAGTAAACGCAGATCACGTCTTCGGCGTCTGATAATCTGCGCTTTGGTCGGTGTGTGTGTGTATATGTGCTGTCTTGTACTGTGAGTGCGTGTTGGTAGTGTATCAGCAGTAGACGGGATAGGTCCAGGCATACTCTATTATAGAGGGGAGTGTTGTTGGGATGTGCGTGTTTTCAGTTTTGTACTGGAGAAGAAATTGTGGTGGTCGGATCCCAAGAGATCGAAAAAGAGAAGGGTCCAGAACGCAAGATGCCCCATGTACAAGTAGGTTCTCGCTGTTCTGAATGCTTTCGAGGTACTTGTATGCTAATTGGCGCCTTCGCATAGGTGAGAGCTGGGGTAATGGCGGCCGTCCGGCCTTCTAGAGTAGTTGGTGCATTTCTGAAAATTCTAAGTCTTCCATTTGGGCCGAAGATACACGGGACCATATGGAAAAGGCATACGATATTATAGATCGGATTAGCTGCTTATAGCCGAGAAGCTTAACTTTGGTGACAACTTTGTTGCTCCACTTCAAAATGTTGTGCACTTGCTTAGACCGACCGAGGCTCCTTTGAAGAATGTGGGTCACATGTTTGATGAAATTTATTTTTGGGGTATTAAACCCCAAGATATTTTATCCTGTCCTGTGGGCTAATCGTAGTACCTCCTATTTGTATTCAATATTCTGTGAATATCGAGAAGTAAGTTGGGTGTGTTTACTACTCAGAATGATAACTACTGCTTTGAATGGATTAAGTCGAATTTTACATCGACTGCAATACTGATGCAGTCCGTCCAGGTGACGGTTGAGTCGATTTGTTGCGAGTTTAGGGCTTTTGGATGACGTGTACACTAGGACGTCATCCGCATAGATATTTGGTTTATTCTTCCGTCCACAGGGCGAGGAATATCTGACTTGTAGGTATTAAATAGAATGGAGCCTAGTATGGAGCCTTGCGATACGCTTGCACCGGCGTTGAAAGTTCGGGAAAGCTTTCCATTCACTCGAACTTGTAAGGTTCTGTTTAGAACGAACTGGTGGATGATACTACACAGCGTTCTACTGAGACCAGTATTCAGTAATTTAAAAATGAGACCTTCGATCCACGTTGTATCAAAAGCCTTTTCAATGTTCAGGTTCACCGTAATGGTAAGTAAGTATTATCACGTGTGTGATCGAAGTATGCATTGCTAGTTGGATTAAAGACAACAATTTGGCTCGTAAAAGTTGTCTAGTTTATTGTGGACCTCTGATCTAATGATTGCATTAGTATCCGGGTCCCCAACCTGGAGATTAATCCTGTGATTATTTTCAAAGGTCTCTCCAATGATATTTGCTTTAGTAGTGTCATTATTAACTACAACACCGTTGTGCATGATTGGCCCGGTGATACGAGAAGTGCCACACATCTTTTTAATATTTTTATGAACGTTCTGGTCCATCTGAATACCCTTCAGTTTCTTTTCCAATTGGCGGGTACGATTGTTTTGGATTCTTTGTTTTATCAGTGTGTCAGTCTTGTGAATGATGGATCGCAATAATGGTTCCCTATGGGTAAAGCGGTGACAATATCTCATTCTGCAGAGCTTTTTACGCTCCCGGATGAGATGAAGAGTGAAGTTGTCATGGGGAATCTTTGTTCTTCGGGACATGAGTCTCCGAAGTTTCAACTAGAATCTCATGAAGTCGTGCTACAACGTTATTTATCTCAACCGTTGTTAGGTTCTTGTCAGTGGGAAGAGAGAGTTGGTGGAGTTTTTCGTTCAATGTGACATTGAAGTTGTCCCAATTTGTGCGACCATAATCGGGTATGTATCTGATATGAGCGCGGGATGCTCGATAGCTGCGAATGAACGTGGTCACAGCGTTGTGGTCAGATACGTTCGCCGATACTTGGAGAGGAGTAAATCTTTGGACACAAAAAAGATGTCCAGAATTGAGTTACCCCGCGTACCAACAGAAGGTGTGACTATTCCAAAGTTGAGGGCATGACAGTTTTCGGTGTATCATTGGTACAATTTTGTGCAATTTGGACAAGAAACAGAGTAGTTCCAGTGGGGATGTCTGGAGTAAAAATCGCCACCTACAATGAAAGGTGTATGCCCCGAGGACCTTATTAATTGGCCGATATCTTCGGGGTTAATGGGGCCATTATTTGTTTTATGCGAGTGTTATACGGAGTATATATTCACTCTACCATTATTAGCTATATGCACTTCAACCCCGGAGAGGAAGGTCAATAGGTTCATGGCGAAGTTCGCTATTAACTAGTATACGGGTGCCACCTCTGTTGATGGTGGGGCCGCCAGTGAGGGTTCGATCTCTTTGAATCATTGAAAAGTTTGGGAAAGCGGAACGGTGACATGGATGCAACCTAATTTCGGTTAGAAGAACCATGTCCGCCCGGTTATCCTCCATGAAGTCAGAGACTATCATACGCTTTGATAGCGAAACGAAGGAGTTGACATTTATAAGGATAACTTTAATTTTGGGATCCATTTTGAAGCATATGTTTGATATATGCCGTTAAAAGGAATGCATCCCTCAGTCTCGGTTGTTAGTTTTTCATATCGGGGCCGAATATCCTCAATCAAGCGGGATAGACTAAGTAGGTTCTCGAGCATTGAAGATTGCCCCTTTGGACGCTTTTGTGCCCCGCTTGAATTTGTGGCATTCTGTTGGCCTATATAGCGGATCGCTTAGGGACTTGAATATGTTTTTGGGGTAGAGGTGGTGAAAAAGTTTTCATATTCTTTATTTAAATCCCTTTAACCTTTTCAGCGAATATAAATCCAGTTTGGATGAAATTATGTGTGACCTGTTTTCCGAACTTTGACTTGGCTACTTGTTCAGCTCGAGTCTCCTTTGATCTGCGGACCATCTCTTTATATTTAGGAGAGTTCCTGTAACTGGCCGGATGGCCTTTCTTACCGCGGTTGTAGCAAGTTGGCAACGTAATTCCATCCTGCCAATATGTTGTCATATTTTGCTGGCAAGAGTTCGCATTTGCCAATATTGTGGGAACTGTACTGTAACATTGTTACAGTTCCGGGAAACTTGCCTGAAACGTTGGCAACGTTCGTTGTTATGAAACACGTCGCAGACAAGTTGTCGATGAACGATAGGAAGCGACTGTACCCGTATTATGGAATCTATGTCGCTTTTTATGGCAAGGTGGAGCTTCCATATGTTCACCTTGCTATATTTTTGCGGTCTGCTTTTTACAAACCGTTATGAGGGACCGAATTTTTAGACGTCAGTGAATTTGACACGAGGAAATGTTGCCTCAAGAGCAGTTACGATGTCGTTCTTTTCCCAGTGAGCAGCGACTCGTTTGCAGAGGATGGTCCTCGACTTTTAGTCGGCCGAGGTGAATGTGTAATAATTCACCTCCTTGGCCTTCAGGATATCGTTAACCTTAGAGAACGTCTGTCGATCGTAGGTTACGATTTTATTGAGGCTTGGACTCAAGGTCGTTGCCTTAAAGTTAGAGATTCCTTGTCGGTTCATATCACCGACGAACTCCTTTAGGTTACGGTCTCGTGCAAAGACCTATTTTGCTGCTTCTTTTTTAAAGCAGGTAGTTCGGCCCCGACCACTGTTTGTGTGACCTTTCTATTTGGAGCAGTCTCTGGTTTTGGTGTTGACGATGATGCTGCCTTCGGTGTGCACGATCTTTCCAAAGGGGGGATTTTTTGTGCAGTGGGGTGTGCCAAGAGGTTTGGTACAGTTTCATTAGCCAAAGCCCGGGATATTATTGGCGTACAGCCGGTAGCAATACGTTTACTGGAGGGACCTCCCACGCAGTTCAGTGTTGGTCGTGGTGTTTTCCGCTTTTCCGCACGGAGAGAAGTAGGCGTAGAGCGAGAAATATTAGGAGTAGGGACACGGAGACCATTCTCGTCGGCAGATGCATAAAAGTCGCTGTCGGGGCTTGTCATTTCAGGTTCGATCTGTGAATGACGGGTTTCCAAGTTTGTGTTGGAGGAGTTCAGGGCTGAAGTAGTTTTCAATGCTGCATTCTCCCTATCGAGAGCAGCAATCCTGGCTACCGCCGTGGCAAGTTCGCTTCTCAATCTCCCAAGAGTCAAAAGAAGATAGGAACAAGAAACAGGAAGCTAAAAGATAAACCTAACGAAACCTAAATGAAAACCAATATTTCAGCACAAACCTGAAATATAAAAAGTTGCTAAGTAAATTAGAATAGGAATATTTGGAAAAGGGTGAAGAAAAATTAGTATCAATTTTATGGTTTTTAAAACACTAAATGTAATCTCCCCTGGGTGCCTCTGGCGCAAGACTAATGACCTTGCCCGGAAAAAAACAAATCATTATGGAAAATTTAACATGCCTCAGGACTTGCTAAATAAGGCCACGACCATTTCCCGGTTGTAGTGCCGATGATGATGATGATAAATGTAATCTTGGAAATTTAAATGAAAAGGAGAGGAAATTAAATAGATTTCAAATTGAGAATAGTGTTGCATGTATACATGCGTGCAGGATTCGTGCATGCATACGCATACTCAATTGGTGTACGTATGTTAACGTACACATAATACCTCATGCTACATACATATAACCTGAAACGCATCTGCAATATTGTTTCAACGCATGTAATGTTGCATGCTCTTTGCCATATACAATTCTCATCACTTTGAGATGCATGCATACCGATACACATAACCTCGGAACCGGCTTCATCATAAGCAAGAAGATTACGCCCCATGTAAAAAATGTGACATTTATTAATGACCGAATGTCGGTGCTAAAAATACGGGGCCCATGGTACAATTATATACTTATAAACGTACACGCTCCAACAGAATCTACGGACGACAAAACGAAGGACACGTTCTATGAGACCCTAGATTATGTATTTGATGGGATCTCATCATTCGATGTTAAAATCCTCAATTTTTTTTTTTTTTAACATTTTTTTTATTTTCTTTTTATCTTCTTAGTTTCTAAATTACATGCTAGACAAAAAATGCTTAAATTCTAGCTTAATTATCTTATATTATAACTTGCTGGTCCTACGCAGACGCTCTAAGCTAAACATTACATAACTATTGTATAATTTGCCTTTCGGCGACAGAATTTTGTTTGTGGGAGTACTTATAATAATTTAAATGACAAAGAAAAATTTGAAAACTTTGTGTCGAAATTTTTTTTGTTTTTTTTCTTAAAATTTAACCTACTTTTTTTTTTTTTTTTTGATATAATTTTATTTAAAAAACTTAACTCAACTTAACTTATATGTTATACTACCTTAATTCTAGAAACGCTAAGTCTATGTAAGCTGGCTGATAATACTGTTATTCTTTACCGACTTTGGTATCCAGGTCTTTATATGCCATTCAACCACCAGAACTGTTGACGCTGTCTAATACTATCGTCCCGGTCTCTGTGGGAGATAGCCCTACTGAAGCGCAGGAGCTCTTCTTCGGTGCGCGTTACTTCCCGGTCGTAGCACAATCACCCGTCTACGGATGATCTACTTACATGATATATCAGCGGAATTCCTGATCCATCCTGTATAAGCCCTTTCATGTCCAAGTCAAGGAACGACTCTGGTGGAACAAAGCCGTTGCGACGCACGCTCTCATAGTACAGAGTGTTTGGATAATAAGCTCCGAAAATTAGGTCATTGGACGAGCTTATTGCTCTCTGATTAATTTAATCATAAAATTATCCACCCTATTTATGTACGCTTCATTATATAAAGTCTCATTTGAATAATACTTTTTATAGTCCGATTCCGGTGTCCGATATAATCTGAGACAACTTCTGAGACACTTCCTTTCGAACACCCGAATCTTTTCCATCAAATTTGGGCTTATGTTAAACCATACTGGACAACCATATATGAGCATTGGCCTGATTAGCGTCAGGTAGCATACGACTTTTACCCTGCTGTCAAGTTGGCTACTGTGAAATAGCCTCCTTGTCATAGCAAACGTTTTTCTAGCCTTGACCAGAGCCGCCTCTACATGTCTGTTGAAATACAGATATTGGTCTAGCCAGATGCCAAGGTATTTAACTAAACTCTTGGTTTCCAGTTTATCTCCATGCGGTCCCACGATAACTAGCTTCCGCCAGTTTTTCCTTGTGTCGTTCGTGGCTTTATATAATGGAGTTCTACATAGGATGGCTTCACATTTCTGGAAGTTGATCTTAAGTTTCCAGTCATCGCAATAGCGCTGCACGTTTTTGAAGTCTCATTAAAATCCTCCTTGGGGCACCTCAATGCGACAATTGGAAAGGAACATATCTTCCAACCAACTATAGGTAAAGAAAATCTACACGACGTTTCAAATGATAATGGAATTCGAATTATCACGTTCGCAGCGTCAAAAGATCTGGTAGCGAAAAGCACGATGTTCAAGCAGAAGCAAATCCATAAAGCCAAATGGATATCAGGCGACGGCGTAACGCGTAACTAAATAGACCGCTTCCTCATAGACAAAAGACACCACTCGAATATCCTTGACGTAAGATCATATAGAGGAGCAAATTGCGACTCCGATCATCTTCTAGTGATGGGCAAAATCAGGAGTCGTCTCGCAGTAATCCCGCATGGGCAGTCACGGGAGACGATCAAAAAGTTCGACATTGATAAACTAAAAGACCTGCACAAAAGGGCTGAATATCAAGACGAAATAACGAATAGATTTAGCATCCTAGAGGATGTGACTAGTGAGGAAGAGGAAACCAGTAGTGTGACACTAAATGGGAATCGATCTAAGACACAATCAAACAAACAGCCCAAAAGGTATTAGGATTTAAGAAAACAATTAAGTCCAAACCTTGGTTTGACGATGAGTGCAGGGCGAAGATCGAACAACGTAAGCGACTTAGAGTGATCCACTTACAAAGATATGATGAAGTCAACGCAGAAAGATACGCGACAAATCGGAAAGAGACAATGAGACTCTTCAAACGCAAAAAACACGAATGGGAGAAGACTCAGATCGAAAAAATCCTACAAAATGCCAGAGCAAACAACATCAGAGGTATGTATGCCGGCATAAATTCAACTAGAAATGGCTACCCAGGGAGAGCCAAAATAATTCGAGACGCAAACAGCTGTTTGGTCACAGAAACTAACAATGTCGTGACAAGGTGGAAGCAGTACTTTGAAAACCTGCTCAATGTGCGCCCCCATCAACCACAAATCAACGCACCAGACATACATACAGCCGAATCTCAGATCCCAGAGCCCTCTCTCAACGAAGTTGTAGACGCAATAAAGCGATTGAAAAACAACAAGGCTCCCGGAGTCGACTGCATAATGGCATAATGGCAGAGCTTATAAAGCATGGAGAAGAGGCAACCGCTCGAAAGATCCACCAACTGATTAAAACAATATGGGATAAGGAAGTCACTCTAGAAGGATGGAAAATCTTAATTGTCGTTCCCATTTTCAAAAAAGGCAGATCTGATTGCGAAAACTACAGAGGAATATCATTGCTCCCAACCACATACAAAATACTAACAAATGTCATACTGGCGAGAATCACACAGTACGCAGAAGACATATTGGGAGACTACCAATGCGGATTCCGTCGAAACCGGTCAACAAGCGACCAGATGTTCACAATAAGGCAACTACTGGAAAAGAAATGGGAATACGGAAAGACGGATCACCAACTGTTCGTTGACTTCAAAAAAGCCTACGACTCAGTCGCAAGGCAAAGACTCTACCATATTGTAGTTGAGCTGGGAATCCCGAAAAAAGATGTCGCCCTCATTCAAATCTGCATGAGCGAAAACAAAGGGCGAGTTAGAATAGAAAACCACCTCTCAGAACCATTTGAAATCCGGGACGGACTAAAACAGGGAGAAGGCCTCTCACCGTGCCTTTTTAACCTTGTGCTCGAGTTTCATCACAAAGGTACAAGACGACAACATGGCTGGATCATCCCTGAATGGGATCACACAAGTGCTCGCATATGCGGATGACATCGCCGTTTTGGGCGACAACCTAGAAACTGTAAGTAAAAACAGTGAAATCATCTTGCAAGCGGCAGAAGAGGTGGGCCTAGAAATAAATTTTTTTTATTAAATAGCATCATATGGTGAATGTATTATACAGCAAACTAGTAACATATTACTAATAAACTATTTATGTCTAACTTGACTTGCTACGGGTATATATAATCTTTTAGGGTACTTGTCCTACGACAGTAGCTTTTATTCTAATTTGTATTACATTATTTGTGTACATATTTTTAATAGTTTTGTTTTTAAATATATATAAATGTAGGTGCTTAAATTACGCTAGGTTGAGTGGCTTTGCCCGTTTTAGTCTTCTCGCCAGGCCATCATTATCCAGGAGCTGGAGGGCCTCGATGTTGGTATGCTGCTGGAGCCGTTGTTTGTGTTTACGAGCGTACTGCTTGATGACATTCTCGACGTTTTCCACACCCAAATCCTTGTGCAGGTCGTCATTCCGTATATACCAAGGAGCATTAACAATATTCCGAAGTACTTTATTTTGGAATCGTTGGATGATCATCCTGTTGCTTTGTTTGGTACAGGCCCAGAGTTGAATGCCGTAAGTCCATATTGGTTTCAGGACTTGTTGATACAGGAGCAACTTGTTGTACGTTGTCAAGGCAGAATGTCTGCCCAGTAGCCAGTACATTTCTTCTTGTTTCTTCTTGACGTGTACTTTCCATCTGAGTTTAGCGTCAAGAGTCATTCCGAGGTACTTTGCTGTGTTGGCATAGGTAATCACTTGGTGACTGATGTATACTGGCTTGTGCTCGATTCGTTTATTTGTAAAGTCGACGTGCACTGATTTGCTTTCATTCAGTTTGATGTGCCATTTTAGTGTCCAGCGTTGTACTGCGTCTATGGCTGTTTGTAGTGTTTGTGTTGAGCTGGCGTTGTTTTCTCCGACGGCCAAAATGGCTGTATCATCGGCGAATGTGGCGACAATATTTTCGTTGAATGTGGGCAGGTCGCTGGTGTATAGGAGGTATAGGATTGGTCCCAATACACTTCCCTGTGGCACTCCCGCTTGGATTTTTTTCAGTCCGGAGTAGACATCTTCTTGTTTGATCCTGAAGTAGCGTTCCGAGCCTAGAAATAAATGAAGACAAAACAAAATATATGATAACGGCGAGAACAGGTGGACCTCAGAGAACACACATAAACGTCAGAGGCAAGTCATTTCGGAAAATTAAAAAATTGAAATATCTAGGAACAATACTGACGGGCAGTAATGAAATGCACGCAGTCAGTAAACTACTGAAATCCAAACTGCTATCGCGTAACATAAAGCTCCGTGTCTATAGTACCATAATCATGACGATTGTTCTATACGGATGAGAAACATGGGCTCTCACAAAACGGGAAGAAAACAAATTCCGGGTATTCGAGAATAAAGTTTTAAGGGGTATCTTTGGCGAATAATATGACGAGGAGGCAGGGCAATGGAGGAAACTCCACAACCACGAATTGAAAGAGCTATACCACAAATCTACAATAGTGAGAGTAATCAAGTCCCGAAGATTAAGATGGGCCGGACAAGTGGCGCGAATGGGCAACGATAGGACCGTGCATAGAATTCTTGACGGCAAGCCAACGGGAAAGAGACCGATAGGACGGCCGTGACGGAGATGGGAGGACAATGTAAGATTGGACCTCGAGGAGATCGGATTGGATGGTCGAACGTGGAAGGAGAGCGCACAGGACAGGGAATAATGGCGGAGTTGAGTCGGTGAAGTCATGAACTTCCGGTTTCCTATAGGCCAATAAATAGTATACTAATATTAATAGTATATAACACAACAACATATATAACCTTTACAATGAGATCATTTATTCCAGATATTTCGGAAGTTGACGGCTAATGAGTGATTCCATTACTTTCGAAAGAATAGAAGTTATTGCTATGGGCCGATAAGAAAAAAGGAACGATTTGTCACCCTTTTTGGGAATCGGCTGACTTCCATCTATTTGGGAAACGGCCAGTAGAATAAGCAAATGAAAGAGTTTCCGCAGTGGTTCGGCGAATGTAGAAGAACATCCCCTCAAGAGAATTGGGGGAATGCCATCCGGAGCAACGGATTTGTTTGCGTTGAGATTTTTGAGTGGGCGGGCAACAGTACCCGTGCGAAAATGAATCTGGCTCATGGTGTGCTACTTATGCTCAACTTGAAATTGGTCTGGTGTGATATTAGGCAGCGTTGAGTTTGCTGCAAAATGTGCAGCATCTAGATTCGCCTTCTCTATTGTATTGGCGACTGGTATACCATCCACTATAAGTGAAGGATTGGATGAGGAGACCAAATTTTGGATGTTTTTTCACGAATGACCAGAAATGTCTACTACTTATATCTCATTCTCTGGTCATGCAAGAATTTTGCGAGTTGAATATGAGCATTGCGGTCATTTCATCATTTCAGTGTTCCGTCAGGATAACGCCAGGCCACGGACCTACCACTTTTTTCTGTGTATTGGGAATGATTTTGTTGGTGAAAAATTCGCCGCAAGAGAAGTTGGTGAAAATGGACTATCCTAGTTTTTTGCTAATAGGGACGAGGGTCTATATGAGAGATGCGTAATGAAATTACCTTCGAAATGGCTAAAGGTTATTGAACAAAATGATGCGTATTTGACCTAAATCGAATCATTCTAACTATGCTAGATAAAGCCTTCAATTTCATCCAAAAATAATGGGGATCTTTTTACTACATGTTTGACCTCTGCCGACCGAGAAATGTCGTCGGAGAAGATCTCTGCAGTTCCGCCGACCGAGGAATGTCGTCGGGGAAGCGTTATGTTCCGAAACACTGAGAAAAGTGAAAGAAATGAACGGAAAAGAATACCTGCAGCAATTCCACAACTAATACTTCTCTAGCAAGCAACAATAAAACGAGTTGGTTTATTGTTAGTAAAAGATGGACTTTATTTAAATGATTGTTTCGATTTCAACGGATTATAATTACTGCGTCTTGAAAGCCGCCTCAAATTGGTAGGTCACAAACTGTCCATATTTGAACTAAATCGAATCGGTCTAGCTATGCTAAATAAAGCCTTCAATTTAAAGATAATGGATTTATTTTTACTATAACTGATATAATGGCGAACTATATGGACTATAATGACATTGTCTTGAAAGCCGCCCCAAACTGGTAGGTCGCAGACTGTGGCTATCAGTGATCCAGCTTGAAAGCTTCTTGACCATCGCTTCAGGTTGCGTACATAATCAATAGGCGTGTACTAAGAAAGTAAGTAATGCTAGAGCATCTTATTTGGTTATTGGGTACGACTGCCTCAGATTAAATTACAATTTATTTAAATAATCTCCCAGAATCGGATACCATGGAATACAAACGATGCAAAAGTATACCAGGTTCTAAAATCGAAACTAATATATTACGGGATGTGCTGACTTATATTAATTATTACCTCATTCCAAAAAAAGGAAGCAAACGATGAACCTGAACATTTAATGGCTGCAACACATACCAGGCCATAAAAGAAAAATTTATAATCCCTTTCCATGCTTTACCAAATATGACTGACAAACTATCCCGTACAATATTAAACACAACCATTCACAGGTAAAAATATGACGAAAAATAATGCTACAAATAAATTACAGTCAACTAGTGAATATCAATTCCCAGCTAACCTCACAAATTACCATAAAACAAATAGTATTACGGAGACCAATAAAATAATACTTAATAACAATTTAACTCGCATCTAATATTCATTTCAATGCATTTACATAAATTCTCACCAATGCTCGTGATTAACATCCATTACGGCGCCTACATCAAGCGACCTAGTTACCATTTACCCAATACCTTTACATTTGAACTCGTAAAGTAAAACAAAGCAAAACAAAACAACAACAACAACAACAACGAAAAAGGGAAAACAATGTCCTTTCAACAAAACTCCACCCTCTTTTGGAGAAGGACTGCTGTTCGATTTGATCCTTATACCAACAGCTATAACCAATAATATTTAAGTAAGGTTGTAACTTCTTCTCACACCTTCATTGTCGATATGACGAAAAGGAACAAAACAAAAGGCTAAGGGTTGAAAAAGGACAACATTTCTTAGGGTTGAATACGTGTTTAGTCCAATGGAAAATCATGCGCTTTCTCCCGGTGGTACACGTCCTTTGAATGGATACAGAACCAACAGGAAAATAACAAAAATCACAAATGAACTACAAAAACAATAAGGATACTCGTGTGCCCGAACATAAAAGGCATTATATTTCAATTAAAAGCAAATTTATCCTAAGCAGGATGATTGGCTTTTCCGTTCGTCCTTTTGTATTGGAGAGAATTACAACCCAAATACATGAACTGGTTTAATATCCAAAACATTTCATAAAATTCTTATTAAACGAACTGATTTCCGATCCATAACGAAGTGTTTACGAGATCCTCTTGGGTTGTGAATTACTGAAATCACAAAACTGGTATACTCGTACTCTTGCCTCAGGCCATTTCCGAAGGATAAACAGAGACGGTGCTAACCATTGAATCCCTTTTAAATGGTAGTTATGCGCATCCATTTCGATTATAGCACTCGCCTAGTCTGGGTATACTTTCCGCTGTTGAACGATTCTACCGTTTTGGGGGTTGTTAGCCATAACAGAGCTCCAACCATTTTCCAAATCGTGAAGTCATACCATTTGCATCGAGTCCTTATTGTAACGCGGATGTGTGTTTTCTTAGCATAGGTCGGCGTTTATTTTCGAGTCGTGTTTCGTCAGCTTTTGTTTTTTAGCCATCACGTGAAACTATTCAAATATAGTTTAGTTAATAATTAACCAATAAAAATGGAACAGTTAGCACAATTTGTGACGAAATCCTTCGAATATAATAATAACACAAGTTCGCGAGTGCAAGATATTTTGAGTGCGATGTCTGTTACTCGGGTAGCGACTAAGATTGACGAATGCTCGGATGTTGTGTCAATTAATGGAAGCAATGTCGAGACTGATCACGATGAGGAGTCGATGGACATCGATATAACTGATTTATCTGGAACTGAAAACAAGGATAACAATAATATTTGTGACAGTCGTCCGATATCTTTAGTCAAATTAAGTGAAACCGTAGAGAAATCGTCAAAAATTCAAACAAAAAATTGGTTAATTTCTGATACATCGCCAAAAAGGAAATTCCATGATTTAGGTAGCACAGAAAACCCCAACAAATTATTCGGCGTTGATTTGTTTAAATCTTATTTTAATTCTTATCTAGGAGTCGAATCAACTGAAACAAGTTTAGCATCGTCTCTAGCTCAAGTGTCGTCGAAAAATTGCGCGTTAAATTTGGTGCGGGTGTCAAATTTGGAGAAAGAAATTGTTAAAACCGTCGATATCTCTAATAGAATCAGAGGAGGATTATACGGTCCCAGTAATTGTGGGAGCATCGATTATAATACCGGAATTCATGTGAGACGTTTTATAAATGCTTCCGTTGAGAAACAGACCACTGCAACACTAGAGCCGTCGGAAAGTGTAAAATATAAAATCAAGTCTGGCGAGAGGGACAAAAGGTATCACTGTTTAAAGGACAGTGTTAGTCGAACCGACCTTAGCGAAGGTAAGTTTTGTTTCTAATTGTTAGCATATCTGTAAAATTGTTAAGGTTCTGGAATTAGTTAGCCGGGCGAGTTCAACAAATAATATTAGATTATTTTAATCATCATCATCATCGGCACTACAACCGGAAACCGGTCTTGGCCTTATTTAGCAAGTCCTGAGGCTTGTTAAATTTTCCATAATGATTTGTTTTTGCGGGCAAGGTCATTAGTCTTGCGCCAGCGGCTCCCCGACGGGGAATAGAACCCCGGTCTCCCACGTGACAGGCGGGTATACTAACCACTATACTATCGAGGAGCTTATTTTAATACCTTACCTTAAATTATTAAATTAAATTAAATTAATTGTTTGTAATTGCTAACGTATCTGTACAATTGTTTAGGTTTTGAAATTAGTTAGCGGGGAAAGTTTAGCAAATTATATTAGCTTATTTTAATACCTTAACTTAAGTTGCTAAATTAAATTTAAGTTAAATTAAATTTAAGTAAATTAAGTTGAATTAAATTAATTTAATTGTTTGTAATTGTTAACATATGGCGCAAGACTAATGACCTTGCGCGGAAAAAAACCAATCATTATGGAAAATTTAACAAGCCTCAGGACTTGCTAAATAAGGCCAAGACCGGCTCCCGGTTGTAGTGCCGATGATGATGATGAATTGTTAACATATCTGCAAAGTTGTTTAGGTACTGAAATTAATTGGTGAGGAAAGTTTTATTAATGATATTAGCTTATTTCAATAACTTAACTGAAATTATTAAATTAAATTAAATTACAGTAAATTAAATTAAATTAAATTCAATTACATTAAATTAAATTAAATTAAATTAATCTGAATTAAAGTAATTTAAATTAAATTAAATTATATTATATTAAACTGAATAAAGTTATATTAAATTAACTATTAAAATTGTATTAAATTAAATTAAATTAATATAAATTAAATCAAACTGAATGACATTATATTAAATCAAATTAAATTAAATTAAATAACATTAAAATAAATTAGATTAAATTAAATTAAATAACAAACTTAAACTAACCGCCGACGAGTCAGCACATGCGCTTCTGCCTCGTGATCCGTACCATCGGATCAATTGTGTAATCCGTTTAGGATACAATACCTCGAGGGTTTAACACCTTGGACAGCCGTTGCTAGTCTATAAAACTATTCAGTGTCAATACTTGTAAACACAGCAAACACAAGCGTTTTCGAGATTCTGATGGCACGGTACCAAACAGGAAACTTTGCAAATTAAAACTCTGTCTACACCACGGATCACTTAGCTGAACCACCAGCTCGTTTGTCACTCGACGTTACTTGGGTATTTTTGACGGTTAAAAGACTTCGGACCGATTTGTTTCTTTTTGATTTGCTGTGCAATGCGGATTACCTCCTCGTCGGGGTTCGCTAACTGGACTGTTGTAACTTCTCTGGGGATGATTCCATTCACCCCACAGTTTTCCTTTCCCCTTCGCTGGTGTTGACTTTCTCTCTATCGAGAATATTTTCACCAGAGAAGATCGTGCTCACACATACAGACGCGGAGGTTATTGTTTGCATGCTGTGGATCACTCTGTGATCGGAATTTCACACCTCTGATGCATCGGTTATGCACACAATCGAATGTGTGATTTACATTTGACGATTGTGCGGTAATGTTTACTTTGGCCTATGGGAACAGCGCTTTCGTTTATTGCTGTTGTATCGCAATGGCCTTTGTTTAGACGACGTTGATTGCGGCAGGGACAAAGGTTTTGTCGACGGATTGGTTTTCCGCTAATTCACTTATCGCCGGAGATGTGCTGTTTGTCGACATCTGGCGCAGCTGTGCCAACCGTTTGTATATATCCAGTTAATGGGCCGATACACAATTTCAGTTGGTAAGTCATGTCCTTCGATCGCCGTGCAGACGTAGAAAAATTATTCAGGACTTGTGGCCCATGTATCTGTGGATACGTGGGGTTGTTGACTCCAGGATGAATGTTACCTTTTGTTTCAGGTTGAAAGGCGGGCTTTTGAGGACACGTGTCTGTGGGCAGGTGTAATTTGGATATAGGTGAGTATGTTCCTTGGTGGACTGACGACATCTCGACCTATAGCGGTTTGTGTGGTTCGTAGAACCACCACACCCTAATTGCACTAACAGTTCGCGCGTCAAGTATTTTGTGGGCTCCGAAGTAAACTAACGGAACACCACAAACGCGACCGATTGTAGTGCAGTAATATTTGCGAATTTCGCGCCGTAGTGTGAAAATTGTGTGGAAGTGTACAGTGCGGGAAAACTCATACCCTTTCCTTTCCTGGTGTCTGTTTTTCCACTTTTTCCCTCTGTTGCGTCCCTCAGGCATCGATACTCTCGATTGAATTATAATCTTTGGAGGGTTTTTCGTGTTGTGAGTGGCGTAATATTCGTCACGAAAAAGAATGTGACCTGGATTTCGGCACCGATCTAGTGGGGCGTAACACCTGTAGTGGTTGCTTTCGCCTATCTATCGCCGGGTCAAACTTGCGTCCTTTCCTGAGACGGTATTGATTTTCTGTGTCGCCATTTCAATGGAACGGGGATTTCACATCGATCTTTGCAACATCCGTGGCCCAAGATTCAATTTCTCCTCTCTCTATGCCCACGTCTGTAACCAGAAACCAGCAATCCTTGCACTTAGCGAGACTCAGGTAATCATTGATACAGATGTTTCTAATTTTACTATACCCGGTTATAACTAATTACCTTTGTTTATGAGCTTCTGCCACAATATGGGGTCTACTCCAATCCAGAATTTAATGTCTCGTGCTTAAAACTTCCCGCTCGTAAGCATATCATACGTAACTGCTTTCTTTACAGAACCCCGAACTTGGATAGAAACTCATCCTTTAACGAATTTGATGCTCTATCTGATTCTATCGATAAGATTTTGACCGCGTATACGCATACTGAAATCGTTATTGCGGGTGATTTCAATGTACATAACTCTCAATGGCTTCGCCACTCCGGACACACAACCCCTGAGGGTCTGTATCTTCAGCTCTTTGATGAGTCAAACAATTTAACTCAACTCATCAGTGAGCCAACACGGGTACCAGATATAGATGGTCATTCCGCCAACACACTGGATCTGTTTCTCACCTCTCACCCAAACAAACACACAATTGAAGTTTCTTCGCCCTTGGACATTTCAGACCACTGTGTCGTGTAAGCTAAATTTCCTCTAACCAACACCAATGCTTACGAGAAAACTCCCAAAAGAATAGTATGGTTCTATGATAAAGCCAACTGGGAAGGTCTGAACGAGTTTTTTGGGAGGTTAAATTTGTCGTTATTTTTCCTCAAAAACGATGTTGACTCTATAGCGGAGATATTGACAGACACGATTATATTTGGCATGCGAACATTTATTCCACACAGGGCAAAGAGTATCAAACCCAAGAGAAATATGTGGTTCGATTCCAGATGCAGAGAAGCCATTAAAGCAAGAGAGTTGAGCTTCCGGTTGTATATTCGAACATTACTGAGGAAAACCGGAAAACATTTAAGAGAGCTAGAAATTACTGCAATGCGTATATTCAACGCGCCAAGTTTTTGCATGACCCGCAGGTAGTAGAAACTTCTGGGCATTCGTGAAAAACATTCAAAACTCGGTCTCTTCATCCATTCCATTGGTTATAGTCGATGACAGATCAGTCACCAGTGCAATAGAGAAAGCGAATCTACTTGCTACACATTTTGCAGCTAACTCAACGCTGCCTGATACCACCTCAGTTCCACCTCAAGTTGAGCATAAGCAGCACACCATGAGCCAGATTTACTTCCGAACGCGTACTGTTGCCCGGACACTCAAAGAGCTGTTAGGTTATTTTAATCCCAAACACTTAACACACATTTGAAGAAAACACTCTTTGTTTTCTTTTTTTATTATTAATCATTTAATTTAAATTTTAAACTCATTTATTGTTTCAGTGACATATATTATTTATTGAGGCTCCTCGATAGTATAGTGATTAGTATACCCGCCTGTCACGCGGGAGACCGGGGTTCGATTTCTCGTCTGGGATCCTCCGGCGCAAGACTAATTACCTTGCCGGAGAAAAGGAAATCATTATGGAAAATTTAACAAGCCTCAGGGCTTGCTAAATAAGGCCAAAACCGGTTACCGGTTGTAGTGCCGATGATGATGATGATGCTGATGATGATGACGTATATTTCTCGGCCTAGATGATTAATTGATAAATGGTTGTGTCCATAGAAATCTTTTTTTATGTTTAACACTTGGCTTCCTTCATTAAAAACTCTTCAGAGTATCTAAACAAATTATCTTGTTAACACTCACTCACACCGCGCACCACTTGAAGACCGTCTCGGTCAAAAATCCCGAACCAACTCCACTCTCTTGCGATCGTTCGATCGGAGGAAAACTGTTTTCCACGTTAACCAAAGGCAACGTGTTATTTTCCTTTTTTCTTTTCTTCGCTGACCTCACAAAAAATTCTTTGTATCCGGATCTCTATTGTGAGCTAGCGCTCTTTTGTTTGATCCTTCTATAATTTTCCTAGGATCGACAATTACCATAAGCCATTAAACATTACTTAGGTTTTTTAGTAATGTTTAAGATTGGTGTCCACGGGTGTTTTTGGTAATTACATTTTAATGGACAACGGTCCCAAATATATTTTGTATATCTGAATGGTATTGTGTCCAGCAATCCTATTCACAGGAATAGCTCTTTGTTCCGTTTAGGAAACGTATCGTTACAAGGGATTAAGAGAAACGGTGCCGCCATTGAGTTTTGTTCTCCGATGTGCTTCTGGACTCTATGGTTTCTACTCTAGCGATGTCGGTAGTAAATTTCTGTTAGCGGATTGGTACATTAATCAATCCGCAGCGGATTCACCTTATGTGATCCGATATTGAATGGGACTTTGCCCATTAAGAATGGTTGGGTGGGTGGTCTTGGTACGTAACAGAGCTAAACGCACACAAATCCGCTGGTCCTGATGACATTCCCCCAATTCTTTTGAAGAAATGTTCCTCTTCACTCTCTAAACCACTGCGGAAACTCTTCCATTTGTCTTATTCCACTGGCCGTTTCCCAAATAGTCAGTGAACATGTGAGGTTCAAATAGGTGTGCCAAGACACGGGCACTGTTTCAATTGAATCCCCATCAAGTTCTGCTGCAAATTGTTCACCAAAGGAAGATAGCATAATTAAACGCACTGAATGTGGTTTTGAGGTTAATCCGTTTTTATTGTATTGTTTTTTCTTTACTTATTAATATAATCGTTTTCTTTTAATTCACTTAATTTAGAGCTTGTTATTAATATTACTAGATTGATTAACGGGACACTACATTCGTCTGACAACACTTCTCTTTTAACTCTGACTCGCCGCGGTTGTTGAATAACGACTGACTGTATTAGGGATGAAGATGGGTAATTAATTTTTTGCACACAGGACAACCAATAGAGATCACGCTTCTGCTCTCTCATTGCCACACCCGTCGAGGCATGGTGAGTACATCGGTTAATTCGATAGTCGACGAACATGGGAGAATGAGAGAACAGAAACACAAAGTACTACGGGGTGGGTTTGGTTGTGTGTGCATGAATCAATGCAGCTCTGAGGGTAGCCCACTGACCCAATTCAGTGAATGTGGTGACCTCAGCGTGCATTGACCTGTAGGGAGACAGAATTATGGAGGAGTGGAAAATGTAGCTGGTGCTACTCACCTGTGAAAAGAGATCATTGATCCCCAGCGGATAGAGTGTCTGGGGAAAGTCGAAGTGAGCTTTGGCTAGGGTAATATTAACGTGGGAAACATGTTATGGACTTCGATAATTACCCAAGCCGTTGCATGATTATGCAGCAGCGTCGTTTGATTCGGGTTGTTGTTGCTAACCACGTGGATTGGAATTTCCGGTGGAAATCTCATGGTAAGAGGACTGGAGTTGCCGTATGACAGAAAGGTAGCTGAATTCAATTATGCATTACTTGGATAGAATAATGAATTCAGCTATGCGTCCGTTATTGCAACATGCTTTTCAGGTGAATAGGTAAGTAGGAGAAATTGAGGTTGGTTTGACAGGCTGTTGGCGGTCGAAATTAGACGGAAATAGTGGGTTGGTTCTCCATATATTTAGAGAACCCCCACAAACATTCAACCAATTCCCAAAAAGGGCGACAAATCTTTCCTCTCTTCTTATCGACCCATAGCGTTAACTTTTATTCTCTCGAAGGTAATGGAATCACATATCAACCCTCAACTTACGAAATATCTGAAATCAAATGACCTCCTCAATGAGCGCCAAAATGGTTTTCGAAGCAACAGATCCACAGTAGATTTGATGACGTACCTTACCGAAAAGTGCAGCCATTCCATCCACTATATCGGAGAAAGCAAGGTTGTTGCACTGGATATCTCGAAAGCCTTGGACGGAGTTTGGCATTCAGCCCTTTTATGAAAATTACATTCATATGGAGTGGACAATTCCCTGATCCAATGGATAAGAGACTATCTTTCTGGCCGTTCAATCCAAGTGGTTTTTTTATGGTGTCAAATCTGCCTCCCATCAAATTAATGCAGGTGTTCCGCAGGATTCTGTACTCTCACCCACTCTCTTCCTCATCTTTATAAATGATCTCTTTTCCATTACTCACAACCCAATTCCCTCGTTAGCACATTGAGTTTCTCATACTCATACGAACATTACCGGCCAAACTCTTCGAACGTGAATACCAATCAGCAGGTTATGCTTAATGCACTGAATGCCAACCTCAATAAGATATATCAATGGGGATTATCTAACCGAGTAGAATGCAATGCCTTAAAAACACAATGTTGTCTCCCCAAAGTAAATATACTGTCGATGAATGGCAATCCCATCGACGAAGCCAAGGAACTATCAATCGTCGGCATTCGAATTAATTCGACTTTTAATTGGAGCGACCATATTTTTGAAGCTGCGAAAAGTGCGGCCAAATGTATGGGGTTCCTTAGGAAATGCAACAGATACTTCACTTCATCCAACCTCGTCACTATTTACAAGACGTATATTCGTCCCAAAATGGAGTTCAACTCCCATATTTGGTCAGGCGCATCTAAAACTGCACTACACGTGCTCGACAGGATGCAAAAACGAGCAGTGAAACTTATTGGGGACACAGCTTTGAGTCGATCAATTCCGTCGTTAGAACACAGGTGCAACGTATCATGCCTATCTCTTTTCTATAGGTATTACCACCGGTCGTTGGTCAACTGAACTTGCTTAATGTGTTCCGCCCCTTCAGACATTTTCCCGCGATACCCGTCAATCTGTGAATGCGCATCAATTCACGTTGAAAGTGAACTTCAGGCGCACAAATAAACATAGAGAGTCATTCTTTAGCCGAACCACGCAAATGTGGAATACTCTTCCTGAACATGTGTTTCCTCGTCAATGTAATCTCCAGGCATTTAAGACCAATGTACATCGACACCAGTTTGGCAAGTCTTGCCTTCTAGGTGACGGTTAATTATAATCTATGCATTTGTGCTATTACTTTTCTTTTCCTGTAACTTCTTGGTCATCTGAAATAGAAAAATCTTACTGGGAAATGTTGAACCAGTACACTCTCTACATAATTGTGTTTATTGCCGCTAGATCTTAAATGTTGAAGAAAACTTGGAGAGGCCATCGAAAAGGTGCTGCTTTGGATGTATACTGCACCGAGTGAAAAGTCCCGGTATTTTTAATAAAAATAAGCATTTTTTGGGCGAAGTTATATTTATTCCTCAACATAGGTGCCTTCGAGGGCGATACACTTGGTATAGCGATTTTCCAACATTTCGATGCCTTATCTGCAGTACGAAACCTTTTTTTTTTTTTTATAAATACGCCTCGCTTTCCGCGATAACTTGCTCATCCGATCTGAATCTCTTCCGATTGAGGTTTGGGAATAGATAATAATCTCTGGGGGACAAGCCTGGAGAAGAGGAGAATATGGTGGGTGAGCAATCAATTCAAATCGTAATTAGTCCGATTTGGGCATCGCTTTCAATCGTTATCGTGATGCAACAGAACTTTTTTTTTCGCCATACTGTGTCGTTTTATTTTTTCTTTATTTCGTCATTTGTCCAATGACTCTTTTTTTGTTGTTTTTTTTATTACACTTCTCTCGGGAGAGGCGAACCTATCAGCGTCAGGTCGGCGCCCCAAGATGCTACCAAATAACTGTTGCAGTTGTTTTTGAACAGTTGCAGGTTGTAACGCTCTGGAAACACTCGCGCGGGGAGGGAATTCCACGGCTTTCCCACTCTGTAACGGAACGAGTTCTGATATAGAGATGTTCGCGTCATCGGGAGATGAACTGCAAATCGGTAACAATGGTCGGATTGCCTTCTGGAGTGCATATAAGCCGAATTACGCTGAACAATACCAGGAATCTCCGAAGAACAGTACCCATGATAATAGCCGTAAAACAGACAGAGGTCAGCTCCGCGCCTTCGATGTTCTACCGGCTATAGTCCCGACGTCAGCGCCGTGTCTCCGATAAGGCGGATCGCCCTTCTCTGTACCCCCTCAAGTAGGTCGAGAGTATGATTAGAAGCAGAGTATCAAATATGGGAGCAATATTTGAACGCGGGTCTAATTACTCTGCTCGACTCAATACTGGAAGACCAAATCGAATAATTCGACGCAAAGTTCGATGCAAACAGGCAGGCTAGAAAAGTCATAACGCATGCGATGCTTCTATGTCATGTCAAAGACAACCAGCAGGGGCTATCAAACCAGTGTGCTGGTTCGCCCAAATGCGAACGGAGTGCAACAGGTTTCGCCGCTCGCAACAAGAGTAATAAACCACAACACCTACCCACAGCTACATACGAGGGTTTTGTGAAAAATGAAGATAGCGACACTCGTCAGTAAAAGGTAATGAATGAAGTTGTGGATCTTTTGACAATTACTCACCAAAATATCCCCCCCCCCCCCCCCCCCCCCCCCCCCATGTCCACCTTCCCATATTACGTTTATTACCTATTTTGTAGCTATTCTGTTTTTTTTATTTACCTTTTCGTTTCGTTTTGAAGTTTTTGTTTGTTACATTAAAAAAAAAGAAAGTATATAGATGTAAACGAGTAGTCCCTCTAATATATTACTTATTTAATGTTTATATATATATATATATATATATATATATATATATATATATATATATATAAGAAAAAACAAAATAAAAAAGTACGCCGAAACGCATAAATAAAAAAATCAATTTATACTGTGTAATTTGGAGAGCTCGCATAGAGCCAGTAAGTTAATTTAGGGACTGTAATTGTAAAATAGGGTTTAACATTAACCCTAATATTATACATAATATGTAAAAAGAATTAGGAAAATAAATGTGGTTTAAAACTTAACTAAACTCACCAAAATTTCAGCCATTTTGGATGGGTACTTTTTATTTGACAGTCGTTTGAGTGAGTCGATGTTTTTTGCTTTTTTGGAGCCGATTCCCCTTTGCAGTCCACTGTTTTGACTGTATGTTTGTTTTGGACGTATAATGGTGTATCCAAGTTTCATCGACAGTAATTAATCGGCGCCAAAACTCGGATTTATTACGCCTAAACTGCGCCAACACACCGCGATGGAAATGTTCACTCGAACACGTTTTTGGTCTAACGTGAGCAAACGCGGCACGCAACACCCGGGCAGTTTTCTCATGCCTAAATCTTGATTTAATATGTGACAAACACGTTCTTTGAACATTTTCATAGCCTTTAGCGATGTTATCGTCAGTTGTTGCAGTTTTTAGACGTCCCGAATGTTCATCGTCTCCCAAGCTGTCACGGCCACGTTTAAATTCAGCTGCCCAAAATTTCACGATGGTAAGTGATGGTAAAGGGTCCCCACACACAGAGCCCAACTCATCTTTGATTTTCGTAGGCGTATTTCCTTTCAAAAACAAAAATTTAATGACAGCTCGATACTCACTTTTGTCTATTTTACAAAAACACTAACATCGACTCACTCCAACGATTGTCAAATAAAAAGTACGTTTCCAAAATGGCTGAAATGTTGGTGAGTAGCTGTCAAAAGAAGCACAACTACATTCACTCTTATGTTTCGGGATTTGGCAACCCTAGTGTTGCAATCCGGCAATTGACAGCTCTGTCGTAAAGTTGGACATTTTTGAGGTTATACGCACTCAGAACGTTTTGACATACGAGCGCTATTTGTGTTGTTTACAGTAACTTAAAAGATTCATCTCGGCCCAAAAATGGAATTAAAACGTCAACATTTTCGTGCGATTATTTTTTACAACTTTCGGCGTGGATTAACTCAGCAACAGTGCATGTATGAACTTAATTCAATTTTTGGCGATGAAGCTCCATCAAGGACCAGTGTTTATCGATGGTATGGTGAATTCAATCGTGGTCGTAGTTCACTCCAAGATGAATTTCGTGAAGGTGGTCCAAAATCAGTTGTTGTTCCGAAAACCATTGATGCTGTGTGCGAACTGATATTGGAAGATCGTCATGTGACCTATCGCGAGATTGAAACAACCTTAGGCGTTAGTGGGACCAGCATACATTCAATATTGCATAAACATTTGACTGCCAAAAAAATTTGTTCGCGTTGGATCCCACACAATTTGTCAATCCCCCAAAAAAAGGCTTGTGTCAATTGGTCGAAAGAAATGCTCAACAAATACGGTCGCGGTGCTTCCAAACACGTCTATGACATCGTGACAGGTGATGAATCGTGGATTTACGCGTATGAGCCCGAAAGTAAACAGCAGTCGAGTGTCTGGGTGTTTCAAGATGAGCCAAATCCAACAAAAGTTGTTCGCGCACGAAGCACTTCCAAGCAAATGGTCGCCTGTTTTTCGGAAAAACTGGACATGTCGCAACCGTACCACTAGAACAACGCAGAACAGTCAATTCTGAGTGGTACACAACCATTTGTTTGCCAGTTGTCTTTCAAGAAATCAGGAAAACCAACCGCCAAAGACGGATCACTCTTCACCACGACAATGCGAGCTCTCACACATCGACAGCGACAACTACATTTTTGAGCACTCAAAACATCGATTTGATGGGTCATCCGCCGTATAGTCCTGACTTGGCACCGAATGATTTCTTTTTATTCCCGTACGTAAAAAACAAACTGAGAGGTCAACGTTTTTCGACACCTGAAGAAGCGGTTGCTGCATTCAGAATGCATGTGTTGGAGATACCTCAATCAGAGCGGCAAAAGTGCTTCGACAATTGGTTCAAACGCATGCAAAAGTGTATAGATCTTCATGGGGAATATTTTGAAAAACAATAAAGTGATTTTCGATAATCAATATTTGTTTTAGTTCTCTAATCCCGAAATATAAAAGGCAACCCTCGTATAACGTTCGAACATTCCGCTTGCCGACGCGTGTATCCCGGTTTTTCCGTTTTTCCCGAGACTTCTTTTTGCCGGGTCGGTGTTTTCTTGATGATTTGTCGGCTCATTACACCTACGCCTGCCGGGTTTTTCGTGAGATTATTTTGGGTATATTGATTATCCATTTTTGTTCCCACGAGTTTTTGACGTTGCAAATAGTCCGCCATTTCCGCCCAGCTTTGATATGGTAAGGTCTGCTTACTGCTCTGATTCGACCCGGTGTCGGAGAGGCGCCGTTATAATACAGCCGGTATACCCGTGGCTGCAAACCATCCAATAGACACGGTGACGCCTAACACCCTGGATTAGGGGTGGTAGATCTTTGTGTGTTACTCCTTGCTAGCCTGTTTGACATTGGTGGCCGTTTTGGAAACATATGCTTCCGTGAGCATATCCTGGGTGATTCATTGTAGTTTAACCCCTCGCACCATATCAACGTTTCTACCAAGCGGGGGATACCAGTCCAATAACACATGAAATACCTTTGATACAGGACCTACCGCCTATAAACCAAAGAATGTAACGTCTGCCTGATTGAAAGAAACAGGTCATAAATGACCATGTATGGTATATGCTAGAGAATGATATCATTCAACCAAGCAAGAGTCCGTGGAACTCACCCCTCTTGGTAGTTCTTAAGAAAGCCGGTCTCTATGGAAAATCCCGATGGAGAGTTGTGGTCGACTTCAGAAAACTGAACGACAAAACCATTAGTGATGCGTACTATCTCCCTCGAATACAAGATATTTTGGACCATCTCGGTCCCTCAGGCTATTTTTCCACGCTCGATTTAGCCAGAAGCTACCACCAAGTCTTAGTGGATCAGAAGGATCAGGATAAGATACCGTTCAGCACAAATTACGGACATTATAAGTTCAAACGTATCCCACTCGGCTTAAAGGGAGCACCGGCTACGTTTCAGAGACTCATGAACCATGTCCTAATTGGGTTGCAAAGAATCGAATGCTTTGTTTACCTAGACGACGTTGTCATATATGGGAAAAACCTATGACACCATAATGACAAACTCCGGAAAATATTCGAACAAATGAGATACCACGACCTCAAACTGCAACCGGAAAAATGCAAGTTCCTACAAAAGGAAGTGTTGTAATATTTACAATGAAATAGACCGAATATAATTTTTTTATTCATCATCATCATCGGCACTACAACAGGGATCCGGTCTTGGCCTTATTTAGCAGGTCTCGAGGCATGTTAAACTTCCATAATAATTTATTTTTACGGGCAAGGTTATTAGCCTTGCGCCAATTTATTTTATTAATTTTATTTAAAAAAAAAATTTTATTAAATTTATTTTTAAAAATATTTTTATTAATTATATTTATAAAAATATTTTTATTAACTTTATTTATAAACATTTTTTTATTAATTATATTTATAAAAATATTTTAATTAATTTTATTTACAAAAATTCATTATACAAAAAGAGAAAGAATGTAAAAATAGAAAAATATGGCAACGCCAAGTGTGTAATTCTACACCGAACGCAATCGATAACTAAGTCGTACATAAGTCGGAATCATTGTCTGTACTACCATAATATATAATACTTCTGAGTTTCGTAGGCGCAAGATGCGTTCAATATCCACGTGCGAACGTTTAGACATTTTTTGAAGCAGTAAAATTATTCAAAATTTATATCAAAATTCGTGTTTTTATTCATTTTATTGCAATTTTTGGAGTGTTTACTTTAACTCACTGGCAGCTTTTGACTACCGTAAATGGTAGGGTCGGATCACTCGTGGTTTATTGAAATTTACAATGGCTCTCGCAACGGCTGTTTATGCACTAAACCGTCGGCGCTTGGGGAGCTAATAGTCTGCTAGTATACATTTTTTAATAGTATAATTTGACCTCCACTCCTTATCTCCTAGCTAGCACCGGGGGATAGTTTAGAAAATGTGCGAGTGACCCGACCCTACCATTTAAGGGTTAAGGCTGAGCAAACCGCTGTTTGTAGAGAGTCCATTAAAACTACTACTACCGTTAGAATTACAAAACTACTCCAAATTTTACTTCAAATATCCCGGCACTATTTTTTTCAAACCGGGCGCACCAGTAGCTCCCTCCATTTTTTTCCGATTGAGTTGAAATTTTAACTGCAACTTGAAAACAATATTTTCTAGTGAACGTCGTAGGATTTTTTTGATATATTAATTTTTATAGATTTTATAAGCGATTTTCGGTCGATTTTTCGAGAAAACAAGAAAAAAGGTACAAATTAACGCTACTTAAAAAAACATCAGTGCTACTTGAGTCACTCGATTTTAGTCTATATTTCAAGAAACTGTTTGGTTTTATGTTCCTGATTAAAAATTGGGACCTGTAGCGGTGCGGTCATGTCATCTGTCCGAGATTTTTTTTCCTTGCGTGCACTGTTGTCCCGCCGGTTTATACGAGGGTTGCCTCTTATGTTTAGGGATTTGGCAACCCTAGCGTTGCAATCCGGCAATTGACAGCTCTGTCGTAAAGTTGGACATTTTTGAGGTTATACGCACTCATGACGTTTTGACATACGAGCGCTATTTGTGTTGTTTACAGTAACTTAAAAGATTCATCTCGGCCCAAAAATGGAATCAAATCGTCAACAATTTCGTGCGATTATTTTTTACAACTTTCGGCGTGGATTAACTCAGCAACAGTGCATGGATGAACTTAATTAAATTTTTGGCAATGAAGCTCCATCAAGGACCAGTGTTTATCGATGGTATGGTGAATTCAATCGTGGTCGTAGTTCACTCCAAGATGAATTTCGTGAACGTCGTCCAAAATCAGTTGTTGTTCCGAAAACCATTGATGCTGTGCGCGAACTGATATTGGAAGATCGTCATGTGACCTATCGCGAGATTGAAACAACCTTAGGCGTTAGTGGGACCAGCATACAATCAATATTGCATAAACATTTGACCGTCAAAAAAATTTGTTCGCGTTGGATCCCACACAATTTGTCAATCGCCCAAAAAAGGCTCGTGTCAATTGGTCGAAAGAAATGCTCAACAAATACGGTCGCGGTGCTTCGAAACACGTCTATGACATCGTGACAGGTGATGAATCGTGGATTTACGCGTATGAGCCCGAAAGTAAACAGCAGTCGACTGTCTGGGTGTTTAAAGATGAGCCAAATCCAACAAAAGTTGTTCGCGCACGAAGCACTTCCAAGCAAATGGTCGTCTGTTGTTTCGGAAAAACTGGACATGTCGCAACCGTACCACTAGAACAACGCAGAACAGTCAATTCTGAGTGGTACACAACCATTTGTTTGCCAGTTGTCTTCCAAGAAATCAGGAAAACCAACCGCCGAAGACGGTTCACTCTTCACCACGACAATGCGAGCTCTCACACATCGGCTGCGACAACTGCATTTCTGAGCACCCAAAACATCGATTTGATGGGTCATCCGCCGTATAGTCCTGACTTGGCACCGAATGACTTCTTTTTAATCCCGTACGTAAAAAACAAACTGAGAGGTCAACGTTTTTCGACACCTGAAGAAGGGGTTGCTGCATTCAGAATGCATGTGTTGGAGATACCTCAATCAGAGTGGCAAAACTGCTTCGACAATTGGTTCAAACGCATGCAAAAGTGTATAGATCTTCATGGGGAATATTTTGAAAAACAGTAAAGTGATTTTCGATGATCAAAATTTGTTTTTGTTCTCTGATCCCGAAATATAAAAGGCAACCCTCGTATCGTAACATTAAAATCGAAAATGTATTTGTAATTAAAGGCTAGTGCACAAAACATATCTCTATCTTTTTCCTATCGGTCGTGGTATGTCTCAGCAAACCACCTGAAATTTAGTGAATACAAGGCGATATTACCCCAGCTTCACCACGTTCATCACATCACGTAACTTTTTAACGTGCTTTACCCTGTGGGGTAGGCAGTATGGTGCACCGGCGTACAGCGCTGGTTCACTTCACATTCCCATCATCCACTAAACGTTGCATCGAATACAAACGAATGGTCGCCGAGAGAAACAGAAAACAGCAATCCCCGGAGAGAATGAAACACTGGGAGTTACGTTATAAAGGTCCTTTTTATTTTCAAAACACAAAACGATTCGAATATTTCATACGTTACAATCCACAAAATTGATGTATACAATTTTTCTTTCACATTTCCGATTCATCGAGCCTATTGTTTCCTCTTCAATTTTGCGTACTCGGTGTCGAATATCCTTGAACACATTCTCTTTTTACTATATTTCAATTTTGACCGTGAAAAGAACGGACACTTCTAAGGTAACAAAACGCAACACTTTTCTTTCCTTTCTCAATTTATGGATCGTGAAAAGGAGAACAATCTGGTTCGGCACATAGAATAAAGGACTCGGGCACTCGGTTGAATAAGACTCTTGGACTGATGCGTCCCCGCGGCGCCACGGGGAGCAGGAGACGACCCAACCTGCGAGGCTGGATGTTGAAATACGACTCAGTGATATTGATTCGCTGGCTAAGGAAATTCGGCCAGTGGTTTAAGGATCCATTTTCCATCCTAAGAGAAACATGAAGTCTCTCTTTTGGGGGTAGGTAACCTGATCTCATAGACAAGATCATAGAGATACACATGTATGTGTGCACATTGGTTCTTTCATGGGACAAAGCCATGAGAATGAATCTGAAAACGAAGAAAGGGAATGATGTGCATCAATGAGATGTGAGTTCGGCTAAGTAAACAAGCCGAATTTCATTGGGTGCTAATTGGGTTTCTGTTTGTTCATGCCGCTAGGTCAAGCAGATACAAAAACTATGTAGGACAAAGAGATTGTATAGATCATTGTCTATGATTGTGCATTGCAGCTGTATTGCTAGACCGCAATGCTGGTGGACATGGTGCTAATTGGTTTTAGCATATTCACTGGGAATTGGTGTTTATGGCGTCGCTGCCAAGAGTAAGTGTACAATTCCTGTTTGTATTTGCCTATGCTATAGATTTTGGTTTCAGCGTCGTTTGCGTCAATTGTGTGCAGCTGCGTTGGATTGTTTATAGTAGGGAGCAAAAGGTCGCCAGCCAATGTGTATGTAAAGTGATTTATTATACCATGGTGAGGCTGGGAATAGGCGAGCCAATGTTTATGATCCCTGTCATGATGGTTACATTATATGTAAACCCAATTGTTTCGTTTTCAGGAATTCGACTAGGGAAAATGCGTATGTAAAATTGGGATTTGCCTGGCAACCGAAGGTGTCAAATTGGGCTTGGGATTTATGAAGTTTGGAACAGAATTCTTACAGGGAATTTTGAATTCGAATAAATGAATGAAGGTAAGAATTATCTTCCAGGAGCTTTTAGCTAAATACATTTAATAAATTTGTTGTGTGAAGCATTTATAGGTGCTAATGCGATTGCATTAGCACAAACTTATGAAAGCTGGGTTGTAGTTATGGGGGTTCTTCGGGTAAGTAGACAGTGGGGTTTGGCGGAACCGCCACAACCCTATCTAAAATGGAAAAGCAAAATATTACGAAAATGCTTTCTTTTGCACATCATGTTACAATAGACACTAAACTAACACCCAGTAATCAAATAACGATCAGTTTGTTCGAAACCAAGGTAAACGTGACAAATAACAAGTGCCAAAAAGAAAAACTTGCAATATTGACAGAAGCCATTCAAAAAATTACTAATACCAATGTTGACGTCCGCCGCCGTGCTTCCTCGGTTGAGGGAAGAGCGGGGACCTTTTGTTTTTCTTTTAGTTATTATTCCTTTTATTTTTCCTTTTATTTATTATTCCGCTCCGATAGAAAGTACGTTTGAGCGGAAATTTGTTGCAATTGATAATTAATTAATTAAGAAAAAAACTAATTCCGTCCCCTTAATATTGTTTATTTTGTGTATCATCTTCTTCACTCAAGGAAAACTTATTCTCAACTCAAAACATAAATTTACTTGAGACTGTAAGCAATTCAACTAACTCTGTTCTCTAACTCAACTCCAAACTCAAAACTGATTTTACTATAAAAAAAAAAAAAAAAAAAAAAAAAAATTGAGGCGAGAAGGCCGAATTTAGCGAGACAGGACATATGTGTCCTTCATCTTGTCTCTGACTTCTGGTCATCTTGCGATAACCAGAATCACCCACATCCGTGAGGATGTTGGGCTCGGTCTCGCGATCTCTGAAAAGAAAAGAGAAAAAGGGGGGGTATCCAAGGATAGTGTGGACAGTGTTAGTCCAAGTGTTCTCTAACTACTTTTATAGAGGGATGGTGGGAAAGAAATCGTACAAGACCGGTAGGTCTTGGGTGCGGTAGTGAACGCAGATCACGTCTTTGGCGTCTGATAATCTGCGCTTTGGTCGGTGTGTACGTTTGTGTTTGTGCCGTCTTGTACTGTGCGTTCGTGTGTGTGGTTTGTTAATAGTAGACCCTATGGGATGGGTCCAGGAATCCTCTATTATAGAGGGGAATGTTGTTGGGAAGGGTGCTTTCTTCAGTTTTGTACTGAAGAAGAAATTGTGGGGGTTTGATCCGAAGAGATCGAGAGAGAGAAGGGTCAAGAACGCAGGAGTCCCGTACAAGTAGGTTCTCGCTGTTCTGAATGTTTTCGAGGTACTTATATGCTAATTGAAGCAAGTACTTGTCGATAGGGGTAATGGAGGCGCCTTCGTACAGGTGAGAGTTGGGGTAATGACGACCGTCAGGCCTTCTAGAATGATTGGTGCATCTTCTGAGGAGTTTCCTTTCGAAAACCCGAAGTCTTTCCATTTGGACCGAAGATATGCAGGACCATATGGGAAAGGCGTACGATATTCCAGATCGGATTAGCTGCTTATAGCAGAGAAGCTTAACTTTGGTGTCAACTTTGTTGCTCCACTTGAAGATGTTGTGCAGTTGCTTAGACCGACCGAGGCCCCTTTGGAGAATGTGGGTCACATGTTTGATGAAATTCATTTTTGGGGTATAAATGACCCCAAGATATTTCATCCTGTCCTGTGGTCTAATCGTAGTATCTCCCATTTTTATTCGAATATTCTGTGAATATCGAGAAGTAGGTTGGGAGTGTTTACTACTCAGAATTATAGCTACTGCTTTAGATGGGTTAAGTCGAATTTTCCATCGACTGTAATACTGATACAGTTCGTCCAGATGATGGTTGAGTCGGTTTGTTGCGAGTTTTGGGCTTTTAGATGACGTGTACACTAGGACGTCATCCGCATAGCAAATCTGGTTTACTCTACCATCCACAGGGCGAGGAATATCTGAGGTGTAGATATTAAATAAGATGGGGCCTAGAATGGAGCCCTGTGGTACGCCCGCGGCGGCGTTGAAAGTTCGGGAAAGCTTTCCATTCACTCGAACTTGGAAGGTTCTGTATAAAACGAACTGGTAGATTATATTACACAGCGTTTTACTGAGGCCAGTATTCAGTAATTTAAAAACGAGACCTTCGATCCAGGTTGTGTCAAAAGCCTTTTCAATGTCCAAGCTCACCGCAATGGTGGGTTCCTTATTAAAGAGGCGCACGCAAACGTGGTTTTGAAATATGTTGAGAGCCATAGTGGTGCTATGCGCTCTTCTGAATCCAAATTGGAAGTCAGGTATTAGGTTCCTGACACTGATAAATTTATTTAGCTTCTCGTATATGAACTGTTCATATATTTTGCTGATGCAGGTGAGGAGCGAAATAGGACGAAAGCTTGAGGGGTGATAATTTGGTTTCCCAACTTTTGCTATTGGGCAGACAACAGCATGCTTCCAAGCTTGGGGAAAATACCCCATGTTGTAGGGATGGTTGAGCAGAATGGAGAGCTTTATAAAGAATAAAGCAGAAAGCCTTCGCAACGAGTGGTAGGACATATTGTCGATACCGGGTGACTTCTTGGGGTTTCGAGATTTAACTAGGTTCTGTAGGGTATTTGGTGTGACGAAGCCGTGACTATTATCACGTGTGTCGTCGAAGTATGCACTGTTAGCTGAGTTAAAGACAACTATTGGCTCGTTAAAGTTGTCTAATTTGTTGTGAACTTCTGAACTAATTATTGCATTTGTTTCCGGGTCGCCATCCTCGAGAGTGAGTTTGTGATTATTTTCAAAGGTCTCTCCGATGATGTTTGCTTTATTGGTGTCATTATTGTCAACAAGCTGATTTTACTATTGAATTTTTTCTCTACTTATAGAACATCGTGTTCTAATTTACTGTAAATTATAATATGAACAGAACAAATTTTCTCAAAGTATTCCTTTAGTTTCTGTGACTTTTAAATTGAATAAAATTTGAACGAAAATCAAAGTGCTCTGTTTTGAAATAAAAAGGGGCAAGTTATTAAATGTGCTGTAACTGGCAATATTGTGAATGTTTATGAATGGTATGTATTAAGTGAGAATGTAATATATGTTAAAGGAAGTTTTTAAGGATGTGTAAGGAGATTCAGTGTTAAATTTAATAAGGGTAGTATTCTGGAATACAACATCAACTATGTGTGAAATCAACAATTATTTTCTTGACAAACTATTATAAGGGCGATTGCAAAAGTGCCGTTGGCGTCATAAAATAAAATATTAACAATGTTTACTCTTCCAAGCCACAAGTAAAGTTATCTCACAATAAATTACCATGATGTGTTGTTCTTTTAATGAATGCCAATGAATGGTGTAACAAATAATATCTCGTTGAAAACAAATAGGTTTTATTGTTATTTTTTATTTTAAAAATGCTGTTGCACCCTCGAGACAGCCAGAACTATTTTTCATCACTCAAAATTTTGTAAAATTTGCTAACTTGTGAGTCTAGATCATAGCTCCTCCTCACAAACTTAATAAACTTAATGTCATATTCAGTGTATCACTTAGGCTGTAAATAAACATAAATTTAATTACGAACAAAGTTTCGTGTATACTCGTTATGCAATCAACAATAAGATACAAGATTTCTGGAAATAATGAGCCGTCACTTAATATTCCAAGACCTTCCACCCCATTCAAACTTAATCAAGATGTTTCATTTGCACCCCTTGTTTTTAGATCTGCCATTTAAATAAAACTCCTCTACATCTCTTACAACGTCCTAAAGAGTAATCTTTTCTAATTAATTAATTGTTGTTATAAAAGTTAAATTTTCGTAATTAACAGACTCTAACTCCGGGACAACTTCATAAATTGCCAAAGGACGAAATGTGGATTAAGTTTGCCGGCTTGATAGGCACCATTTTCATTTACCCTTAAGTACATGTCTACCAGGAGAATACACCCGAAAGATGTTTACTAAGTGTGTAGTAAGACTTTCACCAAAACCAGTCACTTATTTAAATTGCCACATCCCTCTTTTCTCTGTGGCATTTGTATGGAGTGTCAATGAAGTGAGTTACTTGTCCTTAAGCCCGAAGGTGTTTTGAAAACAAATTAAGTCGTAAAGGTAATTGCTTGATTAGGAAAACCTAGAGAGTAGGGATTATTACAACGGATTATCAGAACAAACCCTTTTTATCATAATTAGCATTTGGGTGAAGGTTGTAAAAATCACCGCCTTCTTTTATGGTAATTAAATCAAGTAAGTTAAGGAAAAGAAGGTCACGAACGGATTCCATTCATGGTTTTCAGCCAAACAGAACTGTCTTCTTAGAATTTCGTCATTTTTTACTTTAGGCGAAAGATTTATTCGACACCACTGAAGGGAAGCCAGAGTATTTTTTACTTTAGTCTCATGCCAGTGTGTGGTAAAGCGTTACGATATACCCACAGTTGGATCAGTTTGCACTAAAAAGCCACTAAACGGCGGGTGGAAAACGTTCCAAAAACATCGGAGTCAATAATCCACCACATGCTTGTTTTGCTTGCCGCTTGTCAGTTCTATTGCCTTGTTTATGTTACTTTTGACGAACTTGGACTTGCAGCGGATGAGATAGGAAACAGTTTAAGATGTTCGGCAAGTCACTTAGTTGTGGAGGCACAATATTTGCTGCAACTTGTGTGTGGAAAACTGTGTGAGATGTTCATCTTCGTCGTTGTTTTGTGGAGGTGGTGCGCTGGGGTGGTGAGTCGATTTACGTTGTTATGATGACATCTTTCGCTACCGCGCTAGGACTACCGGATGTTGAGAATTAAAATAATATACAAAATCAAACGCGAGATTTTTTTCGCCTCCTCTCCGTGGTCGGAGCTGTGCTTTGGAAACTCCAATGTGAACACATGCGCAAATTAGTCACCGAGATTGGTCTCCTTTTTTTTCAATGTTTATATCATTTTTTATTTCTACCTCTTATTATAATTTACTTACTCGCTAGACAGAAATGATTCAACTCTAGCTTATGGTATCTTATTTCCTACTTTACAGGTCCTTGCGGACTCCATACGTTACATGTATACGCTTAAAGCGTGAAAAATTGTCTTTCGACAATATGAATTTTTTACATGAATTTTAAAGAACTTAATTGGTTACAAAGAAAATGAAGAATAGAAAAAACTTTGTTTTTGTTATTGTTTTTACCTTATATCTATCTTAAATACTAAACTAACTACTCGCTAGACAGAAATGATTCAACTCTAGCTTATGGTATCTTATTTCCTACTTTACAGGTCCTTGCGGACTCCATACGTTACATGTATACGCTTAAAGCGTGAAAAATTGTCTTTCGACAATATGAATTTTTTACATGAATTTTAAAGAACTTAATTGGTTACAAAGAAAATGAAGAATAGAAAAAACTTTGTTTTTGTTATTGTTTTTACCTTATATCTATCTTAAATACTAAACTAACTTTTTTTTATATACCTTAACTCTATCCTAAACCTAACATCTAAACTCAATCTTCGAAATGCTAAATTTAATTTATTTTAATTTAGTGAGAGCAGAACCCTCATTTATTTCATTTAGTACAAGCGTTAAAAAGAATTTAAAAGTAAAAACTTACGAACTAACTTAAAAACTAGGGATTACAAAAATTAATTTAGAATAAATATGAAGGTAATATGGCGGGAAGGTGGTCTACGTGATGAGCTGGCGAAGACCGGGTAGTAGGAAAAAGGGGCGGGATGATTGGAATGTGTACGGGTAGTAAGAGTGTAGGTGGTGGGGGGGGGGGGGGGGGGGGGGGGGGGAGGTCAGGAGGGAAAAGAGAGGAGTCGACGTCTGAGTGCAATAGGAGTGAGGTAAAAATCGAAGGGAGGGGGGGGGGGGTGGATGCGGACATACAGGGCAAAGTCTCTGACTGCCTTCAACCCGGCGAAGGCCAGGATGATCCTTGTCCCTGTTTAATCCAAGTTGACATGCAGTCCCCACGTGACACCCCTGGATAGCTACTTTGACACCCGCCAAGTAGTGAACCAATGCATGCAGCGACATCCAGAGAAAGGTTGGCCCAAGGCTAATACCAGGCCCGCAAAAATGAATTATTATGGCAAATTTAACAAGCCTCGGATTTGGACCGGATACACGACGACGACCACGGAAACGAAAATGGCTAAATGATTTAATGATTTTTTCATGGAACATACGCTCACTATACAGAGCTCGAGCTGCACAGCAGCTAGCCGATGCCCTGTCCGAATATAAGGCTGACATAACAGCATTACAAGAAATAAGATGGACTGGGAGTGGTGTTATTCAAAGAAGAGAGTATGACATTTATTACAGCTGTCACGCAGAACACCATGGGCTCGGGGTAGGGTTTCTAGTCAGCCAAAAACTGAAGCCCGCCATCATAGACTTTAATGCAATAAATGAAAGGCTGTGCACTCTTCGCGTGCGAGGCAAATTTAAGAACATAAGCTTCATAAACGTTCACGGACCCACAGAGGAGTCCCCTGACGACGAAAAAGAAGAATACTATGAGAACGTCGAACGGGCCCTCAATGCCTGCCCAAGATACGATGTGAAAATCGTTCTTGGGGATTTGAATGCAAAAATAGGTCGGGAGGCGGTTTTCAGGCACTACACAGGTTCCCATAGTTTGCACGAGAACACTAATGACAATGGACTACGATTCATCGAATTGGCAGCATCGAAAAACTTGGTGGTTGCGAGTACCAGGTTTCCGCGTAAAGATATCCACAAAGCCACCTGGGTATCACCTGAAGGAGCCACTCGCAACTAAATTGACCACGTTTTGATAGATCGCCGCCACTCCTCGAGCCTGATGACGGCACGAACGTACCGAGGTGCCAACGTCGACTCGGATCACTATCTTGTTGGTACAGTTTTCCGAGCGCGGATTGCCTTACGGAGACGTATTGCATCCGCGGATCAGGTTCGAATCAACACGGCTGCCTTACGCAATGAGAATACCAGCAACACCTTTGGTCATGCGTAAAGACTCGCCCTCGAAGAGCTCGACGGAGGGAGAGTAAGTCTTGTGGCCAGAATACCGGGCGTAGAAGAGAAATGGACACGCCTTAAGAATACTGTCATTAGTACTGCCAACTCCATCTTAGGCAGTAGTAGTAGAGATCGGAACGACTGGTTTGATGATGAATGCAAACTAGCGACTGAACGTAAGAATGCTGCATACCAGGCAATGCAGCAGTCTCATAGGACGCGGGTACGCGAGGAGGAATACAAAGAACTCAGAAGATCCGAAAAAAGACTTCATAGACAAACGAAAAGTGCCTGGGAAAAAAACCTTGTCTGTGAAATAGAGAAAAGTAGAGAGCGGGGTGCGCACCAGGCGCGGAAGTTCTACCAAATAATCCAAATAGTATGACGCGGTACACACCACCCTGCACTTACTGCAAGGATAAAGAGGGTAATCTGATCACCGATCCTGAAGGCATTCTGGAGCGATGGGAAGTGCACTTCAATGAATTGCTAAATGGTCAGCTCACAGAAGAATTGGAGGCTCCACCAATGCAAGATCAAAACCAAATGCTGCCGCCACCAAGCATTGAGGAAACATTAAAAGCCATTAGACAGATAAAATCAAATAAAGCCACTGGAGCTGATGGCATACCAGCTGAGCTGATCAAACAAGGAGGGACAGCGTTACATCACGCAATTCACGAGATCGTGGTGCACGTATGGGAGCAAGAGGAGATGCCAAAAGATTGGCGTCACTGTATAATTTGCCCCATACATAAGAAAGGAGATATCACACTGTGCAGCAACTATAGGGGTATAACATTGCTGAGTACCGCCTATAAGATACTCTCCTCTATCCTACAAGACCGGATATCCCCAAACGCTAAAGCCATCATTGGTCAATATCAGTGTGGCTTCATCCCAGGCAAATCAGCGATTGATCAGATTTTCACCCTTAGGCAGGCGATGGAAAAATGTCAGGAATTTAAGATTCCACAATATCATCTGTTTATAGACTTCAAGGCCGCCTACGACAGTATAGCCAGGGTAGAACTATATAATGCCATGAGAGAGTTCGGCATTCCAAACAAATTGATACGACTTTGTAGGTTGACCATGACCAACGTAACTAGTCAAGTAAAAGTAGCGGGATTGCTGTCCAAACCAATAAACATCTATAATGGACTCCGACAAGGGGGCGGTCTGGCCTGCCTCCTCGTCAACCTGGCGTTGGCGAAAGCAATCCGTGACTCGGGCGTTACAACTAGAGGGACTATTGTCACCAAGTCCAGCCAGATACTTGCCTATGCAGATGGCATCGACATCATCGGTAGAACCGAATCGGAGGTACAGGAATCCTTCACCCAGATCGAGCAGGCGGCACAAAAACTGGGACTGCACATTAATGAGGGAAAAACTAAGTACATGGTGGCAACTTCTGCGAAGAGAAGACCTAACGTTGGGCAAACTATCAGGGTAGTGGAGCACGAATTTGAAGTAGTGCAATCCTTTAACTACCTTAGGTCAATAGTACCAGCCGATAACAATATGGAAGAATAAATACGCGAACGGCTGATTAAATCCAACAAAGCCTACTATGGTCTATCAAGGCTCTTTAAATCCCGAAATTTATCCAGAACATCCAAGCTACTACTGTACAAGACCATGTTCTTACCAGTAGTCATGTATGGATCCGAGACCTGGGTGCTTAATAAAAGGCACTCTGAACTCTTGGCCGCGTTCGAGAGGAAGGTCTTAAGGAGAATTGTTGGCCCCGTATGTGAGGGAGGACGATTCCGGAGAGGCTACAACCATGAGTTGTACGCAATCTACCTTGAAGCTAATATTATTAGAAAAATCAAGGTCGGTAAACTCCGGTGGGCGGGACACCTAGCTCGAATGAGCGAAGAGGAGCCTGCCCGGAAAGTTCTTTGTGGCAGGATGTATGGAAGGAGACAGCGCGGCAGACCTTGTCTGCGATGGAGGGATGGCGTAGATCAGGACGCCCAGGGCTTGGGAGTGCTAAACTGGATGACATCGGCTCGAAATCGGGACCGGTGGAGAGATTTGTTAAGTAAGGCCAAGACCGAATGCCGGTTGCGGTGCGGATGATGATGATGATGATGAGAAATCAAAGGAGGTAGGGTAAGAGTTTGCCCACCTTAGCATTCGTGAAATGGGTTCATTACATCCGTAGGAAGTGTGGAGGGAGGGCAAATAGAAGAGACGGGGGTTTCTTAGGTTACGGGGGTTGGTATTGAGTGCGATGGTGGAGAGAAAGCTAGGGCATTGATTGTGCCGGAGAGGAGACGGCGGATGAAGAGGATGTCGGCAAGAGTTCTGCGCTTGTAAGCTTTCCGTTGTTTGTTGGGCTTTTATTATTATTATTATTATTATTATTATTATTATTATTATTATTATTATTATTATTATTATTATTATTATTATTATTATTATTATCCTTTTTTTTACTATTATAGTTTTATATGGAAACAGGTTTTTAATTGTCACTCAGCCACCCAAATCTCTGGTGTTGCTTATTCGTGTCTTTTCGGTCTTTCTGTGCTACTGCCCTACTGAACTGCAGGCGCTCTTCATCTGTGTGCGCAATCTCTCGATTATAACATATCCGTTTATCTGCGCCCGACTGACGCACGTGATAAAACTGAGATTGGTCTCCTCGGGATGGAAATTCAAACTCCATATTCCATCAAATGGCATTCATCTGAAAAGCCTTGGTTTGATGGGGAATGTGAGCAGATTACAGCGGCAGGAAATAGAGGTTTTAAAGAGTAGTAATCCAATCCTACCGAGATCAACAGACCGAATTCTGTTAGAATCAGAAATGCGTGCAAAAGATTGATACCGTGAATAAGACTTCCAACGACAGAGTGACCAACAAACTCCTTGAGTACCCAACTGGTTCGCGTTTCTTCTAGTCAATGGCAAAAGCTATCAGCAGTAACTACGCTTCTTCCTCTTTTCCTCCGTTAGTGAAGGGCGGCGGGAGATGTACCACAAACAGGTGCGATCCGTCGGATTGTCTTGTGGAGCGCATATAAGCCGAATTGCGTGGAACAATACCAAGAATCTCCGAAGAACAGTACCCGTGATAATATCTGTAAAACAGACAGAGGTCGGCTACGCGCCTTCGATGTGATAGCGACTGTAGTCCCGACGTCAGCGCCGAGTCCCCGAACATGCGGATCGCTCGTCTCTGTATGCTCTCAAGTAGGTCGAGGGTATGTTTAGGAACCGAGGTCCAAACATGAGAGCAATATTCGAGCGCGGGTCTAATTTGGGATTTATATAGGAGAAGAAGTTGGGCCGGAGTAAAATATTTCTTGGCTCTAAAAAGGTAGCTCAGTTTTCCTGAGGCTGACCTGGCGATACCCGACACGTGTTTATGCCATGATACATTCCCACAGACCGTGACGCCGAGCAATTTCAAACCGGCCATTCATCACCAGCTGTGGAACCGATGATCCACTTTCCTTTGTCAATGTTGTATATTGTGTCTTCACTGCATTGAAGTCGACGAGATTGGCCCTTCCCCACTGCAGGACCCTATCTAGATCCCGATTCAGACAGTCAATCTGTCTACATCTCAGCTGATTCGACGCAGATGCACCAATCGGCCGAACACTCGAAAAGGAGGAAACAAACGTACTATCATCCGCAAAACTGAACACTTTGTTATCCGTTGTCTCCAACAAATCATTTATGTCAAGCAAGAACAGGGTTGGAGCCAAAATAGAACCTTGGGGCACCCCCGAATTAACAGGATACAGATCCGAACACTCGCCGCCCACAACAACCCGGATCGATCGATTCTCGAGGAAGCTCCTCGTCCAGTCGCAAAGCTGTTGGGAAAGTCCATATGAACGAAGTTTGCTCAGCAATGCCCCGTGCCAGACGCGGTCAAAAGCCTTGGAGATATCCAATGCGACCGCCCTTGACTCACCATGCCGTTCAATCGCAGATGTCCATATATCAGTTATAAGTGTCAAAAGGTCTCCCGTAGACCGCCTGTCACGGAATCCGTATTGACGATCATTCAGAAGCCCGTTGCACTCCAAATACTTAACTAACTCTGTATTGATGACTTTTTTCATTACCTTAGATAAAATAGACAGTAATGCTATCGGACGGTAATTTCGTGGGAGACATTCTTTTCCCGTCTTTGGGATTGGGTGAACTCGAGCGATTTTCCAGCAGGCAGGAAAGGTCCTCCGTGCATAAGATAAGCGGAAGAGTCTGCCAAGAATCAGCGATAGTTCTGGAGCACAGTTCTTAAGGACTATTGTTGGTATTCCGTCCGAGCCGGTTGCCTTCCTACAATCCAGTTCACGTAGAATGCGTTGAATAGTGCACGGACGAAATCTCACATCCCGCATCGAAGACCGCACCGGCGAGATCACAGGTGGCTCCAAAAGACCGGGATCGAGGTTTGAATTCGCGGAAAATAAATTTGCGAACACATTAGCTTTATCCTTTGAATTCGTGACTAACGTCCCGCTGTCTGTCACCAACGGAGGGAAAGAGGAGGATGCGAAGTTACTCTGGAAAGCCCTTGCCATTGACCAGAAGGAGTGCGAACCAGTTGGGCACCGAAGGAGCTTATTGATCACCTTGTCGTTGTGAGCTTTCTTCGCGGTATCAATCGCCTAGTTGCACGCGTTTCTGATTCTAACAAAATTCGTTCTGCTAACATCGGTGGGATTGGAGCGCCATAGCTTAAAAGCTCTATTTTTTGCCACTGTAATCAGCTCGCATTTTTTATCAAACCAAGGTTTATCAGACGAAGTTCATTTGAGGGAATGTTGAATATACATCTCCATCCCCAGAAGAATAATCTCTGATACCGACTCCACGCAAGCGTTAACATCGTAGTTTCGAAGCACACCTCGGACAATGGAAAGAATGCGAAGAAATCTCGAAAACCGCCCCAGTTAGCAGCCCCCTACTTCCATACATGGCGAAGCTGCCTAGGCCGGTTATTCGCTTGATATGCAAGTGCTTGCGCGACAGATACCAAGCAGTGATCTGAGTTTCCCAATGGCGCAGAAACCTCTACAGTATAGATACTCGGGTCGGATGTCAAAAACAGATCCAGGGCGTGCGCATAATCACCTCGGGAATCCGGCACTCGGGTTGGCTCTCCCACGAGTTGAGTCAAGTTGTAGCTTACAGCAAACATCTCCGCCAGCCTCCCAGCCTCGTCGGTTCTGTTAAAATGTAACAACCAGCCGGAATTGTGCACATTAAAATCGCCAAGGACAACGATTTCAGAAGCCGGGTGGTTGATCTGTATCCAGTCGACGGTATGTGAAAGTAGTTCGAAAAATGTCACCGGTCGATCATCATTCAGGGAGCGATAAAGACAACAAAGAAATTTAACAGAATTCCTCAGCACAACCCTCAACCATATGATGTCCGTCTGTATTCCGTCTGTATTCTTAAAGAACTGTTCCACTTCTCTTTCTCTCCCGATATCAGAGATTTTCAACCTATCTCTATCTCAAGGGGCCTTCCCTAGTATCTGGAAATCCTCCTATGTCACCCCCATACATAAAAAGGGACCTAAAAATGATATCAGCAACTACCGAGCCATCGCCAAACTATCTCATATCCCCAAACTGTTCGAAGGGCTTCTTTACAATGCGTTATCTTTTTGTTGTAAATCCATCATCTCACCCAACCAGCATGGTTTCCTTTCGGGTAGGTCGACCACAACCAATCTGATCGAGTTCTCATCCCATACTCTCCGTGCCTTAGGGAATGGCAACGAAGTTGATGTTATCACCACCGATTTCAGCAAGGCATTTGACAAAATCTCCCATAATCTCATCCTTTTCAAGCTGTTCTCCCTAGGCTTCGAACCCCTGTTGATCAAATGGTTATCTTCTTACCTGAAAGACCGATCCTACCGTGACAAATTCAGATCCTCCCTTTCCGATCCTTTTTTTCCCACCTCTGGGGTTCCGCAAGGAAGTCATCTAGCCCCCCTCCTTTTTATCCTAACCATCAATGATGTCGACTCTGTTATTAAACACTCATCCATATCCCTCTATGCTGACGACGCCAAACTCTACAAAACAATCATCTCTCCCCTCGACTCCTCACTCCTCCAACAGGACCTCGACAGCTTCTCAACCTGGTGCCGTAATAACTGCCTTGATCTCAATGTTGCCAAATGTCACTCCATTACATTCTCCCACAAACGTCCACCCCCACCTCCTCGCCCCTACTTCCTGCTTAACCAGCAGATCTCATAAGTATCCTCAATACGTGACCTCGGAATCTTATTTGACAGGGAGCTCAGCTTCATCCAACATATCGACGATATCATTCTTAAGGCCAACTCCGCCCTAGGGTTTGTGAAACGCTGGTCTAAGGAATTCTCTAATCCTTACGTTTCCCGTTCCCTCTACATAGCCTTCGCCCGGCCCCTTCTTGAATACGCCAGTCAGGTCTGGTCTCCACATTGCTCGTCCCATATCCGCAGAATCGAGAGCGTGCAACGTCGGTTTCTGCGTTTTGCACTCCGTGGACTGAACTGGGAGAATCCTCGGATTCTTCCCCCATACACAAGCCGGCTCCATTTGATCAACCTCAGTACACTTGAGGAACGCAGAACTCTTGCCGATATCCTCTTTATCCTCCGTCTCCTCTCCGGCACAATCAACTGCCCTAGCTTGCTTTCCGCCATCGCACTCAACACCAACCCCCGCAACCTACGAAACCCTCGTCTCTTCTATCTGCCCTCCCACCACACTTCCTACGGCTGTAATGAACCAATTTCACGAATGCTAAGGCGGGCAAACTCTTACCCCACCTCCTTCGATTTCTACCTCACTTCTATTGCTCTCAAACGTCGTCTTCTGTCTTTCCCCTCGTGACCTTGCCCCACCCACTATCTACACTCTTACTACCCGTATACATTCCTATCACCCCGCCCCTTTATCCTACTACCCGGTCATCGCCACCCCATCACGTGCACAGCCACCTTCCCACCTTATTATCTTCTTACTTATTCGAAAGTAATTTTTGTAATCCTAGTTCTTAAGTTAGTTCGTAAGTTTTTTACTTTTAATTTCTTTTCTTTTTTTTTTCTCTAACGCTTGTACTAAGTGTAATAAACGAGGGTTCTGCTCTCACTAAACTATTGGGTTCCAACGCCTCCATCCTCTGGCAAGCCAGATTGGGCCGCGCGAAGACGCAGACTCCACCCTTAAAACGGAATCTCGAATGTAAGTCGTATCCTGAGCAACGAAGATATGTCGAATCAGTTGACGAATCGACCTGGGTCTCAGTTAGGGCAAGGATATCAGGTTTCGTTGTTTGCAAATGTTGGTGGACGGCGTTTACATCCGTATCGATGAAACCGATGCCCCTGATGTTACAAAATGCCGTCACCAGTCGAGCGTGGGCAGACCCTCGAGAGCGAGCCCGGTTATGCGATGACGAACCTCTTAAAGTTCCATTATTTATCATGATATCTGCATGATGTTCCCCCTGACATAGTCCCCTATGATCAGAATGGAGGACTAGTTTACCTCCGGAATTCTTTATATCAGAAGGTACCATCATGACTTATCCCCGTGTCAGACCGGGCCATCAGCCACACATCCGAAATACCGTCGAAGATTTCTCTCGGCGATATAGCGGAATATACAGCGTGACGGGGTGGTATCTCACCTTGGGACCGATTACCACCTAACCAACCTTGGATGGCCAGGGATTTCTTCCGACCATTTCATGAAGTCTAAAGCTTGATGGGGTGATATTTCACCGGGCGCACAGGGCGTTGGGACTCCGGCTACCACCCGGCCTTTAGTCGCCTCTTACGACAAGCCGGCCTAGCTGTAAGTGTATTCTAAGGCCCTACTCACAGGGCGTTTGTGTTTTTTATAGTAACGTGCGCACGAAAGGGGATTTTGAAGTACCCTTAAATTCCAAAGCACAGTGCGAGCGAATGGAGAGGAAGTGGATGAGGAAAAGAGGTGTCGATGTATATTGGTCTTGAATGTCTGTACATCACAACGACCAGGAAACACATGATCAGACAGAACATTCCACATTCATGTGGTTCGGCTAAAGAATGACTCTTTATGTTTATTTGTGCGTCTGAAGTCCACTTTCAACGTACGACGAGTATCGCGGGAAGTTGTCTGAAGGGGCGGAACACAATCAGCAAGTTCAGTTGAGTAACGACCGTGGTAATACCTATAGAAAATAGATAGGCATGTTACATTGCCTCTGTGTTCTAACGACGGAATTGATCGACTTATAGCTGAGTCCACAATAACTTTTATTGCTCGCTTTTGCATCCCGTCGACCATGTGTAGTGCAGTTTTGGATGCGCCTGACCAAATATGGGAGTTGAACTCCATTTTTGGACGAATATACGTCTTGTAAATAGTGGCCAGTGTTGAGGTGCTATATTTTGAATTAAGAACTTTAGCTTACCTCCTATTGTTGTATTGTTAGGTCATCTCGTTTGGGGTGATCTACTGGGGGGCCGTTTATCGGTTGGAGAGGACGGCGTGAAAGGTGCGCCCTCGCAACTTCGTTCGGTTGGGCGTAGGAGCTTCCGGACGTGGGGCTCTTTCTTCGTAAGCTCCTTGGCAGGGAAGGCGGGGTCTCCCTTTATGGCACCAGTGGGCACTCCTGGTGTAAGTACATTATTTTCCCTTGGTCACCGGATGCCGCTTGCTCTGTCATTGGGGGTTCCCGTACTCGGGTCCGCAATAAAGTGTCAAGATCTCTTGACTTTGTAGAAGATGTTTCGACTAGATACATCCACGCACGGGGAGTACGAGTTTCCCACCGATAGAATATTCTGCGGAAATGAAAAGATCCGGCTTTAGCTTGAAGTTAGACTGTCTTTTTATTTTACCTTTATCGATTAAGTTTTTTTTAGTTTGATACATTGAATTTCGCATTTGGGGTGACTGATCATTAGTCCATAGGTTCGGCCTTCTAGAACTTAACTGATGGTGAAATTGAAATGTACCGCCCTTTTATTCTTTTAGTCGTTGAGATTTGCCAACATTTTTATTGTAAAAATTCCAAGAAGCACACATAAGGTTTTGTGTGCTTCAGTTGGAATAGGGTTCTGGGAAATGACTAGGAATTTATTTGAATAAATTCTTGGAAGGGAAATCATGAAATTTTGGGTTAAGCATTTCATGATGTCAGGATTATTGGCAATCGGATCAATGCACGACAAATGGACTTTGGTTTAAATTTATCGTGCATATGATTCAATTGGATTGGGGTATGAGTTAATGTGAAATTGAATCAATGTGCGACAAATTAACTTTTGGTTTAATTTATCGCTCATATGATTCAATATGGAATTTGGATTTGGATTATAGAAAGTATTAGGGATTTGGATGGGATTATTGGCAGTATTGGGGATTTGGATGGGAGTAGTGATTTAGGATCACTACACCAGGTTGGATGGAGTGAAGTATCTTTTGTATCTCTTTAGGAACCCCATACATTTGGCCGCACTTTTCGCCGCTTCAAATATGTAGTCATTCCAATTAAGAGTCGGTCTAATTCGAGTGCCGAGGTTTGATAGTTCCTTGGCTTCGTCGATGCAAGTGCCATTCATAGACAGTATATTTACTTTGGGGTTCGCCTTTGACGACAAGAAGCAGCACTGAGTTTTTAGGGCATTGAATTCTACTCGGTTAGATAATCCCCATCGATATATCTTGTTGAGGTCTGAATTCAATGCATCAAGCATAAGATGCTGGTTGGTAGTGACGTACGAAGAGTTTGGACGGGAATGTTCATATGAGTATGAGAAACTCAACGTGCTATCATCAGCAAACGCGTGAATTGGGTTGTGAGTAATTGACAAGAGATCAGTTATAAAGATCAGGTAAAGAGTGGCTGAGAGTACCGAACCCCGTGGAACACCTGCATTAATTTGATGGGAGACCGATTTGACACCACCAAGAACCACTTGGTTTAAACGGCCAGAAAATTAGTGTCTTATCCATTGGATCAGGGAATTGTCCACTCCATATGAATGAAATTTTGACAAAAGAGCTGGATGCCAAACTCCGTCGAAGCCTTTTGAAATATCCAATGCAACTACCTTGCTTTCACCGAAGTAGTGGATGGAATGGCTCCACTTTTCGGTAAGGCAGGCGATCAGATCTCCTGTGGACCTGTTGCTACGAAAGCCATATTGGCGGTCATTGAGGAGGTCATTTGATTCCAGATATTTCGAAAGTTGACGGTTGATAAGAGATTCCATTACCTTGGAGAGAATAGAAGTTAGTTCTATAGGTCGATAAGAAGAAAGGGATGATTTGTCACCCTTTTTGAGAATTGGCTGAATGATCGCTGACTTCCATCTATTTGGGAAACGGCCAGGAGAATAAGTCAAATGGAGAAGTTTCCGCAGTGGTTTGGCGAGTGAAGAGCAACATCTTTTCAAAAGGATTGGGGGAATGCCATCCGGACCAGCGGATTTGTGTGCATTTAGCTCTTTGTGTGCGCGGGCAACAGTACGCGTTCGGAAGCGAATCTGGCTCATGGTGTGCTGCTTATGCCAAGTTGAGGCGGAACTGATGTGGTATCAGGCAGCGTTGAGTTGGCTGCAAAATGTGCAGCAAATAGATTCGCCTTCTCTATTGCAGTGGTGACTGGTTTGTCATCGACAATAAGCGATGCAATGGATGAAGAGACTGGGGTTTGAATGTTTTTTCACGAATGCCCAGAAGCTTCTACTGCCTGTGGGAGAGTGTAGTATTTTTTGTCTCACTCTCTGGTCATGCAAGAACTTGGCACGTTGAATATACGCATTGCAGGCATTTCTAGCTTCTTAAATCTTTTCCGGTTTTCCTTAGTATTGTTTGATTTATACAACCGGAAGCTCAAATCTTTAGCCTTAATGGCTTCTCTGCACCCGGAATCGAACCACATAATTCTCTTGGGTTTGATACTCTTTATTCTGTGAGGAATAAAGGTCCGCATGCCAAGTCGAATAGTGTCTGTCAATGTGTCCGCTATAGAACCAACATCGTTATTGAGGAAAAATAACGACCAATTTAACTTCCCAAAAAAGTCGTTCAGACCTTCCTACAAGTGATCTTCGAAGCTTGTAAATGTAAGACGGCAAAACCCTGAACTTTAAGGGCGCGACATATGAGTACTACCAACAGTACCAAAACACATAGACCTGGAGTCGTCGTCGGGGGAAGTTACTGATAACATTTATAGCTATCTGTATGCAGTTGTAATTGCCTGAGGGTTCTCTAAGAAGCCTCGACTGTAATAAATACAAGGTAAAAACTTGTCTAAATTTTAGGACACCACAAATGAATGCATACATTTCTACAAACCCTTTTTTTTTATATTACGAATATTAAATACAAACTCAACATAATTTATAAATAACTTCCCTTTCAACCCTAATCGACGTATCACATATGTCGTCAAAGGAAATTAAATAACTACACACTTGACGTCACCCCACGAACCGTGGTAAATCCTTATTTTATTAAAAATTATTACCACTGCATCGGCAATAAAGAATCAGTAGTGCCTGATTTACTCGTTACTTATTTTACGCGCTCCCCAAAAATGATGTTATCCTGGACGGGAAAAAATCTCATATGCACCCTTTCGCACCAGTTAGTCCTTCAAGTATCGCAGAAAATTTATTGCTCTGCAGGGATCAGCAGGATTTTGTTCTTCTAAATGAATTTGTTTAAAATTGATTTGTTTCTCTTTATATCGTGTCTGCTCAAACATGCACGCATACGTGGGGTATCCTGTAGCTGACTATTCGACTGGACAAAGAGCGATTAAAAAATCAATTATTAAAATCCAGGAAATTATCACTAAGGACACAATCATAATTCAATCGTCACATGACAACAATTACAACATCATTAATCTCACAGTTGTCGTTTAATAGCTGCGGTTGTGAGGTATAGGAGAGAACTTGAACCTTATACCCGGACGGATGTTGCAAATGGTGTAAAGGAGGAGTTTTTGATTTTCACAAATCATTTATCATTGTGATTTGAGGGTTGTACAAATGTTCCATGATGCAGCAGTGAATGCGCGCAAGTGGAAATGAATTTAGTGAGTAAGGTGTTCATAATAGTAACCACAAAATTTCATATCCCACCATCTTGTACGATAATCAATCGGATGACAAGGAAGGAGTAATTTAAATACAAATTTATTCATACTTATGGCCACCCGGTCGTTTGGAGAGCTTCGTGAATTGACTTTACGGTTAAGTCTTGGCACAAATGTATATGCAAATGAATGCGTCAAGGCAACAGTATCATTGTGTGTAAGGACTTGCGGAGTGCTATGTGCTTGTTAAACCATTCCCGACAATTGGGAAGCCATGATTTCATCGCTAAAGTCAATGACTCCATTGGAAATTCGAAAAAGCGAATAAAGTGCATAAGAAAAATAAACCCACGCATATCTTACGTAAATACACATTTTCGAAGTTTACCACATCCTCACACGCCTCCATATGTCTGTTTCATGAAAATATCCCTATTGCGGAGTGCTGTCGATTTTCAATTGGTGCAAATTTGTCCCCTTATCCTGTGAGGAAACACGGATAAAGTCGGAATTCCCTTGGCTGGTTTATTTGTTTAAAAAATTATAATTATCTTTCTATGGGTTTGAAAGAGGACGAAGGAAATAACATCGAAAAGTACACATTTAATCAAGGACTGAGGTTTATCGGTTCGTTATTCCTTTTCCAACATACGTTGCCAACTAGATTGCCAGGATCTTGTTGCCAGCGACTACGTGCGCTGTTTATTTAGGTAAAACACAGTAAAGCGAAAATCCCAATGAAACATCATCAATAGATGTGAAAAGGCCTTGGATAAGGATGTGCTATGCACAACCGAAGGGAAGCTAGATTTTAGAGATACAAAGTTATATTCAAATTGGCTCATGTAATGTTGGTGCGAGGGGGGAGAGCCGGGGATGAGGATAATAAAAGGACACACGAAAAGCCTTGAATTTTCATGTATTCAAGGAGAGGAAACGATCCAAGGATTAAGATGATAATTTGGATGATTGCTGGTAATTCAATTATGTTACTTCAATTTCATGTGCATTCATCCCGAATGGAACAGATTCTGTTTGCGTTTTCATTAAGATCTGTGCGCTGATTGTGCGCACTGTTTTGATTTAATCCTGCATAAATTACAATTTTTTTATTTTTTACTTTTGTGGATTTGTTTGTCTTTTTGTTAGGTATTTTTATATTGTGTTTTGAGCGTTCTAAACTGTTCAACTGAATTGATTGCTTGAAATGAGCATTTGCAATTGTTTTCCACTCAAAATGGTAAATCGAATTCTAACTTTTATTTGTTGAGTGAATCACAACAAAAGGAAGTAAAAGGTTAAACTCTTATGCTGCGACTTGTACGCCATTAGTATCAGACAACACATCATTAAATATAACGATTATTTCTAGTACTTTTTTATCTTAGCTGCTTAATTTTGTGACGAATTTACGAACATGAAGCACGCCATCTAGTGCGAGATAGATGACATAGAGAAGCAGGCAAACTGACAGCGGAATAATAAGTGTCAGTCAAGAGTCAAGAAGAAGAGAACTGACAGTGAACAGGAGGATCGATGTTAAGGGAAGCGTAATTACCACGTGTAAAATAATAAGTAAAAATAAAGTAAATCCATTAAACCAAGAAGAACGATATTTGGAGTTTGATTTAAATTATTTCGCGATCCAGAGATCGGACCTAGGAAGCCGCTAAACGTAAAGCCGAAGATCCGTAACAATATTGTTAGATGCCGTATATCATCCCTGAGCACCGGCTGTCGAAATCGATCTTCAAAACCAATGCAGTCATTTCTGGTGTCTTGTCTTAATGTTGCTTTAAACAAGGCAGCAAATTTCGTTTTTCGATAACAATGCTTTTGGGTTTACGGTGGATCGGCGTGGCGACAATAAAAATAAATCTCGTTGTTATAATAAAATAAGAGGGAATAATATAATTTCCTCGATAGTATATTGGTTAGTATCCCCGCCTGTCACGCGGGAGAGTGGGGTTCGATTCCCCGTCGGGGAGCCCCTGGCGCAAGACTAATGACCTTGCCCGGAAAAAACAAATCATTATGGAAAATTTAACAAGTCTCAGGACGTGCTAAATAATGCCAAGACCGGTCCGATGATGATGATGAATATAATCAAGCAAAAAATGTGGAATGCATTAACTTTCTAATTGACCAAACAATCAATATTGCACTTTTAACCGAAACTTTGTTGAAATCAGAATTAAACTCTCCACTGCAGATTTTAAGCGCTATCGTGTTGATAGAGCGAATAGAACAGGTGGAGGCGTTACTATTTTAATTCAACATTGTATTCTACCAGTTTTCAACTCACGTTGTGGGGAAAAATATTGGCAGATGGATAAAGGTAGAAGAGTTAAAGTTTTTGTATTTATTTTCAGGTGGGAATTTATCTCTTGAAAAGAAGCAATATCAAGTGCCTGAAAAGTCGTTGAACGAACCACAGGGATCGTCGCTCGTCAAGAAAAAAATATTAAAAGCATTGTTCGCTTACTCGCGTGTGTATATGTCCTCATAACAGGGGAAATAACAGTAAAGTGCCATTCACTCGTCGATCGTTCATGCAGTCAGACATATTCATCATGTGCTCGTTTATTAACAAAATTCAAAAAAAAATTTAAATTCGTAGACGTTAAGTCGTCGTCGATCTATCGCGTTTACATTGAATTTTGTGTAATTTTTGTGTGATATATTACGTTTGTTCGTGAATATTGCGACAAGCTCTACTTACAACAACAACAAAAAACCTATAAATGCGAGAAAACAACTTAAGGAACCTACGGATTATCCATTTCCCTCCAAATGAAGACACCAACAAGTTCAAACAAATTGAGTGCTTGTTTACGCATAAGATCAGCATCGAGGAGCCTCATAAACGAAGCATCCTCCATTGCAACAGATGCCAAGGCTCGGGACACTGTAATAAAACTTTTCGTCACCCACTTTAAACACCACACACACGTTGGATCCCCTTGAAATCAAACACATATTTTTCTTTACGGTACTTTATTTTTTCGATCTTAATTACTAGCCAACACTATTTTAAAACTTTCTTATTACAATGCTTGTTACCAGCAAACACTATTCTCAAACGTTATTATTACTGGCCCTGTTACTAGCCAACACTATTCTCAAAAAACACCCGACAACTTTTTCCGACCGTCGCGGTCACTAGTTCCCAATCAACTCTCGACCTTCCTGGTCAACTTTCAGAAACCAACCGCCGTCTCGTCGTCTCGGCCAAAAATCTCTAAAACCAACCATCTCTAGTGGTTTTCTCATTTTTTTTCTTTAGATTCGATCGGAAATCTTTTTTCTTTCCGCCTGCAGATAAAAAGGATATCTCCTTTTCTCCGCCTGCTGTTTTCTTTAGCCGAACACAAAAGGAAAATCAATAGTGTATCGTGTTAATGCACATTTCTGATTCCCTGTTTTTTTGTGTTGTTAGCTGATTGGGTGAACGTATAGTCCGTTTTATTGCGCCTGTTGTTTTCTTTAACCGCATGGGCCAGGATCTCTTCCGTGGAATGTCAGTACACAGGAAAAGATCAAATAGAGAATTGTGCTAATGTACATTTATGATTCTCTATGTTGTTTATTTTAGCCGAATGGGCAAGGATGTTCCTTGTGGGAAATGGCTTAGGTAAACAAACCTTTGAAGGATCATAAAATTGCAGACGTGCAATTTATGATTCTCAACAACTTTACTTGAAAGTTGGTCATCTGGTCCACAGATTTGGATCCAGGGGATTCTGCGTGTTGAACATATGGTTCGTCCTTTCACGTCTTGGATTCAACTTAAATTCAATATGGGCAAATTGAACGTGCAGTTCAATTTGTTTGATATTGAATTGATATCGCGATATTTACTGTATGCGCGATTAATGGTGGAGCGTTAGCTCCAAAGAGGTAGGTTTTATGGGATTGGTGGTTGTGGCCGTAACAACACTTGGCGGTGGCTTGCCATTTAAATATACGATGCGGCAGATGTGCCGATGAACATCATCCGGGAGAATGTAAGGTCAATCCACAGGGTATGGACCAGGAAAAATCCAAACCACAAACCCCGATGGATCCATTACCACTAAGGAAATCGCTGTAACATACTGTAACTGCGGGGGTCCATGTGGGGGTTCTCTATATCACATGGAGAACCAGCCCACAATTCCAACCAATTTTGACCGCTAACAGCGCGTCTCCTTAACCCAAATCTGCAATCCATTCGCAAACACGCAAGAACAAAATTCCCTCCTACAACAACACCCATTCGGCAATCGCATACATCCCCGAACCCGCAAGGAATCCATTTCCCAACCTGTAATAAAATGCATTTTCCAACTTATAACAGAATATTAATCATCTCCCTCATCTACATCAAACCGCATACATTTTTCCCCAAAACCACTTCGGTTAATTTCCTACTTAAATTATATCTCTCGCTTGCAACCAATCAGCCCTAATTTCCCCTGAAAATTATTCCGGCTCACTTCCTGCTTAAACTATTTTCTCGCTTGTAACCAAGCAACATTCTGTATCCCCGAAAATCATTTCGGCTCCCATTCTACCCAACACCAATTCTCCTTATTGGTAAGTCACCCGCACGATGCGTTCCATTTTCGCGAAACAACCATCGCAACGACCAAGACCCACATCCCCTTGTCTAACCGACAACTCATGCCCATACTTGGTCGTGTCCCCAAAACCGATTTCTTAGTACACATAGCAACCGAGGAATCTAGCACAGCCTGTACGGCAGTAATTCGCTGCAACTAAATTCTCTATGCTCGCATAGCAACCCTTTTCAAGTTCCTGGTAAGTGGCAGCGAGTTTATTTTAGCTATGTCTCCACTGCCACGACACGATGAACGGATTCTCGCTTTTGGTTAGTCAGTCAGATTTCATCCGGGGTGGAGTAACGTCCGTATTACTTTCCGCAATAGCCGTTGAAGGGAGATTCCATCGTCCGCTGCAGTCGTTGTCGTCGGGCTCAACGAATCTTCATCACGAGTCGTCGAGTGTGTATTCAATATAGAGCACACGAGTGAAGTTCATACAATTTACCGACTTTGTTAATCCACATTATTGTGCTGAAGTTTATACAATTTACCGCCTTTGCTAATCCATACTATTGTGCTGAAGTTTTATACAATAGTGCTTTTACATAAAATTAAAATTAAAATTAAATTAAAAATAAAATTAAAATAAAATTAAAAAAAATTAAAAAAAAATTTAAAAAAAATTTATAAAAAATTTAAAAAAAATAAAAAATAAAAAAAAAAATAGGTAAGTTAAGTAAGTTAAATTTTAAGAAAAAAAAAGCAAAAAAAATTGACAAAGTTTTTCAAATTTTTCTTTGTCTTACAAAAAATTATAAGTACTGCCACAAAGTTCTGTCGCCGAAAGGCAAATTATACAATTGTTAAGTAATGTTTACCTTAGAGCGTCTGCGAAGGACCAGTAAGTTATTATATAAGATAATTAAGCTAGAATTTAAGCATTTTTTGTCTAGCCTTTAATTTAGAAACTAAGAATATTTAAAAGAGAATAAAAAATGTTTTAAAAATGAAAAAATGAAATGAAGTTTTATACAATTTACCGGCTTTGTTAGCCCATATTATTGTGGTGAAGCCTATACAATTTACCGACTTTGTTAATCCATATTACTGCGCTGAGTTTTATACAATTTACCGGCTTTGTTAATCCATATTATTGTACTGAAGTTTTATACAATTTGCGAACTCGATTTAATTAAAATTTGTCTCGAGTGCGAGAAATTATCATCATCATCATCATCATGATCGGCACTACAACCGGGAACCGGTCTTGGCCTTATTTAGCAAGTCCTGAAGCTTGTTAAATTTTCCATAATGATTTATTTTTTCCGGGCCAGGTCATTAGTCTTGCGCCAGAGGCTCCCCGACGGGGAAACGAACCCCGGTCTCCCGCGTGACAGGCGGGTATACTAACCATTATACTATCGAGGAGCCCCATAAGAAATTATACACAAAAAAAAAGATTTAATAAAGAACAAACAATAAACAAATTTATAAACAACATTCCAGTGTTTCATTTTTCCTCTTTCAAACCTTGCGGGTGAACCTTTTGCATTAACTGTCCAGGGACAAGTAGGTGGAATATTAATCCGTGTCCTTGCCGGCCGACACCCCATAACTAATAACGCCCAAACTGGTGACCCCGAGAACGAACACGCACCATTAAATAGACCCACATTCACATCCAGCCAATTTCTCCCAGTGCCGTCATAAATCGAAAATTCTCCAAAAAACAATAAAACCAACTACAACCAACAAATCCGCACCAACCAAATCTACATCGCAAAACACATTACCGCAACCTACAAGGCCAGGAACATCATATGCGGATGTCATCAAAGACAATCTAAACATGCCGACGTCAAACAACCCCAACTCCATTGGTCGCAACCTGGACATCATGAGCTAAATCAAGAGTCTAAAAACGATGCTTCTTACATTGAAGCATATGTCGGATATCGAAAGAAAGGTCAGACTCTCTCACTTGTAATCTCCCATATTCTTTCCCTCAATGGATGAACTAACTATAGTCACCCTCAACGCAGAGTCTATATACCCCAACATCCGTAAGCAACACTTACGGTTGTTTGTTAAAAGCTTCTCCCCAGACATCCTTCTCCTCTCAGAAACGTGGCTTAAGTCCAACTCCCGAGTATCCATCCCCAATTATACATTTATTTCCAACCCCAGAACTACTGGATCCCATGGAGGTACCGGCATCCTAATAAATAATAAATTTCAATTCACCGAAATCAGGTTCGCCAATGTTTTCAATATTGAATACACGGCAGTTAAACTTTTTTGTGAAAACAAAAAAGTAATCATAGTAACATCCGTTTACATCCACCCAACACGAGAACCAGACTTTCCTGACTCTGACATATCTCAAATAATCAGACAGTCTCTCCCCGCACCATTCATAATCGGTGGAGACTGGAACGCTCGACATACAGCATTCAACGACATAAAGAATAACAAATACGGCTGCCAACTTTTGCACCTCCTCTCATCTCACCCATATACGTATATCGACAGTCCACTGCAGCCAACTCGTGTCACCAACTCGACGCGGTCAACAATTGACTTCTTCCTCAATTCGTCTGATGTGTACACAACGAGCCCTCCCACAGTATCCTTCCTCTTTCCCTCTGATCATGGTTCCGTTCACACCTCGATCAAAGTCCGCTCCTTCGAACTGCTCTACTCACACAGTCCTGTCCCGAACTTCTTCAAGACTAACTGGAAAAAGGTCAATAGAGAATTTGCCGAAAGTTTTTCTAACTTGCAAATCCCCGAATCTTCTAACCTAATCCCTGCTGAAATCGATCGAGCAGCCCTATAAATTGAGCAGACACTCAAGGATGCCCTCACCAGCAATACACCTACCACCATCCCTCATAATCATTTAGGAAAACCTTTACCCAGCATCCTAGCTAAATTGCTGCGTCTCAAAAAACAACTCCGCCGAAAACTTCATATAAGATTCTGCCCCTTTATTAAAAGTCAGATCCAACTCCTGTCCACCCTAATAAATGAACATTTAAAAAAGTTCGCGGATCAGACCTATACCTCTACACTTAACAATATCAAACCCAACCGTGATCCCATCAAAAACATCAACCAACTAACTGGTCGGAAGTTTATTCGCGAGAGGCCGACTTAAGCGAGACAAGGACAAATGTGTCCTTCATCTTGTCTCTGGCTTCTGGTCATCTTCCGGCAATCAGAATCAAACACATCCGTGAGGATGTTGGACACGGTCTCAAGATACCTGAAAATAAAGAAGGGGGGGGGGGGGGGGGGTATCTAAGGTTAGTGGGGACTGGGTTAGTTCAAAAGTTCTATAACTACTTCGATGGAGGAATGGTGGGAAAGAAATCATACAAGACCGGTAGGTCTTGAGTGCGGTAGTAAACGCAGATCACGTCTTCGGCGTCTGATAACTGCATTTTGGTCAGTGTGTGTGTGTGTATGTTTGTGCCAATTTGTACTGTGCATGCGTGTGTGTGGTGTGTTAGTAGTAGACCCTTTTGGATGGGTCCAGGAATCCCTTTTTATTGAAGGGAATGTTGTTGGGAAAGGTGCTTTCTTCACTTTTGAAGCTTGGTCGGATCCGAAGGGATCGAAAGAGAGAAGGGTCAAGAACGCAAGACTCGCGTACAAGTTGGTTCTCGCTGTTCTGAATGCTTTCGAGGTACTTGTATGCTAATTGTAACAAGTACTTGTCGATAGGGATAATGGAGGCGCCTTCGTATAGGTGAAACCTGGGGTAATGGCGACCGTCAGGTGGTTGGTGAATCTTCTGAGGAGTTGCTTTTCGAAAACTCGAAGTCTTTCCATTTCGGCTGAAGATATACAGGACCATATGGGAAAAGCGTACGATATTCCAGATTGAATTAGCTGCTTATACCAGAGAAGCTTAACTTTGGTGTCAACTTTGTTGCTCTACTACAAAATATTGTGCAGTTGCTTAGACCGACTGAGGCCCCTTTGAAGAATGTGGGTCACATGTTTGATGAAATTCATTTTTGGGGTATAGATGACCCCAAGATATTTCATCCTGTCCTGTGGTCTGAACATACTACCTCCTATTTGTATTCAATATTCTGTGAATATCGAGATGTGGGTTGGGAGTATTTAGTACTCAGAATGATAACTACTGCTTTGTTTGGGTTAGGTCGAATTTACCATCAACTGTAATGCTGATACAGTTCATCCAGGTGACGGTTAAGTCGAATTGTTGCGAGTTTAGAACTTTTGGGTGACGTGTACACTAGGACGTCATCCGCATAGCATATCTATCTGGTTTATTCTCCCATCCACAGGGCGAGGAATATCTGCGGTGTAGATATTAAATAGATGGGGTCTGGAGCGAAGCCCTGCGGCGATATTGAAAGTTCTGGATAGCTTTGCTTTCACCTGAACTTGAAAGATTCTGTTTCGAACGAAATGGTAGATGACAGCGTTCTACTTAGGCCAGTATTCAGTCATTTAAAAACGAGACCTTCGATCCAGGTCGTGTCAAAAGCGTTTTCAATGTCCAGGCGCACCACAATGGTGGATACCTTATTAAAGAGGCGCTCGCAGACATGGTTTTGAAATATGTTGAGAGCCATGGTGCTGTGTGCTCTTCTTTAATCCAAATCCGAAATCGGGTATTAGGTTCCTGGCACTGTTAAAGTTATTTAGCTTCTCGTATATGCATTTTTCATATATTTATTTGATGCAAGTGAGGAGCGAGATGGGGCGAAAGCTTGAGGGGTGATACGTTGGTTTCCCAACTTTTGCTATTGGACAAACAAGCTTAATGAAAGTACCCTAAGTTGTAGGCATAGTTGAACAGAAAGCTTTAAAAAGAATAAGGCGGAAAGCCTTCACAACGAGTGGTACGACATGGTGTCGATGCCGGGTTACTTCTTAGGGTATCGATTTAACTAGGTTCTGTAGGGTATTTGGTGTGATGAAACCGTGGTCATTGTCACGTGTGCCGTCGAAGTAGGTGCCGTTAAAGTTGTCTTGTAGCGATTCTAACAGACACACACAAATTCACAAGCAAAAATAGTGGAGAACACGAACGAAAAAAAATCGAATAAGAAAAATACATCAGAACCGTATACCAAGCGATAAAATAAAAATAATTCACACCAGTGGAATATAGTCGAGTTTGGAAATCAAATTCTAAACACGGTCAGTAGCCTGGTGTGTAACGCTTAGGTAAAATTTTTTTCGTGATTCGAGCTGTCATAGCGTCAGTTCGAATCACACGATCTTCTTCACTATTATTTCAAACGCAATAATTGGTGACCCCGACGTGATCTGTGTACACACACGCAGCATACACTTCCCATAGTAAAGCAGAACTTCACACACGGTCACGACTTCCGCATAGAGCACAGCCTCCGACGTTTTCTCGTTTCTCTCTCTCGTTCGTCCGTCGTCCGCATACGAATCTGATCGTAACGAAGTTACTGCGGCGGGAGTGGTCTAGCGGTTCTAACAGACGCACACAAATTCACAAGCAAAAATAGTGAAGAACACGAACGAAAAAATATCGAATAAGAAAAATACATCAGAACCGTATACCAAGCGATAAAATAAAAATAATTCACACCAGTGGAATATAGTCGAGTTTGGAAATCAAATTCTAAACACGGTTAGTAGTCTGATGCTTCACTGCTTCGCTTTTCAACCGTTTCATCGTGTGTTCAATTCGCCTTCTTCACTATCCTTGCTTAACGCTACAGTCTAATTTGTTGTGAACCTCTGAACAACTTCACTGATCCGCCGACGTGCCCGCCTTACATAGGCCCGTAGCCGTCGTCTTTGTTCGCTTGTTTCCTGGGTGCCGTTTTCCTTGTGGCGCTGAGCATTGTTTTCCAGGAACTCGTGTACTGGCGCTTGGCTTGCCTTTCCTGGGAATTCGTGTCGAGGTGATGCATCGCCTACGGGTACAATAAAATGGCAAAGTCACCTTTGAGGTGGTTAATCTTCTGAGTATCCAGGACGCTTGATATTGTTTCAAGCGACATTGGTATCAGGATTTGATACTTTGTACTAAATAGGATTTGCTGACGAAATTTGTAATAATTTGAGGATTGGATGAAGAAGCGTCAGCTAGTTTAGGGATGGGAGAGTATCCGCCCAGTTTACGTTTGGTATTGATAAATTAGAAAAAGTTTTTAGGTTCATGGGCGATTTTTCTTCACATTATGTTAATGTAATCGAAATGTACTGTTTGGTAGAATGTAACAAAATGCATGTATGCTTGGATCGAGGTGATGGTTAAGCTTCAGTCTAGATGAAAAATTGATGTTCCATAATATATTACGTAAATTATGAACCGACTTGAATCTTTTGTTAAACCAAGGTGGGAATCAGATAAAGTTAATACAAATGTCCTCAGGTAGCCATTTACTAAATAGCAGCAGTTTTATGTAATTTTTCATAATGGATTCTTTAATGTCAACGTTTAATTCCAGTATTTCAAAAGTTCGTTAAGTTTATCATAATCTCTTTTCATCATCATCATCATCATCGGCAGTACAACCGGGAACCGGTCTTGGCCTTATTTAGCAAGTCCTGAGGCTTGTTAAATTTTCCATAATGATTTGTTTTTTTTTTTCGGGCAAGGTCTTTAGTCTTGCGCCAGAGACTCCCCGACGGGGAATCGAACCCCGGTCTCCCGTGTGACAGGTGGCTATACTAACCACTATACTATCGAGGAGCCATAATCTCTTTTACAAAAGTTGAATTGGTAAGTGAGTTCCGATGCGAAACAATCACTCGCGAAGTCATAAAGAAATAGTGAACTCTTAGGGACGATGCAGTTGTAGAGGTAAGATAAGATATACCAAGTTCAGTTGACGATCCATTTAGTTTTCGGTGTCATTGGCTTGATGCAACTGACGGTCGAGTCATCCGTCCAAGAGTGTCGTGTTCTTGTCGGTGGTAATTTTGATGGCAATGAGGCGGAATTGTTCATTTAATGAAACTCATTTTATTATAGATAGATCGAAGTTTCCGAATACTATAGAATTGTGGTTCTGTTACGCATCGCAACCGTGCTTCGTTAATATCTTAAGGGAAGAGTTACGGAGCGGAGAGTTGAGAAAAAATATAATTTATTTCCGCTTGAAGTATCTTATGTAATTCACAATGGGCCTTAGTTCTTTAGCCGCAGCCTTCTTGGTGAATATATCAAGAATAAGTCTTTAACGTATCATTTAACCTTTTTACTTTTAATATAACTATTTTACTTATAATTTAACTATTTTAACTTTTAATTTATTTTGGTAGCCTTTTGAGTTTTGTTACAAATTAACTCTGGAATATTCCCGTTGCAACCACGCCTTTTATATGCAAATTATCGAGGAAGAATCGTAACTGATGCATTCTATTCTTCTCCACTTGGCATGACCGCGAGCACAAATCGTTTACCCTGCCACAATTCCGCTCAGTCCCCTTTGACCCATATTGAGTACAATTGCCCGGCGTGAAGCGTTCGCTCTGCTTGATTGATATTTCCACTTCATTGATCCACATAAACTGTGGTGGCCTTGGTCCAAGCATTCATTCCGTCACATCGAATCACCGGTGGCGTCTGGTACTGTGGAGGTTTAAAGTATGATGCCAAGACACGGGCACTGTTTCACTTACACCCACCAACAATGTGACGCCGAACTCGAGTTCACTAAAATATCCAATAAACCAAGAGAAGAGATGGAATAAATCGAAACACAGTGAGTTAGTTTTTTTGGTTAACGCTTTTCTTTTATTTACACTTTTTTTATTAATTTGTTTACAGCATAGGATTTGAATGTTTTTCTTTTATTTACATCTTTTTTATTAATTTGTTTACAACTTAAGATTGCATTTTTACATTTGTAATTTTGGTTCCAGCACTGGTGATTCTTTTTGTAAATTCTTGTTAACACATATGATTCCTTAAGATACTGTCCTCTTCTCAGTTCGTTTGGAATTTTTTAATTTATCGATAAGAATTTCGGAAACAACAACTAATTCGCGACTCAAACTTTAAAGACTTGTATGCACGCACCTCTGCTCGCCGGTGGTTAAATTTCGACTTTTTTAAGAAGGATCACTCTAGACTCTTGCGCACGCTTAAGTGATTGTAATACCACTGACTCCAATCAGGGATGAAAATTCGCATTTAGGATTTGCACAACGATCAACCAATCATCGTCGCGCTCTCTCATGCATTCCTCAAATTTCTCGCCCCATCCAGGTAAATAAACACTTGTGCATTCATTCGACCGTCGCTGGGCATAGGAAGAATGGAGAAATCAAAAGAGGGAGCACCATGACCTAGGGTTGGTTTGGCTTTTGCGTGCATGCATCAACGCAATATCGGAGGCTGGCCGAGTGACCTAGTTCGGTGACTGTGGTGATCTTAGAGTGCAATGAACTATCAAAAGGGTAAAATGAAATGAGATAAGAATTGTTTGTTGCTATTCACCCGACTAAAGAGATTACTGATCCCCAGCGAATAGAGTGACTGGAAATAAAATTAAAAATATTAATTAAAAAAAAATAAAAAATAATAACAATAATAAGTAAGTTAAATTTTAAGAAAAAAAAAAAAACAAAAAAAAAGTTCGACACAAAGTTTTTCAAACTTCTCTTTGTCTTTCAAATAATCCTAAGTACTGCCACAAAGTTCTGTCGCCGAAAGTCAAATTATACAATTGTTAAGTAATGTTTAGCTTAGAGCGTCTGCGAAGGACCAGTAAGTTATAATATAAGATAATTAAGCTAGAATTTAAGCATTTTTTGTCTAGCATATAAATAAGAAAATAAGAATATAAAACGAAATAAAAAATGTTGTAAAAATGAAATAGAGTGTCTGGAGGAAGTCAAAGGGACGCTAAATCGGCTAGGGAAATATTACCGTGGGAAACAAACTCGAAGAATTACCCCAGCCGTTGCACGATTATGCAACCGCGTCCGTTTGGTCAGACTTGGTTGTTGTTAACCAATATGACATTAAGATTTCCGGTGGAAATCTCATGGGTTAATGAAATAGTGTTGCCGTATGGCAAGAAAGGGGATGAATGTAATTGTGAATTAACCGCATAGATTAATGACTTTCGACCATGCTTCTTTTTGGGATCTATCTTATTTCAGGTGAATTAGCTGGTAGGAGGAAATGGGGTTGAGGTGGTGTGTTGTTAGCAGGTGAAATTGGGTTGGAATTGTGAGTTGGTACTCCATGTAATATAAAGAACCCCCACAGTACTATCCGTGTGCCTGTCTTTCGTAGGCACAAGAATTTTAATGGGAATTCCCTTAAACAAGTGCGTAACACCTGACGTACGGTAATTGTCATTATCTGTACGTTGCATTTTTGTAGGCGCCAGCTATATCCCATGCAAGTTGTAGCGCATGCTTTTGGATATGAATTACTATATGCAATACGATGGAAAAAATGGTACTCATAATTGGATAGCGTGTAGCGTGAAGCAGACCGTGTGCCATAGGCAGCGAATTAAAATCGAAATGTTTCGTGTTATTATTATTAAATTAATGGGGGTGCATGTAGTGGGGTACTACAGTTAGGATGCCCGCTTTCGAATACGCCAATAACCCGCTGAGAAACAAATTAAGTGAGCGAGAGGCAGAAATGGATATTGGAATATGATGTGGACGGTTCAGGGAATGAGTCAAATTTTAACACATATAACTTTCCGTTGAACGCAGAAAGATACACGACAATTCGGAAAGAGACAACGAGACTCTTCAAACGCAAAAAATGCGAATGGGAGAAGACTCGGATCGAAAAAATCCTAGGAAACTCTAGGGCAAAGAACATCAGAGGTATGTATGCCGGCATAAATTCAATTAGAAATGGCTACCGAACGAGAGTCCAAATAGTTCGAGACGCAAACGGCTGTCTGGTCACAGAAACTAACAATATCATGACAAGATGGAAGCAGTACTTTGCAAACCTGCTCAATGTACGCACCCAGCAACCACAAATAAACGCACCAAGCGTACATACAGCCGAGCCTCAGATCCTAGAGCCCTCTCTCAACGAAGTTGTAGACGCAATAAATCGATTGAAAAACAACAAAGCTCCCGGAGTCGACTGCAGACCGGCAGAGCTTGTGAAGCATGGAGGAGAGGCAACCGCTCGAAAGATCCACCAGCTCATCCAAACACTATGCGATAAAGAAGTCACTCCGGAAGGATGGAAGACCTCAATAATCGCTCCCATTTTCAAAAAATGCGACAGATCTGACTACGAAAAGTACAGAGGAATATCATTGCTCCCAACCGCATACAAAATATTAACAAATGTCATTCTGGCGAGAATCACACCGTACGCAGAAGAAATACTGGGAGACTACCAATGTGGATTCCGTGGGAACCGGTCCACAAGCGACCAAATATTGCTCTCATGTTTGGAGCTCGGCTCCTAAACATACCCTCGACCTACTTGAGAGCGTACAGAGACGAGCGATCCGCCTGATCGGGGACTCGGCGCTGGCGTCGGGACTACAGTCGCTATCACATCGAAGGCGCGTAGCCGACCTCTGTCTGTTTTACAGATATTATCACGGGTGTTGTTCTTCGGAGATTCTTGGCATTGTTCCACGCAATTCGGTTTATATGAGCTCCACAAGACAATCCGACGGATCGCACCCGTTTGTGGTTCATCTCCCGACGGCGCGAGCATACCTGTATCAGAACTCGTTCCGTTACAGAGCGGGGAAGCTTTGGAACTGCCTTCCCATGCGAGTGTTTCCGGAGCGTTACAACCTGCAACTGTTCAAAAAGAACTGCAACAGTTATTTGATGGCATCTCGGCGCTATAGGCTCGCCTCTCCCGAGAGAAGTCTAATAAAAAAAAAATAAAAAATAAAAAATAAAAATAAAACAACTGCTGGAAAAGAAGTGGGAATACGGAGAGACGGCTTACCAACTGTTCGTTGACTTCAAACTTCAAAAAAGCTTACGACTCAGTCGCAAGGCAAAGACTTTACCATATTGTTGAGCTGGGAGTCCCGAAAAAATATGCCGCCCTCACTCAAATTTGCATGAACGAAAACAAAGGGCGAACCATTTGAAATCCGGGACGGACTAAAGCAGGGAGATGGTCTATCACCGTGTCTTTTTAACCTTGTGCTCGAATATGTCATCAGAAAGGTACAAGACAACAACATGGCCGGATCATCCCTGAACGGGGTCACACAAGTGCTCGCGCATATGCGGATGACATGCCGTTCTGGGCGATAATCTAGAAACGGCTAGTAAAAACTGTGAAATCATCATGCAAGCGGCAGAAGTGGTGGGCCTAGACATTAATGAAGACAAAACAAAATACATGATTACGGCGAGAGCAGGTGGACCTCAGAGAACACATATAAACGTCAGCGGTAAGATATTTCAAAAAGTTAAAGAATTTAAATACCGGGGAACGATACTGACGGCCAGTAATGAAATGTCGAAGGAAATTAACAAAAGACTGCATTCCGGCAACGCTAGTTGGCACGCAGTTAGCAAACTCCTGAAATCCAAACTGCTATCACAGAATATAAAGCTTCGTATCTATAGAACCATAATCATGCCGATTGTTCTATACGCATGTGAAACATGGGCTCTAGCTAAGCGGGAAGAAAACAAATTCCGCGTATTCGAGAATAAAGTTTTGAGGGGTATCTTTGGAGGTAAATATGACGAGGCGTCAGGATAATGGAGGAAACTCCATAACCACGAATTAGAAGAGCTATATCGCAAACCTACAATAGTGAGAGTAATCAAGTCGTGAAGATTAAGATGGGCCGGACATGTGGCGCGAATGGGCAACGGTAGGACCGTGCAGAGAATTCTTAACGGTAAGCCAACGGGAAAGAGACCGATACGATGACCGCGGCGCACATGGGAGAACAATGTTAGGTTTGACCTTGAGGAGGTCGGATCGAACGGTCAAGCATGGAAGGAGAGTGCCCAGGACAGGAAACGATGGCGTGTCGAGTCGGTGAGGTCAAGAACTTCCGGGTTCCTACAGGCCAATAAATAATAAATATTAATAATAATAATAAAAACTTTCCGTTGAGGAATGTGTGGTGTTACCCCAGCAGTTACGTCTAGGTTTTGATGTGTTGCAGTAAGGACTCCCCGTCTGGAAGTGCTGCAAATTCTTATATATTTTATGCAATTTCTATATGCGTAACGTAATTTAAGTTATTATATCAATTTATACATTATACATATTTTATATAATTTCTACATAAGGAACGTAATTCAATTTATTATATCGAGATCTCAATTCATATAACCTTTTCCTTCTGAGTTGCATGTCATTACCTCGAGAATATTCAGCAAAATATACAAAAAATGTAATAAATTTTCAAACCGCTTTAATAAAATGTTAACAAGTATAAAATACTTTCTTTTATACTTTCTAGAAAACTTGGATTCTCCGTCAAGTCCGATAACAATAAATGATCGTTCGGATAATAGCAACTCTCCAAATCCAACCACCTCCGCGAATATTACCATCGTTCCCCAATGCACCTCAACAACAGCCCTCCATCGTAGTACCTCACCAAAGGATATTTGCATGTCACCAGACGATGGTTTGTCCACCAATTCGAATACGAGTCTAAGTAGTAAACAGCGGCGATCCAGGACAAACTTTACCCTCGAGCAATTAAACGAATTGGAAAGGCTATTCGAAGAGACCCACTATCCGGATGCTTTTATGAGAGAAGAGCTAAGCCAGCGGTTGGGTCTTAGCGAAGCTAGAGTACAGGTAAGTCTTTTACTAGCCGGATAAAACTCATTAAGCGAGTGGACATAAATGTCTACTTAAGAAATAGCAATTGAGATTAATTGCGTTTCGTAAAATTGGACAGGCGATAAGTCACTATGTGTGGGCGCAAGGATTAGGGATGGGTTGACATTTAAATCTGACCGCATCACTTAATCGAGGTGATAGGACATTGGGTGTGAAGTGATTCCCTCAGAAGACAAGTGGAAAAAAGGGGAACATTACGAGATTGATAGGTTAGATGGTATCTTATATTTTCTTCTTTTTTTTTCGTTTTTTCGTTTAGGGTTGGTTGCTGCTTGAACTTGAACTGTGGGGCCAAAGGATAAACTTTTACTTCGCCCAAGGGTGGTTGTGAATTTATAGCATGGAAAGTGATTCGCTGCCGATATAAAACTAAGTGTTTTTACAAATTGCTTCCTTTTCTTCTCCTTCTGGCAACGGCGACACTTTTATTTATTACTTTTAGATTCTCTTGTCGTTTTATTAAGGATATGTTGTGCATGAATGTGCACGCCAGTGGGAGGCTCTGGCGATTGTGGAATAACAAACTAACGTTTATGCAATTTCTATTTATTTAATGTGACTTTGCTATTAGCAATAATGGAGCAACAATTTATAAGTTAAGAAACGATTATGTGCTTACATGGTCGGTTATATATAGTATGAGGGCAGCTGATGCGACATTAACAGATGATTAAGCACAAATAAGAAAAAAAATTGCTGAGGGTGAATAGCATTGCTGCGGAATTAACAACTGATTAGTCACAAGTAGAAATTGATAGGTTTCTGGAGCGTGGACCAGTAATGTCCTAATTAAATTAGATGACAGAGCGAAATTTAATCCTTCCAAGGTAGGGTCGTTTTTGGCATCCTTAAATGGTAGGACCATTCTACGGTTTAAAAAGTATTTAAAGTGCTCAAAAAAAATGACAAAAAGGCACCATGCTTCATTAACTATCCTTGTATAAGGAGCAATCGCTATATTAATGATTTTTTAAATTATTGAAACAATAGAAGTAAATAAGAAAATAACCCCACACCCCGCCCTACCAACACACACGTTTCGAGAATGTACGAGTAAGCCGAGCCTACCATTGAATTTAAAGCAATTTAAAAAAAGTATCTCTGAAATCTGTATACTGGTTAGTATACCCGCCTGTCACGCGGGAGACTGGGGTTCGATCCCCCGTCGGAGAGCCTCTGGCGCAAGACTAATGACCTTGCCTGGAAAAAACAAATCATTATGGAAAATTTAACAAGCCTCAGGACTTGCTAAATAAGGCCAAGACCGGTCCCTGGTTGTAGTGCTGATGATGATGATGATGATCTCTGAAATCAACATGGACTTTTGGAAACTGGGAGTTAGAAATTGTTGGGATTGTAACATAATAGTTATTGATTGTTATTTGCCGTGCAGGACCTGGTTGGGGTTGAAATTTTGCCCTCTTACTTGTGGTGGGCGTATCGGGTGGGGCACGAGTTAAGTCGAGTCTTCAGCTCGTAGCCTTTTTAAAAATAATTAAAAACTTATATTTTCTTTTTTTCTTTTCTTTCCTTTATTTGACTTATTCTATACAAGCTTTTACTATTCCGTGTTCTTTCAAAAACTTTTATCTTTTTGTCGAAACTTCGATTTTCAAATTGATGATCCCGTTACGTCCAAAACCACCCACCCATAAATATATACGTCTTTGGAGCCAGTCTCCACCAATGAATTGCGCTACACGCAAAATCATCCACTAAAAGGATGAAACACTCCCCAAGCGCTAGCATTGCCCCATACACTAAACGGGCCAATACCAAATTTAATATCAAAGAAATTGAACTGAACGTTCAATTTTTCCATATTGAATACAATATAAATCCAAAACGTGATATAAGAACCAGATGTTCAACACGTAAATTCCCCTGGTTCCAAATCTGCGGACCAGATGACCAACTCTCAAGTAAAGTTGGTAAGAAGCATAAAATGCCCGGCGACACCGACCCCTTAAACCCGATTCAAGCAAACATTTCCTATACGGAACAAAGGATGGCGATCGTAAAAACACTCGCTGAACAACAATACCCATAAGATACAAAATATCCCTGCCGCAGTGGAACCAAACTCAATCCAGCGTCTCCACTCAGCGCTACCGATGCTTTTCCCGCTCCTTATGCCACTGTCTCCCGTCGTGGAAGCGCAAGAGCGTATGGAGACTCTAAGACTCCCCCCACCACTGGGTAAGTACCTCCATATACGGCGGACTTAGGTACTAATCCCGTACTCCCTCAGATGATGGACGCCGGCTGCGCAAATTGTAACGTAATAATTATTGATGGTTATTTGCCAAGTTTGGCGCAAGGCTAATAATCTTGCCCGTAAAAATAAATTATTGTGGAAAATTTAACAGCCTCGAGACTTGCTAAATAAGGCCAAGACCGGATCCCCGTTGTAGTGCCGATGATGATGATTTGCCAAGTTTACAACAGAAAAATGGATAGTGGCAAAAAGGTGTAACAAAAGCTGGTGTCACAAACGTTTACAACACTATAGAAATTTCCTGAATTGATTCCTTAGTTTGCAGTCGTAGCTTTGTGGTATTGGTATAATCCAGGCGAAAGGGTGTTTAATTATTAAATTTGTGTCTGTTAATAATGGTTGGATACGGTTTCCAAATTTTAATTTCAAATATACTTTCTGTTTAATTCTTGGATATTTTGTTTCTAGAGACACCCTTGGCTGTTGTAATGTTATACGTTTTTACGATCAATTAAACACAATTTTTCACTGAGCGTAATATATAGAAGTGGTCATAAGGGGGTACTCACGTTGTTCGGGTGGGCCTGTAGCGATTCTAACAGATACACACGATTCTCAAGCGAAATAGTGAAGAACACGAACGAAAAATCGAATAAGAAAAATACATCAGAACCGTATACCAAGCGATAAATAACAAAAAAATAATTCACACCAGTGGAATATAGTCGAGTTTGGAAATCAATACCAAAGCACGGTCAGTAGCCTGGTGTGTAACGCTTAGGTACATTTTTTTCGTGATTCGAGCTGTCATAGCGTCAGTTCGATTCACACGATCTTCTTCACTATTATTTCAAACACTATAGGCCCTACCTGGAACTAGCGAGGCGCCTGCTTAGAAAACGTCTGCCGTTGCTCCTTGTGACGGCCATCGCACCGCGGGTGGTCTGTCTGATATTCGTCTGTAAAAGGTAACTCGGGATATCTCCCTCGGTATCCGCGGTCTGCTGAGTGCATGGGCCAACTGTAAAGGGAACTATTAGCAATTAGGTACATCTAGTGTCACCCAATGGTGTGGCGGTCGGCCAGTTTCCTCATCCGATGTACGGTCCATGCGGCAACTATCCTCCGCCTATCCCCCAGTTAACTGGGAATATCCACACCTTAGAATTACCTCCTCAAGCAAAAGTTAAAAAACAAAACACTGCAACTTCTCCTCAGCTCACAAAACTTTATTAACATTCTTTTAATATCATGTTATGGGTACAAACGTAAGGTAGTCGTCGCCTTTTCTCCTCGACTTTTTCTTCCCTTCCTCCTTATAATTTCTACTTTTAAAATGAAACGCACAAATCTTATTTTAACAGAAAGGCACACAGCAAACGGAACAGAAAAACATTCAACGCACCAGAGATCACACAAAGAACTTTTTCCTCTTTTCTTGCCAACGGGAGAACGAAAACTATTCCTCTATTAGCCGTTTCCAAAGATAACAAAAAAAACAAAAAACGGTCTGTCGCCAGTGTCTTCCCGCTCGCACTGCCTCGGCGAATTGGTCGAAACACCAGCGCTTTCCCAACTTATAAATGCAATAAAACTATAGAGCACAGATAAATATCTGGAAGGAAAATTCTATGGTGACACCACTTTCAGCAAATTCTGTTCCAAGAAATAGGGCCTGAAGGGAACATTTAGTGCCGTCCATGAATAAATGAGCTTGTGGCAACAAGGGCATATACAAAAATACCGTTGGCACCTGTTCGCTCCATTTAGACTTGGTCAATTCACAAAATACCAATACGGAAATAAAATAACAGAGCCCTGACAAATCATCATCATCATCATCATCGGCACTACAACCGGGAACCGGTCTTGGCCTTATTTAGCAAGTGCTGAGGCTTGTTAAATTTTCCATAATGATTTATTTTGTCTGGGCAAGGTCATTAGTCTTGCGCCAGCCCTGACAAATAGCAGGGAAGAAAACCCTATCGTGGAATCGCTTCCATTAAAACCTGGCCTTGAACTCAAAACCTGAATGAACCAAACGGTGCCGTTGAGGGATAAACAACGCAGCAGTGGCATTCAGATCTACAAAAATAATTTGGCGCCCTTAAAATAAACTAACCCAAGGGTTAAATACTGCCGAGTAACAAAGCAAATAAAAAAAAAGGATATTGCATGAAATACATCACAAGAAAGAGAACAATGCTAGACTGATCTGAGATGTTAAGGGGCAAATAGAGCAAAATAAAGTTGAGTAGAATAGAATAAATCGAATGAGTAACTCGGTTGTCTTGGAGAGTTGGTTACAAAGAACGAAGTCGTGGAAGTTAATAATACTCAGAGTAAACGTTTAGCAAACGTGGGTGTTATGAGCACGTCCAGCCTTACGAAAATGAATACCACATGGAATTTAATAGTAATAAGAATAAATATTTAGGAGCCATGGAAGTTAATGATAGTAAAAATAGCTTAAAAAACAAACGATGGTTTTCCTCGCATCCTTTGATGTGGTCAACAAAAAATTTCACTGCCAGCGAGTTGGTATTTAAAAAGAACTCAGCCCAGCATTCCTATAAACCGGTAAGGAGATTGTTTTGAAGAGAAGGAGGTGAATCTAGCAACCAAATTGTGGTATAGGGGGCGCAGCAGTAACTTCGATTCCGTCTTTTTACCTCCGTTAGTGACGGGCAGCGGAACACTAGTCACAAATTCAAAAGATAAAGCCAATGTGTTCGTGAATTTATTTTCCGCGAATTAAAATCTCGATGCCGGTCTTTTGGAGCCACCTGTGATCGCACAGGTGCGGTCTTCGATGCGAGATGTGGGGTTTCGTCCACACGTACTATTCAACCAATTCCACGTGTACTGGACTATAAGAAGGCATCCGATCAAAGATAATGGAAACCTACAATAGTAAGAGTAATCAGCTCGTGAAGATTAAGATGGGCCGGACATGTGGCGCGAATGAGCAATGATAGAGCCGTGCGTAGAATTCTTGAGGGTAGACCAACGGGAAAGAGACCGGCAGGACGGCCGCGACGGGTTCACTTTTGTCCATATTAACAATAAACGACATCGACATGATTATCAAGTATTCCTGGATCTCCCTTCGCGCCGACGATACCAAAGTCTTCAAAACAATTTATTCTCCACTTCATTCTCTCCTTCTCCAGATAGACCTTGAACACTTTTCGTTATGGTGCCAGAAGAATTGTTTGGAGCTTAATGTCAACAAATGTCAAACAATAATGTGTTCACGGAAGCGTGTTATGTCAGTTATGTTCCCAGATATTTAAATTCTTTAACTTTTTCAACGATCTTGCCTCTAACGTTTATATGTGTTCCCTGAGGTGCACCTGCTCTTGTCGTAATCATCGATTTTGTTTTGTTTCGTCCAGAACGGCTATGCCATCCGCATATGCGAGTACTTGTGTGACCCCGTTCAGGGATGATCCCGCTAATCAATCTCCCTCCGAGGACTTTGTTGGGAAAACTCCCGCCCCCTTACACAAGTCGTCTCAAACTAATTAACGTTATCAACCTATAAAAGCGAAGAATTCATGCTGACTTCCTCTTCAACCACCGTTTTCTCTCAGGGTCGATCGACTGTGCAAACCATCTCTCCTCCATCCCGTTCTATACCAATCCACGTAACCTAGGAAACTCTCGTATTTTTTATCTACCAGCCCACCACACCTCGTATGGCCTTAACGAACCGATCTCACATGTGCTACGCAACGTCAACTCTTACCCCACTTCCTTTGATTTCAACGCCACCTCTCCTGCTCTCAAACCCCGTCTCCTTACTTGCTCCTCTTAGCCCGCACCTCTATTCACACAGCCACATACGTGCACCCCTTGTAACAATCTAATGCCTCAGTGTTTAAGTTAGTAGTTAATTTTATATATATATAAATATATATATATATATATATATATATATATATATATATATATATATATATATATATATATATATAGATGTATATATATACTCGTATAACATGCACCATGTCCATTTTTCAATGCTTTTTTTTAATTTGAAATCCCCATTTGCTTTGTTCACAATCAAATTACACATTTTTAATGTAGGACTAAATGCATCTCCTAATCTACAACTATCGTTCTTATATTAATTCACTGGTTCTTTGGAAGGACTCTAAATTAAATAGTACAATAGCTAACTTTTTATGTATGTCTTTCGGCGTACAATGGCTTTTGTAATTTTGTTTATAGTGAATAGTCAATACATAAGACGGTTTCCTCTTTTACAATTTTGCTAACGTAGTATACACACTGTTTTTGCTTGTTGCAATTTATTAATTTGTGTTTTATGTCTATTTTAATTTGTTTATAACAAATTTTTTACAAAAAAAGTTCAAAACAAAACGATTGAAAAAGATGTAAACAAGAATTGAGAGAAAAGTATAACGAAAATATAATAGTTAAACTAAATATAAAGGATGAAAAGGGAGAGGGTTGCCCTTAAAAGGCATACTATATTTGGGGACGTGTAGTTTTAGTTTAGTTTTAGGCAGGTCGGAATCCTCATTTATACAGCTTAATAAAAGCGATATTGAGTAATGAAAGGAAAAAAAAATATATAGGGTTATTTTATAGGGACTTGACAACTTTGAATTTAATTTGTGAACGCACCCTTTCACTAATCATCGAACTGTCACTGTCAATTTATTCAGTAAACTCAACATTTTCATCACAGTTAAGTACACGAACGAACAACGTCTGCAAATTAACTACCGAAATTTGGAGTCGGTGACCGCAACTTTAAGAGCGTTAACTCCAACTTTCGGTCATAATTCTCGCCCTAGTAGACAGGCAATAACAAGTATAGTGCAAAAATTTGAGTCTACATATTCGTTATGTGATGTTGTCGTGCCAGTGAGACAACGGGTTGGCCGAAGTGTCGAAAATATCGTTGCCGTTCAGGCGTCCGTAGCAAATCAGTCAATTCCACGGCGTTCTCAAGAATTGGGCATCGCCCAGACCACATTATGGCGAATTTTGCGTAATAATCTTGGTTTACACCCATACAAAATCAAGCTGACTCAAGAATTGAACCCGACGCACCATTTGAAGCGACGTACGTTCTCCGATTGGGCTCTGGAAAAAAAGTTGTCAAGTCCCTATTGGACAACCCTTAACGATTTCTTGGCTTATCGCCTCCTTACTTATCGCTTGCTTACTCTGCTTACTTCTCACGTATTACTTATCTCCATGATGTGTGTGCGACGTATTTATACCGTTTCCTCGTTCTGATTCGGCGTTTCGTTTCCGCCCGTCCCATAGCCTTGAATGTTCTACTGTTCGTAGTCTCCAGTTTCCTAGTACTTTCTAGAATATTGTAGTACTTTGTTTCAGACTTTCTCGAATATTCTACTACTGATTGTCATATGCGTCACAATATATATATACGAGGGTTGCCTTTTATATTTCGGGATTAGAGAACAAAAACAAATATTGATCATCGAAAATCACTTTATTGTTTTTCAAAATATTCCCCATGAAGATCTATACACTTTTGCATGCGTTTGAACCAATTGTCGAAGCACTTTTGCCACTCTGATTGAGGTATCTCCAACACATGCAACCGCTTCTTCAGGTGTCGAAAAACGCTGACCTCTCAGTTTGTTTTTTACGTACGGGAATAAAAAGAAGTCATTCGGTGCCAAGTCAGGACTATACGGCGGATGACCCATCAAATCGATGTTTTGGGTGCTCAAAAATGCAGTTGTCGCAGCCGATGTGTGAGAGCTCGCATTGTCGTGGTGAAGAGTGATCCGTCTTCGGCGGTTGGTTTTCCTGATTTCTTGGAAGACAACTGGCAAACAAATGGTTGTGTACCACTCAGAATTGTCTGTTCTGCGTTGTTCTAGTGGTACGGTTGCGACATGTCCAGTTTTTCCGAAAAAAACAGGCGACCATTTGCTTGGAAGTGCTTCGTGCGCGAACAACTTTTGTTGGATTTGGCTCATCTTGAAACACCCAAACAGTCGACTGCTGTTTACTTTCGGGCTCATACGCGTAAATCCACGATTCATCACCTGTCACGAAGTCATAGACGTGTTTCGAAGCACCACGACCGTATTTTTTGAGCATTTCTTTCGACCAATTGACACGAGCCTTTTTTTGGGCGATTGACAAATTGTGTGGGATCCAACGCGAACAAATTTTTTTGACAGTCAAATGTTTATGCAATATTGAATGTATGCTGGTCCCACTAACGCCTAAGGTTGTCTCAATCTCACGATAGGTCACATGACGATCTTCCAATATCAGTTCGCGCACAGCATCAATGGTTTTCGGAACAACAACTGATTTTGGACGACCTTCACGAAATTCATCTTGGAGTGAACTACGACCACGATTGAATTCACCATACCATAGATAAACACTGGTCCTTGATGGAGCTTCATCGCCAAAAATTGAATTAAGTTCATCCATGCACTGTTGCTGAGTTAATCCACGCCGAAAGTTGTAAAAAATAATCGCACGAAAATGTTGACGATTTAATTCCATTTTTGGGCCGAGATGAATCTTTTAAGTTACTGTAAACAACACAAATAGCGCTCGTATGTCAAAACGTTCTGAGTGCGTATAACCTCAAAAATGTCCAACTTTACGACAGAGCTATCAATTGCCGGATTGCAACACTAGGGTTGCCAAATCCCGAAACATAAGAGGAAACCCTCGTATACGGTGCAGTATTCTGGTCAGTCGCCTCAAAATATAAATCCAACGGATGGCGCTTTCTGTACACAGATGGCTTCAACACAACCAACTATACTTCCTTTGCGGTCACATCCGAAGAAAGTGCAATAAAGAAAATCGGACTATTACCCGAATTTTGCTCCATTTTCACGGCGGAAGCCTTCGAGATCTTGCAAGCCGTAACATTCGCCACCAACCACAGAGAAAAATATGTCATCTGCACCGACAGCCTGTCGGTACTCAACTCAATAAGAAACACCAACAACGCTGCTGAAATCATTTCCAATATTCGGAATAATATCATTAAATACTGCAATAAAATAAAACGAATGTGGACTCCCAGTCACGTCGCCATCAGCGGTAACGAAAATGCAGACGCCGCAGCCAACTCAGCCAAAAGAGCTCCAGTACATAAAATCAACACCTACACAAGAGCCGATCTACTGTCAATTATCAGCAATCAACAAAAAAAAATAAACCAAGCAAACTGGGATACTGACCACCATGCCTATAAAATGGTAGACCCTTTCAAAGCTCACCCTTCTTACCCAACTAACTTGTCCAAATCCAAAATCACAAACTTTGTGAGGCTGCGATTAGGCCATACAGCTGCTGTACCTCCACCTGCTCCACCGAGCTACAGCCCCAATCTGCCCAAAATGCAACACAACACTTACAATCACTCACATTTTGAAAGACTGTCCTCACCTGAAACCCTTGAAAGACAAACTATTTCGCAATACAGATATTTATACAATTCTAGCAGATCCCACTACCTACAACATAGAAATTGTAAATAAATTTGTAAATAGCATTAAGATTAAATTGTAAATTAGAAATACAGAGCCAATAGTCCCCGCTGCTAGGCTCATTAGGTTAAGTTATTGATATGTAATTTTACATTACTAATTGATAATAAATAAATAAAAATAAATAAATAAATAGATCTTTAAAGGTAAAATAAATCCACAAATAGTGTAACAGGTTTTTAGTTACGACGCCATAATATATATTTTTCCTTATATGCGACCATTAATCATAGAAACTGCCCCGTAAATCAAGACTACTTTACGTGCAATGCAAACTTTATCATGCACTACTTGTGAGCCTGAGTAAAATGGAAACGACCAGTATGAAGTCAATCCTTTTATAAAACACGTTCTTCTAACTATTTCCAACGATGCTTTTTTTTCTCTTCTTCAGTTTTGACTATTTTGCTCGTTCAGCTATGAACATATACGAGTAGTTGCAGAAAGTTATACGGCCATTTACTGTGTCCACGTTTGACGTTGTGCATTTCGTATCCTTTCCCTGAAAGATCTGCAACTTATAAATTATCCTCTTCCATACCTACGGAGTGTAGCAAAGAGCAGATATGCAGACCATATCCCATTTCGAAATAAAACTACAAAATACAAGAAGCTTGGTCCATGGCCGGGTAATGTGCATAGCATACAAATTTGAATATCTCGCACGGACATTCCCGGAGCAGTTCCGATTGGGAAGAAAATTGAAAATGAAATTATTATTGGGCATGTTGCATGGAATTTATTGTTTTTATATCTGACAGCAGTGCACATTTTATATGGGAGTTGTTATGTGTGAAAGGGTTTCAGGCATTGTGTCCACCGATGAATGTTTTCGAATTTGTCGCATCCAAAGAAGTAAAAACAATGGCCAGGAAATAATCAAGTGAAGGTCAATTTCCTACAATAGCGAAATTGTTGATAAACACACTTTTGTTTTGGGAGAGGCATAAAGTCACGTTTGATGTAAATGGCAATAACAATAAGCAAGTGAACTTCAAGAGAAACCAATTTTCGTCTCAATTGCACTAAATATATTGTACTATGTTACATGAGCTCAAAAGTCCCGGAATCTTTCAATAGTCCGGACCAATTAAAAATGAAGATGGCTCACTTCATCTGTCAGTTTCAGTTTATGTACGAAGTTTTGTGACATTTCGTCCATTCGTTTACAAGTTTCAGTGACGCTACTTTCGCCTTCATAAAAAAAAATGACAAAAACAGGAATATCGCATCTTGATCTAACATTGTTTTTTATGGGAAAAACTTCTAAACAATCGTTACAGAAATATTATTCCAAGTCTGCCCTTTCGACAACAACCGTTTTTCGGTGGTTTAGTGAATTTAAAATGGGTTATAGAAGGACTGAGGACGCACCTGGCTCTGGAAGTCCAAAAGAAGCTAAAAATGCCGGAATGGTAATGCAAGTTCATCGAATCGTAAAGTGAAGTTTCACAAGTTAGCTAAGACCGTGGGAGTCTCAAAAAAAAAAAAAACAAACAAAAAAGAGATATATGTTGTACGATATTTCGGAGATGAAAAAACTAACGGGGCGGTGGGTGCCGCGTTTGCCTACCGTCGACCAAAAACGGAAGCGAGTTGATGATTCAATGGCCGGTTTGGCGGTGTTACAGCTTAATCGACGGAGTTTTTTCGACGTCTTGCGACGATGGATGAAATGTGGGTCTGTGGGGAGGGAGTATATTGCCTAACACGGACACTGCGTTCACTTCCTCTTCCATCATAAATTGTTCACGCGGACACTGTTCACAACACAAAAGAAATAAATACACACAGGACTGCGGACAATGAAACACACTGAGTTTGCTTAATGTAAATGTTTTTTTATTTCACCAAATTACACGCGTTCACAAAATATTATATTGTTTATTAACTTTACTGAATTCACTATAAATTTATTTTATTATTGTCACACGTAAAACACTCCTATCATGAAACTCGACGGGGTATTTCGCGTCTCCGTGTGTACCGGAGAGCGGAAGTCGACAATAACCATGGCGGCCGGCGGATGGTAAAGGACTCAGCGATAAAACCTTCGTTTGGGGTGAGTTTGTGGTGTGGGGGTAGATATCCTCTCCACTAAAGATATGTATTTACTTACCACCAGAGAAACGTAAAGAGATCATGCTGGTGTGTGTGTGATCGTTCAGATCTGTATTGTTTACACGTGCGCGAAGGCAATGGAATAACGAAGCAGGCAGACGGCAAGGACAAAGGAAGAAGCGACCTAATGCATCGTTCGGTAATGAGGGTCAGTTGGATAAATAGCAGCCACTCATTAAATGAAAAATGCCTTTCGGATACCACTAACGATATGGGTTGTTTATGATATCGCCAGGAAGCCTATGGAGGAACAGCGTTCTTTTGTTTGCACGTGGTGCGAGTTAGGGAAATTGGCTTCAGCGTCGATTGCGCTAATTGCATGCAGCTGCTTGGGTATTTTATTACTGGGAGAAAAAGGTCGCCGGCCAATGTATGCGTTAAGAGATTTATCATATACATGGCGAAGCTGAAAAATATACAGCGCAATGTTTATGGTCCCTGGCGAAGGTTACATAGTATGTAATCCAAATCCTTTGTTATTGGGAGTTCGTCTAGGGGAATCTGCCTGGTACCGAAGGTGCCAACTTGGTTTGGGATTCCTGATAAGTTAAGCAAGAAATCTTACGGGAAATTGTATGCGAAGGGATGCATGAAAGGTAAGTTTTCTTTTACAGGGACTTTTAGGTTAAAGATTTGATCTATTTAATGCGTGAAACATTTAAGATGCTAATGCGATTGCATTAGTGAAGTTATGAGATTGAGTGGAAGTTATGGGGGTTTTTTAAATAAGCGAACCATGGGGTTTGGCGGAACCGCCACACGTTCATTACTATACGCCTGAGTCCTATAATCAATCAGTCAGAGAGAGTGGCTCAAACGTGCACATAGTAGTTTAAGTGCAGATTAAAAATAAAGGAGGTAGACTCCCCAAAGAAGAAAAAATCTTTTTTTTTACAATAGATCTAACAACAACAATAACTGGCGATCCTGCCACTCGTTGTATTCTACTACTTCAAGTCGAGACCACAACAGACTCTGAGAAGAATTAAAGAAACATCGACAAGATAGACCCAGGAATATCTCTACACGTTCCAGGATCTGCAAGAACCAGCACCAGAGGAACAATCGTTAGCGAAGGAGATGATAGGTATAGGGACATTCTTTCGGTAGTGCAAATCAAGCGACCAAAGCAAAAATAAAATAAATTAAAGAAATTCAGTGCCTAATAGAGAAATCAAGCCAGTAAGGGTAAACCAATTCAGTGAATGAAAATCAAAAAATTAAAAAAATGTCGAAGGAGATCAACACATATCAGACAGGCCATTAGCCAGTGAATCCGAAACTGAAAGCAAAGCCACGATTACATCAGAAATAGCATCACTTAAAGCCGACATAACCCAGTTAGTACAACAAACATGACCGGTGCCATAGGTACATTGTAGGAGCAAATCAAGCAAGACGGAGAAACTCCACTACAACGTATACAGTTCACAGAACACAAAGACATATCATTTACATTCGAGAGACCCGAGGACATAGATCTGAAAGGATTCAAAAACCTAATCAGATTTAATGGAAATCCGGACGAATACCCATCATGGAGGGAAAAAGCTCGTCAATTGATGACAGCATGCGAAAAACATAAAGGACACTCAAAATATGCCACCGCCCTATCAATAATAAGAAATAAAATAGTCGGGGACGCAGCACGTTTACTAACGAACTGTCAGACAAGATTTTGTTTCGAGGCAATACTAGACAGATTGGACTCAGCCTACAGTGACAACCGACGACTGTACGTACTAAAAGAAGATATGAAAGGATAAAACAAAGGAAAACCCCTCTAGGCAAGTATTACGACGATATAAATAGAGGTTAAATGCAGTAACATCGAAAATTGAATACGAAAACAAGCATCCGGATGTAAAAAAAGCACTCTTCAAAGAAGAAGAAAGGGAAGCTACAAGAGTATTCCTGAACGGACTCAACAACATTATGACGAAACGGACACTCTACGCCCGCAAATGCGAATCACTCTCAGAGGCATATGGAATCGCACTTGCAGTACACCATGACACCAGGAATCACGACCTGGCACCGAACTTTCTAAAACCAGACAGAGGCTTTTACAGTCAAAATACCCAAAACTATTATAACCAAAATCAAAACTTCCAAACCAGAAGAAACCAAGACCAATAATCACAATAGCATCCACCAAACTTTGACAGACAACAAGGGTATAACAGAGATAGAGAATCCCGACAATACTTCAGGCCAACAGGAAGAAACCAGTTCACAAACCAAGATGAACCAGAATCAATGGATGAGGACAAATCAAGTGTAAACCACTCTAGATTCAACAACCCATTCAGAAGGCCACCACACCAGAGTTATCAGCAAACCAACAACAGGCACGAACAACAACGGATGAATAACCTCGAATCAGCCTCACGAACCAGCTCAATGACGAACAACGTAAGCCAAAACAAATATAAAGAATCTTTTTTTGCCTAAGGAAAGGGTTGCCAATACTAACATTAAAAAACGAAGAAACTGACAAAACATACGAAGTTTTAATAGACTCGGGGGCAACCCAAAATTATTGTTCTAAGTCAATAGATTTAAGTTACTCAATGCCCATAGCTCCGACATACTCCAAAACAATCCATGGAAAAAGTGTCACTAACAAACAACGAAACATTCACATATTAGGGAAAAGGTTAAAATTCTTTGAACTATCAGAATTAAACGAATTCGACTTAATAATAGGATTAGGAGGGTTACGCGAACTAAACGCCTACTTAGACTTTCCAAAAATGACCCTAACAACCCATACAACACAAAATAAAACAGACCAGAGAAAAAATAAATTACACGACAGAGGACCAAACATTTATGAACAGAAATAAAAGAATAGACAAAAACCTACCATACACTACTAACATAATTGCAACAATTAAAACTAAAACCGACGAGCCTGTGTGGTCAAAACAATACCCATACAGGATTGCGGACCAGGACTTCGTAAACCAAAAAATAGAAGGATTATTAAAACGAGGCATAATTAGACCTTCACATTCGCCATATTGCTCACCAATATGCATAGTTCCAAAAAAAGGTCTAAACGCGGACGGAACACCCAAGAAACGACTCGTAAACGACTATAGTAAATTAAACGAAGCCACAATAAACGATAGATACCCAATGCCTAACATCATCCATACAATTCAGAACTTAGGTGAAGCAAAGATAATCTCGACACTAGATTTACAATCCGGCTTCCATCAAATATTAATTGACGAAAAAGACAAAGAAAAGACAGCATTCGCAGTCAACGGAGCTTTGTACGAATACAATAGATTAGCATTCGGGCTTAAAAATGGCCCAGCAATTTTTTAACGCTGCGTTAACGATATCCGAAGACCCTTTATCACAAAGTTTTGTTACGTGTACATTGACGACATAATAGTTTTTTCCAAATCCAAAGACGAACACATGAGTCATCTAAGACAAATATTCGATGCACTATATAAGGCAAACCTAACAATTTCAGAAAAAAATCCAATTTCTTCAAAAACTATGTCAAATTTCTAGGCTACGTGATAAGCCATAAAACAATACGAACAGACCCTGGCAAAATCAAAACCATTCGAAAATATCCACAGCCTACGAATTTGAAAGAGTTACGAGCTTTGGCTGGATTCGACCGTAAGTTCATCAAAAACTACGCCACAGTTGCGAAGCCCCTGACAAACTTGCTCAAGACTGATCAAATGGTTTCTCAAAAACAGAGTTCGAACTACTCGTATAAGATAAAACTAAACGACGAAGAAATACAAAGTTTTACGGATCTCAAAAGACACCTTGAAGAATGTCGAACGATCTCAAGCAAACTATTCGAAGCCATTCGAACTAACGACTGACGCCTCAAACTTTGCAATAGAAGCAGTCCTATCACAGAGAAACACCCACTACAATCGTATCTCAAATACTAAGTGTAACAGAAAAAAACTACTCCACCAACGAAAAGGAATTGTACGCCATAGTATTTGCTTTGAAAAAATTAAGATTATATATACAAGGTATATCAGATTTAATGGTATATACCGATCATCAATCCCTAACTGACGCACTATCGGATAAGAATACAAACACCAATTCAATTAAAAGCAGCTTTTCTTGTGACCCCTTTTTTAAATGCAATAGTGAAAATCGTTGAAAAATACAAACAAACAATTAAAGTAATAAAAGTTGGTGATCACCAATAGACAGTGTGTTTAATTTTCCAGCAGCGGTTCCTGGGTGTTGGCCATTCATGTGTTTTCCTTCCCGCCGGTGACGTGCAGTTTTCGTTCGGTGCTTTAATGGCGACAGTTTTATGATGGAGGAGGGAGGTGAACCGAGTGCCCATGCCTGGCACAGTACACTTCCTCCCCACATACCCATATATACGGAATTTTGCAAACGAATTAGGCATAGCTGAAGTGATAGACGAAATATTATCACAAGTATTTCCATTTACAGAAACACTCATGACAGATAACGCGCCAACATTGAAAGGAGAAAAAGTAAAATTTGTATTAAATCAAAGGAAAGTGACGCATATTTTTACACCAGCACAACACTCGATAACAAACGCAAATATAGAACGAGCCCACTCCACACTCTTAGAGATTAGTCGAAGTCTAGCATTCGATCGCAGCAGTACAATCTCAGACGTTATATTCGACGCGGTTAGGGAATACCATAGGACAATACACTCAGGGACGGGACAAAAACCCATAGAAATATTTTTTTTTTAAATAGTAGAAACAGACATTACACAAAATTTAGAGAACGCACAAAAGAAACAAAATAAAAAACGTAAGGACAAGCAGTTCAAACCAGGCGAAATAATATACGTGAACAAAAATCAACGCGGTACACAAAACACATAGTGACTAAAGACAAAGGAACAACAGTGATAGGTAACAATGAAACAATTATTCACAAAAACCGTATACGGCTTAACGTTAATCCAGATAGCTGTAACAATGACTAACCCAACCATAATATTACAAATTAAGAAGTTTGTATCAACAAGGCTACAAGACGCCTACGTTTACGTACAGACATACTTATTCACCCGTTCAACCTAACAAGGATATTAGACCCACTCGCAAACATTAAAAAAAGGAACACTACAATGAAAGAAAACATCCTAATCCACGAAATTTAGAACTTAGAAGCTCAGGTAAAAGAAGAACACTACCATAAATCAAAAAGATCCTTAGATTTCATCGGAGCAGGTCTAAAATGGATGATCGCCTCACCCGACCACGAAGATTTGATAGAAATAGAAAAAGCAATAAACCAACTAGCAGAAAACAACAACAAACAAGTAATATTAAACGAAAAACTATTCAAACTACTGGAAGACACGAAACAGGAAAACTTAGATACAGAATTCATACATTTGAAATAACACAATTCTAGTCCATGACTCATACAAAATACAAATCCCACAGACAACATATCAATGTAAGAAAATGTAGTTAACACAATCATAGCCCATGGCTCACATCTTACAGATACAAGTCACAAAGATAAGAATTATACATAAATAGGAAATGTAGATTAAGTCAATCAGTCAGAGAGAGTGGCTCAAACGTGTACATAGTAGTTTAAGTTAAGATTAAAAATAAAGGAGCTAGACTCCCCAAAAAAGAAAAAATCTTTCTTTTACAAAAGATCTAACAACTACATTAACTCGCGCACAAAAGGGGATTTGGAAGTACCCTTAAATGTCAGAGCACTGTGCGATGGGGTATGACTGCCCGGTATAGTATAACACATCCCCATTCTATATGAAGAAGTTTCGGGTGTTCGAGAGGCAGTGTTGTGTCCTTGCCTAGGAATGTGTAGAACCACAGAGTCGCAATATAAGTAATTCGACTCCAATAAAGTCCTGTTGCACGTTGCAACTAGCGGTAATGGGGGTAATGAGGGTCGTTGTAATACCTTGTCTAAAATAACTCTCCATCCTGTACACTCGAGGTGTCGGCTTGTGTCACAACCTCTGAGGTCAGTTTTGATTACGTTGAGTTGTGACACAAGCAATACTGGGCCGAAATCAAGAAAACAATACAACAGTGTTATATGTTTGCACACCACACACACTCGACACACACATTTGAAATAAAACACTCTTTGTTTGTTCTTTATTTAACTAAACTTTAATGTTACGAGGGTTGCCTTTTATATTTCGGGATTAGAGAACAAAAACAAATATTGATCATCGAAAATCACTTTATTGTTTTTCAAAATATTCCCCATGAAGATCTATACACTTTTGCATGCGTTTGAACCAATTGTCGAAGCACTTTTGCCACTCTGATTGAGGTATCTCCAACACATGCATTCTGAATGCAGCAACCGCTTCTTCAGGTGTCGAAAAACGTTGACCTCTCAGTTTGTTTTTTACGTACGGGAATAAAAAGAAGTCATTCGGTGCCAAGTCAGGACTATTCGGCGGATGACCCATCAAATCGATGTTTTGGGTGCTCAAAAATGCAGTTGTCGCAGCCGATGTGTGAGAGCTCGCATTGTCGTGGTGAAGAGTGATCCGTCTTCGGCGGTTGGTTTTCCTGATTTCTTGGAAGACAACTGGCAAACGAATGGTTGTGTACCACTCAGAATTGACTGTTCTGCGTTACTCTAGTGGTACGGTTGCGACAAGTCCAATTTTTCCGAAAAAACAGGCGACCATTTGCTTGGAAGAGCTTCGTGCGCGAACAACTTTTGTTGGATTTGGCTCATCTTGAAACACCCAGACAGTCGACTGCTGTTTACTTTCGGGCTCATACGCGTAAATCCACGATTCATCACCTGTCACGATGTCATAGACGTGTTTCGAAGCACCGCGACCGTATTTTTTGAGCATTTCTTTCGACCAATTGACACGAGCCTTTTTTTGGGCGATTGACAAATTGTGTGGGATCCAACACGAACAAATTTGTTTGACAGTCAAATGTTTATGCAATATTGAATGTATGCTGGTCCCACTAACGCCTAAGGTTGTCTCAATCTCACGATAGGTCACATGACGATCTTCCAATATCAGTTCGCGCACAGCATCAATAGTTTTCGGAACAACAACTGATTTTGGACGACCTTCACGAAATTCATCTTGGAGTGAACTACGACCACGATTGAATTCACCATACCATCGATAAACACTGGTCCTTGATGGAGCTTCATCGCCAAAAATTGAATTAAGTTCATCCATGCACTGTTGCTGAGTTAATCCACGCCGAAAGTTGTAAAAAATAATCGCACGAAAATGTTGACGATTTAATTCCATTTTTGGGCCGAGATGAATCTTTTAAGTTACTGTAAACAACACAAATAGCGCTCGTATGTCAAAACGTTCTGAGTGCGTATAACCTCAAAAATGTCCAACTTTACGACAGAGCTGTCAATTGCCGGATTGTAACACTAGGGTTGCCAAATCCCGAAACATCTTAGTACTAACTTCAACAAAGACCCTCTTTAGTTTTTCTTTAATTAATGGTTTAATTAAAACAAAATCTTATTCAGTAAATTATACTTGGTTTTTATCATTAAAACGCTCTACACCATGACTAAACAAATTATCCGTTTTAATATCACTCACCCCACGCACCACTTCAAGACCGTCTCGGTAAAAATTCTAGAACCAACCAACTCCTTTTTTCCTTCGTCTCCCCGAACGAAGACTTTTTTCGTGCAGATCGAAGAATATGTCTGCATGGCCCTGTTGTCTGCATGGCCCTTTTGCCAGCCGCCATATCTTTTCGCTATCTTCCCCAGCTTAGGATCAAAAGAGGAAACACAAAGGACCAATCAACAGAGGATCTTGCTAATGCACATTTACGATCCTCAATGTCGATGGGCGATAAAATGAACTGAAAATGGTTCGTTTTATGGCACAAGTGGTTTGTTTTAACTTGGGTAAGGAGAATGGAAAAATATGTTGCTTGTGGAAAATGATGTGGGTAAATAAACTGTGGCGATTCCGCCAAACTCCACAGTTCGCTTTCCTTAAAAACCCCCATGTCTTCAATCCAATCATATAATTTCGCTAATGCAATCGCATTAGCACCTTAAATGCTTTACGCATCTAGGCTTATCTAAGGGATAATCTAAAAAGTCCCTGTAAAAGAAAACTTACGTTCATGCATCTCTTCGCATATAATTTCCTGTAAGGTTTCTTTTCTACCTTTACAGGAATCCCAAAACCTATTCGGTACCATCGGTTCCCATGCAAATTTCAATTTCCCACACCTGCACCGCAATCTCCACCCAGCATACCTGAAACATTTCCTTTTACAAGGACATTTAATGCTTTCAACGCGCTAGATAAAATTCCAAAAAATAGTTCCTTAATGTGCATATGCACCATAAATACAAAACATTCGGGACCCATTGTTATCAATTGAAATGCACCGACGGATGGCTTGTTTTTACAACTGCACCAAGCCGACCAGCGACTCGTTGTTCAATAGATAAACAACCATTAATTTCGTACGTCGCCACAAACGAATTTCCCTGCATATACAAATGCAGGCAAGGGATTCGTTTCTGCCACCAATCCCATTGGCACCTTTTTTCCCCAACGTCTATTATAGCGACGATACACAGCATAAACATGACCCTCATTACCGGACGAAGCATTTGGTCGCTTCTTCCTTTGTCTTTGCCGCCTGTCTGCGTCGTTGTTACATTGTCTTCGAGCACGTGTAAACAACATCAGATTTGAACGATCTCACACATACCACCATGACCTTCATTACAAGATCTGGTTTCCTATTCCACCAAGAGAGACTTTACGTTTTTCTGGTGGTAGGTAAAAACGATATCCTTAGTGGAGAATATCTACCACGACACCACAAACTCACCCCATAAGCGAATCATCCCTGCACGACATGATTTTCGCTGAGTCTTTTACCATCCGCTGACCGCCACGGTCATGCCGACTTCCGCTCTCCGATGCGTACGGAGACGCGAAAAATCACCGAGTCGCGTGTGTGTAATAATTTTGAAACAAAAAAGAACAATAAGATAAGTAAAAATCATGTGCCTCATAGACATAACTCGCATTTCCCACGTACAGTGTAGTGTTTGCAACCGCCGTGTGTCGAATATTATATTCGCTGCAGTCTTCGAAGTGTGTTTTTGTGTTGAATTCACAATGTAACTCTCACGCAGTGCTACCGTAAAATGTTAATATCCAATAAGCAAATGAAACGGAAACAATAATCCATGAATTCAAACAAGTTATTCCAATAGTATTGTTTTTTCTTTATTTAGAAATAAAACTAAATAAAAGAGATATCCTCTGTTTAATTGTTCCGCGTTGTCTTGGCGAACAGTTTTATTTCTCCTGTTTGTGCTTTTCTTCGGTGCACGTTGGAACTTTGTCTTTGTGATGCTGGTGGAAGGAAGTGAACCGAGTGCCCGTGCCTGGCACGATACTTTCTTCCCACAAAACCTTTAAACGATCATAAAATTGCAGACGCGCATTTTATGAGTCTCAACAACTTTTCCTGAAAATTTCCCCTTTTGTCCCGCAGATTTGGGTGCTGGGAATTTTGCGTGTTGGTTAGTTTATCACATCTTGGATTTAAGTTAAATTCATTATGAGCAAATTGAACGTTTGGTTCAATTTGTTTGATATTGGATTAATATCACGATATTTAATGTATGCGGGATTAATGGTGGAGACTAGCTCCAAATAGGTAAGTATTAAGGGGTTGAGTGTTTTGTGCGTAACAATCCTCCCCCGCTAATAAAATGATTATTATTCTTGGAAGAGGAATAATACTCCTTGACGCCTATAGGATACGTGTGTGGTGTAGCGTGAGGTTTGTGTTTGCGACGATTACAAATATTAATTTATAACTGTCCCTTTAATGTATTTTGAATCTGTTTAATTGAGTTGGGACTATTTTTTATTGGGTTTTACAAATTATTCGACACATATTAATTTAATCAATTTAAGTTCATACGTATGTATACTCTTGTACATATGTGTATTTTCTTATAGTAATACAGTAGCATTTGTTTTTATATAGTTGTTTATATTTACTTGTTTATTAGTATGGCAAATTTAACAAGCCTCGGATATGAACTGGATACACGACGATGACCACGGAAACGTAAATGGCTAAACGATTTGAGAACTTTCTCACGCAACGTCCGCTCCAGAGCTCGAGCTGCACAGCAGCTAGCTGATGCCCTGTCCGAATATAAAGCTAACATAACAGCATAACAAGAAATAACATGGACGGGGAGTGGTGTTAGTCAAAGAAACGAGTATGACATTTATTACAGCAGTCATGCAAAACACCGTGTGCGTCGGGGTAGGCTTTCTAGTCAGCCAAAAACTGAAGCCTGCCATCGTCGGCTTTAGTGCAATAAACGAAAGGCTTGCACTCTTCGCGTGTGAGGCAAGTTTAAGACCATAAGCCTCATAAACATTCACGGACCTACAGAGGAGTTCCCTGACGACGAAAAGAAAGAACACTACGAGAACGTCGATCGGGCCCCCAATGCCTGCCCAAGATACGATGTGAAAATCGTTCTTGGTGATGTGAATGCGAAAATATGGCGGAAGCCGATTTTCAGGCACTACGCTGGTTCCCATAGTTTGCATGAGAACACTAATGACAATGGACTACGAGTCATCGAACTGGCAGAATCAAAAAACTTGGTGGTTGCGAGTACCAGGTTTCCGCGTAAAGATATCCACAAAGCCACCGCGGTATCACCCGATGGAGCCACTCGCAACTAAAGTGACCACGTGTTGATAGATCGCCGCCACTCTTCGTGCCTGATGACCGTACCAACGTACCAAGGTCCCAACATCGACTCGGATCACTATCTTGTTGGTACAGTTTTCCGAGCGCGGATTGCCTTACGGAGACGTATTGCATCCGCGGATCAGGTTCGAATCAACACGGCTGCCTGACGCAATGAGAATGCCAGTAACACCTTTGTTCATGCGCTCGTCGTCGTAGAGTTCGACGGAGGGAGAGTAAATCTTGGGTCCAGAATGCCGGTCGTAGAAGAGAAATTGATACGCCTTAAGAATTCTGTCATTAGTACTGCCAACTCCATCTTAGGCAGTAGTGGTTGAGATCGGAGCGACTGATTTGATGATGAGTGAAAACTAGCGACTCAGCGTAAGAATGTTGCATACTGGGCAATGCAGCAGTCTCATAGGGCGCGGGTACGCGAGGAGAAATACAAACAGCTCAGAAGATCCGAAAAAAGGCTTCATAGACAAAAGAAAAGTGCCTGAAAACAAAAACTTGTCTGTGAAATAGAGAAAAGTAGAGAGCGAGGTCCGCACCAGGCGCGGAAAGTCTACCAAATAATCCTCCATAAGGCGCGGTACACACCACGCTGCACTTACTGCAAGGATAAAGAGGGTAATCTGATCACCGATCCTGAAGGCATTCTTGAACGATGAGAAGTGCACTTCAATGAATCGCTAAATAGTCAGCTCACAGAAGAATTGGAGGCTCCACCAATGCAAGATCAAGACCAAATGCTGCCGCCGCCAAGCATTGAGGAAACAGTCAACGCCATAAGACAGCTCAAATCAAATAAAGCCCCCGAAGTTGATGGCATACCAGCTGAGCTGATCAAACAAAGAGGGACAGCGTTACATCACGGAATTCATGAGATCGTGGTGCACGTAAGGAAGCAAGAGGAGATGCCGGAAGATTGGCGTCGCGGAATAATTTGCCTCATACTCGTACATAAGAAGGGAGATATCACACTGTGCAGCAACGATATATCCCTTTTAGCATCTAATGAGTGGTTGCTATTTACTCATCTGACCGTCATTACCGAACGATGCCTTAGGTCGTTTCCCCTTTGTTCTTTTTCCCTCGTTGTAGATTCCGTTTATCCTTGGCTAAGCGCATCGATAAACACGGTGATGTGTACGAACAGACACATACACCACCACGTCCCAGAGATCGCCTTCCATTGGTCACTGGTCAAAGGAAATTTCATTTCCTTTTCACCACACCACCAAACTCACTTCAAACGATTGAATATCGTTGAGTCTTTTACCATCCGCAGACCACCACGGTCGTGTCGCTCCCGCTCTCCGCCGGTGCACGCGGAGATGCGTTAAATTCGAAGTCGCGAGCGTTTAGTCATTTTGTTGTGTCGCATGTTAAAAATACAATCACTCGCATTATCACCTGTAGTATAATTAAAAAACCTCGCGGCAGTGATATAAAATGAATAATAAATGTCTAGACATAATCCGAACAATATTGTGTTTTATTTCAACGGTTTTGTTTCCTTGCTGTGTCGCAGTGTCCTGGGTGTTTATCTCTCACCTTTTACCCCTGGTTGTGAACGAACGAGGCGACGTTCATTCATTTATTTGTGATTGTCTTTTGGCGGAACTTGCATTAAGTGGTGATGGGGAAGAAGTGAACGGAGTGTCCATGTATAATGTATAATTTAGAGTGCTCATGAGAGCCAGTAAGTTAATATAAGAAGAATAAATGTAAATAGGATTTAGTATTTAGTATTTTTCTATCTTTTATTTTGTGCAATGCGGGCACTCTGAATATCAATGTTATATTTATTTGGCAGATTGGTATGACGGTTGTAAACAGGTAACAGAAGCTTTTATACGTCTATTTTATAAACACAAGACAATAATTTTCTTCCAACATAAAAGAGGCTTTCTAGCCCAACAAACCAAAAGTCCGAAATTTCAGTCACCTGGTCACAACGGTCATACAAACCTACAAAATAAATCCACATACCTTTATTCATAGTGAGTGTACTTTTTTAAAAATATAGTCACATTACGTTTTTTCACCGTAGTAGGTCTACGTAAACTGAAAAAGTACCAAGCAATCACTTTTATTGGCGTGTATTATTCAAAAGACCATGGGTCAATATTCCTTAAATGGAAATGTGGTATCAAATTACAAGAATCAAACTAAGCTCCTTTTTCTTTTTGTAATTACTAAAAAGTCTGTATTTGTTACTTCCTTCTAGCTTTAAAAGAGGTATAATTAAAAAAAACAAGTAAATGTATAATTGTATAATAGTATAATAGGTAATTTTTAAATAAAAACTTCGGACCAGTATGTCACCCGTCTCCTAATAAAACATTCTACGACCGTCCTATAGGGGTAAAGCTCATGGTGTTTTAATAAAACTAAAATTTGTATAATTTTTTTAATGTGAACAAATTTGAACACAATAGAGTTGTGGTCCTATTAAGTAAAAATTTATTTACGCTGTGCTTACTTTTTCCGTTCTCTTAGGTGTGGTTTCAAAACAGAAGAGCCAAATGTAGGAAACACGAGAATCAGATGCACAAAGGTAAGATGAATTATCTAGTTTTATTTATTATTGTCTACAATGTTCAGAATAATGCATATTCTTTAAAAATGTATTATTTGATTCTTTCTAACGTGGCAAGTCATGTTAGTTTTCCATTATTGAATAACTTGTTTTAGTATTGGTTACACGTTTTCAAAGTATTAATTAAAGATTACACGTTCCACGTTTTATCAGAGTATTAATTAAAGAAGATTAACTAAGTTTGGGATATTGTTCTTCAGCCTTTCTGTGCCTCAGTCCTTGTTGCCACCTGAATCGATTCTAAAATGAGTTTGTGCAAATTCCCCATAAATCTGATTCGGGGGTGTTGGAACGCTGGTCCCTCTCTTCTGAGTGGTACGCAGGCATCTTAAATTCTAGTCGCAGACATCCTCATCCTGGTCGCAGGTATTCTCCTTTTCTTCACCATCTTCCGACTCGAAGCATCAATTGTTGTGGATGACTTGCTTGTGAACTGTATTTTTGCGTGTCTTGGCGGCTGGTAAAAAGACCTGCGATCAGCAAACAACAATAAAGAGATCGAGAGAAGAACAAACAAAAGAGAAAAAAAAGAGCAAAAGAAGAAATGAAAGGAAGTGAGAAATATATTTATTCAAAAGTGAGCAGGGCGTTAGTCTATAATCACAGCTAGGCCAGCTTGTCGTAAAAGGCGACTAAAGGCCGAGAGGTGGGGTTCCAATGGTGGTAGTCGGTCCCAAGGTGAGATACCACCCCGACACGCTGAAGAGTCCGCGACATCGCCGAGAGAAATCTTCGACGGTGTTTCGGATGTGTGGCTGATGGCCCGGACTGACACGGAGATAAGTCATGATGGTACCTTCTGATATAAAGAATTCCGGAGGTAAACTAGTCTCCCATTCCGATCTCCGGGGGGGACTATGCCAGGGGGAACATCATGCAGATATCATGATAAATAATGGAATCATAAGAGGTTTGTCATCGCATAACCGGGATCGCTCTGGAGGCTCTGCCTACGCTCGAATGGTGACGGCATTTTGTAACATCAGGGGCATCGGTTTCACCAATACTAATGTAAACTCCGTCCACCAATATTTGTAAACAACGAGACCTGATATCGTTGCCCTAACTGAAACCCAGGTCGATTCGTCAACTGATTCGACATATCTTCGTTGCTCAGGGTACGACTTACATTCGAGATTCTGTTTTAAAGGCGGAGTCTGCGTCTTCGCGCGGTCCGATCTGGCTTGCCAGAGGATGGAGGCGTTGGAACCCAATAACATGGACATCATATGGTTGAGGGTGGTGCTGAGGAATTCTGTTAAATTTCTTTGTTGTCTTTACCGCTCCCCGAATGACGATCGGCCTTTTGCATACCGTCGACTGGATACAAATCAACCCACCCACCCAGCTTCTGAAATTGTTATCCTTGGCGATTTTAATGTGCACAATTCCGGTTGGTTGGTACATTCTAACAGAACCAACGAGGCTGGGAGGCTGGTGGGAATCTTTGCTGTTAGTCACAACTTGACTCAACTCGTGGAGGAACCTACGCGAGTGCCGGATGACCGAGGCGATTGTGCAAACGCCCTGGATCTGTTTTTGACTTCCGAACCGAGTATTTATAGCGTAGGGGTTTCTGCGCCACTGGGAAACTAAGATCACTGCTTGGTATCTGTCGCGCAACCACTTGCATTTCAAGCGAATAATCGGAGACTCCGATGTTAAAGCATGCGCGGAGTAGGTCACAGAGATTATTCTTCTCGCGGTGGAGATCTACATTCCACATTTGGTTTGATAAAATATGCGAGCAAATTACAGCGGCAAAAATAGAGCTTCTAAGCAACCGATCCCACCGATGTTAACAGAACGAATTTTGTTAGAATCAGAAACGCGTGCAAGCAGACGATTCATACCGCGAAGAAGACTCACAACGACAGGGTGATCAATAAGCTCCTTCAGTGCCCAACTGGTTCGCACTCCTTCTGGTCAATGGCAAAGGGTGTCAGCAGTAACTTTGCTTTCTCCTCTTTCCCTCCGTTGGTGACAGACAACGAGACGTTAGTCACGAATCCAAAGGATAAAGCTAATGTGTTCGCGAATTTATTTTCCGCGAATTCAAACCTCGATCCCGGCCTTTTGGAGCCACATGTGATCTCGCCGGTACAGTCTTCCATGCGGGATGTGAGATTTCGTCCGCGCCCTATTCAACGCATTCTACGTGAACTGGACTGTAGGAAGGTCACCGGCCCGGACGGAATACCAGCAAAGTCCTTAAGAACTGTGCTCCAGAACTATCGCCGGTTCTTGGCAGACTCTTCCGCTTATCTTATGCACGGAGGACCGTTCCTGCCTGCTGGAAAATCGCTCGAGTTCAGCCAATCCCAAAGACGGAAAAAAACTGTCTCCCACAAAATTACCGTCCGATAACATTACTGTCTATTTTATCTAAAGTAATGGAAAAAGTCATCAATACAGAGTTGGTTAAGTATTTGGTATGCAACGGTCTTCTGAATGATCGTCAATACGGATTCCGTGGCAGGCGGTCCACAGGAGACCTTTTGACACTTATAACCGATATATGGACATCTGCGATTGAACGGCATGGTGAGTCAAGGGCGGTCGCATTAGATATCTCCAAGGCTTTTGACCGCGTCTGGCACGGGGCATTGCTGAGCAAACTTCGTTCATATGGACTTTCCCAACAGCTTTGCGACTGGACGAGGAGCTTCCTCGAGAATCGATCGATCCGGGTTGTTGTGGACGGCGAGTGTTCGGATCTGTATCCTGTTAATTCGGGGGTGCCCCAGGGTTCTATTTTGGCTCCAACATTGTTCTTGCTTCACATAAATGATTTGTTGGAAACAACGTATAACAAAGTGTTCAGTTTTGCGGATGATAGTACGCTTGTTCCCTCCTTTTCGAGTGATCGGCCGATTGGTGCATCAACGTCGCACCAGCTGAGATGTAGACAGATTGACTCTCTGAACCAGGATCTAGATAGAGTCCTGCAGTGGGGAAAGGCCAATCTTGTCGACTTCAACGCAACGAAGACCCAGTATACAACATTCACAAAGAAAACTGGATCATCGGTTCCACAGCTGATGATGAGTGGCCGGGCCCTCGAGGCTGGGGAAAGTTTGAAATTGCTCGGCGTCACGGTCTGTGGGAATGTATCGTGGAATAAACACGTGTCGAACATCGCCAGATCCACCTCAGGAAAACTGAGTTATCTTTTTAGAGCCAAGAAATATTTTACTCCGGCTGAACTACATCTTCTGTATAAATCTCAAATTAGACCCGCGCTCGAGTATTGCTCTCATGTTTGGAGCTCTGCTCCTAAACATACCCACGACGTACTTCAGAGCGTACAGAGACGAGCGATCCGTCTGATCAGGGACATGGCGCTGACGTCGGGACTACAGTCGCTATCACATCGATGCGTAGCCGACCTCTGTCTTTTATACAGGTATTATCACGGGTACTGTTCTTCGGAGATTCGTAGTATTGGTTCACGCAATTCGGTTGATATGCACTCCACAAGACGATCCGATGGATCGCACCAGTTTACGGTTCATCTTCCGACGGCGCGAATATCCCTGCATCAGAACTCGTTCCGTTACAGAACGGGGAAGCTGCGGAACTCCCTTCCCACGCCAGTGTTCCTGGAGCTTTACAACCTGCAACTGTTCAAAAAGAACTGCAACAGTTATTTGGTGGCATCTCGGAGCGCCCACTCGGCGCTATAGGTTCGCCTCCCTGAGAAAAAGTGTAATAAAAAAAAATTCATCACAACGGTATTGTCTTGTCTGATAAGACGCTTTTGCCTTATCTTAAAATGCTTAACACGAGTGGTTTTCTAACAGAAAAGAAGAATTTTGTGTGCATTTGATCTGCGAAAAAGATTACAAAATACTGACAATATTGTTGAGGCACAATTTTTCAGGATCATGATTCATATTCCATACGGTTGCTTTCTTGTGAGAATGAGTTCACGGGGACTTGAGGATGCATAAAACATTTCTGCCACAACGTTCTCTAGTTTGTTTTTTCCTTTGCAGAGTACATTGTTTTTGTTTAGCTGCAGTACAAGAGTGTAAAAAAATTATTTACCCCCTTTGTTTTAATTTCTGGTTGTTTCGGATTTATGATTATATGCTCGGGGAGAATCTATTACATCATCTAGTACTCTCCCCGACACATATTCACCACACATGCCAACAACACGATGACAGTGGAGAAACTGTCATCTCTTGCATTGTTTACTGTTGTTGGTGGTTCGGCAATTTTACAGTCTTCTATTACATACGGTGTTTTGGCGCCTGATCGAGAAAAGCAACTTTTTGAAGCTCAACGACAATTACATACTTTTTTGGTGCTAAACAAAGCAATGTACATTTTATAAAAACCTAGTGAATTAAACAATTGTTTAAACATAAATATTGACTTTGGACAAAAACATAAGGAACACAAACGGAAATCCTAACACACGGAGGAAAAACAAGTTCAGATTGAGATCAACAAAAGGTATTGCTGTGCCCTTCAGTTAAATACGAATTTGTTTCAGGCATCGTTGGGTAGGACGCCATTGCGTCAATCCTCTTTTGGCAACGTGCTCACCGTCGCAATTCCCCGAACGACATTCCTCGTTCGGCGGAACAACACCATAGGATCTCGGCTGACGACATTCCTCGTCAGGGTCGAGAAACACAACATTTTTCTGGTCCTTCGAGCCGGATCCAACAACCATTGGATCGTCTCATCGCCGCTCAGTTCGCGACACAATACAGCTGCAGCTCAACAATCAAAACAACAATTGCAATAGCAACGAATGCTGCAATTGCTGCAATACACGTCATCGAATACAGCAGAAGCTTAGTTTCCCAAGAAACAATTTCAACCAATCGACTGGTTTACCAAAGTGCAGTGCGCAGTGGATTCAAAACCGATAAAGGTTCAGCAACGCAGACGAAGATCAATCAATCGAAAACGTTTCGCCTAGTCGTGCTGTCTGCGCCGTAATTGCAACAATCCAGTTGTGTACCTGTACCTGGCAGCAAAAACCAAAAAAGGTACACAATAATAGCGGAAGAGAACAATGGTCAAAGTAAACCTCGCAGTTGTGAAAATAATATTATGAATATTTGTTTTCAAAAACAAAGTGTTAAAGAGTTGCCAAAATAAAAGTGTTTGATCAATTACGAAAGTGCAAATTTATAAATAATTGCATGTGATACCGACTTACGAAAGGTTACACGAGAACAGTCTTTCATGGCATAACGAAATTATTGTATTCGTAATCTACTACAATTTGTTTGGAGTGAAGTTTGTCGAAATTTTTGCCCATTATGCAATTCTGGTCGTGATCGGATCAATTATTTCACTTAATTGCACAGTATTCAGTAAGGATACAAAATAGCCATTGCTCGTTGTGGCCGTCCATCGGCGGCCAACGGCGTGAAGTCCTCTAAAGGAATCAACACGAACAGAAATCTGAAAGACAGCTGACGTTTCACAATACTACAGATAGTGCACCAGAAGATTTAGCCACGGAAACTAAATCGACAATTGCCAAAGCTATTTCGAAGCGCAGTGATACTGATAGCACCGAAGTGAACTAAAACGAAATGCCGGCATCAGCGGTCACCAAGGCGAAAGTCACCAAGGCTGCACTGGCCGAACGGCGAAGACGAAGATGAACTGAAACAGCGCAAAGCTGAAGTACTGCGCAAAGCTGAAGAGGAACATTTGCATCAAGCACATGAGGAAGCAAACAGCAAAAAGGAACAACAAAGTTCACCTCTAAAGCTGGCAAATACAGCGAAAAACCAAAACAACGGTTCCCCGACGACATTCCTCGGTCGGCGGAACACCAAAGATCTCGACCGACGACATTCCTCGCTCGGAAGAGATCATACCTGTTTTCACACGATGCGTAACGGAGCAGACAATGGATCAAACAGTGGTGGCGGCAGCGACGGCGGCAACTTTCACAACGGTTCCCCGACGACATTCCTCGGTCGGAAGAGATAAAAAATCATCGGAAACCCCTGTTGCCGTGAACCAACCTATCGATGAGCAAATGCCGATTGAAGAACTCATCGCCGCTCAGTTCGCGGCACAGGATCGCATCTCTGGCACCTTCCTCAACCTGCAAGATAAGGGACAACCAAGTCCGACAACAATCGAGGTAACCAAATGCGCACTCCACGCCGAATGGGAAGCCTTCTCCAAGCGGCAGTACAACATCTTCGTCACGGCGACACCGGAGTATCTATAACACGCGTACTTCGCGGATGACTGTTTCGGCGAAACCGAAGAGATATACCTCGAGGAAGATACGAAGCTTCTCGAGGCCCAGTACGCGCTCAAAGCAGCCTCCCCAACCATGGCTAACCGCGCCAATCGCCCCCACCCCAGCGAGCTGCCCCCAGTGCAGCTGCCAACGGTTGACATGTTCCAGTAAAAGGAACCGCACCCCAGAACAGTGGATTAGAGTGAGCAGGCCGCCGACCAGAGTGCCGCCTGCCCAAAGCCCAACCTATTCAAGGTCCCGATGATCGACCAGCCGAAGCCCCCACAGAAGACGATGCCGCGCACGCATTGTGGGGCACACCATGATGTGGCCGTTCCTCGTGGGTTGCGAACTTACAATTCCGACCCAGAGGAACTGGCTACCTTCACACGGACTCCAGAGCAAGCAGTGGGCACGGCGCACATAGGATCCGTGCCAGAACTAACGCCAATGCCTCCCACGAAGGAGGCTTCAACTGTTCCAGCAACAGCAGCCGGCCCAATGACCAACCAGCCCCGTGTTCCGATACACAGAACACCGCCGGCACCCGTAAGGCAACAGGGCCCTTGCACATTCTGCAGAGCCGCACACACTATCTACGCTTGCGAGGGCTTCCGATCATTCACACCCGGCCGTCGGAAGTCCTTCGCACAACAAAGGAACTTTTGCACCAACTGTTTGGGCCGCCACCGCCTACGCGACTGCCACTCCAGCAAGGCGTGCCGTCGATGCCAGCGGAGACATCACACCTTGTTGCATGTTCAAACTACCGCCATCGACGGGACAACATCACCGCCGCAACGAGCCAAAGGATCCGCCCCCCGGATCGACCGTCATGAAGGGGTCTGCGCACACACCCTCAGCACCCCTTCACAGCATTCCGCGTTTCTGCCAACAGCCAGAGTCATCGTGGCATCGGAGAACCAACAAAGGATTGAAGTCCGTGCTCTGCTGGACCCCTGCTCCAGCGGCACCTTCATTTCGGCATCACTCGCCCGAAGATTAAACCTCCGACGTCAAGCATCATCCGTCCCCACCTACGGTGTCGGGGGCACTCGTGGCCTTGCTACCAGGACTCTTGCAGCCATCAGAATCACTTCTCGCCTCCACGGCTCGAGCCAATGGACACTAAGGCCCTTCATCCTGTCAGGGCTCTCAGTGTATACACCACCACCACAATCAAAGACGAGGGATCTCTCGTTCGTGGCGAATCTGGAACTTGCAGATCCGAACATCGCCTCCGCTGACAATGTGGACATCATCCTTGGGGCAGACATGTACCCCACTATCATTCTCGAGGGTCTAAGGAAGGACCCAAATACCGGCCTCGTCGCGCAGGCCACTGAATTGGGATGGGTGCTACCAGGCGCAGTACCTACCATATCATCCAGCCTAAAGGTGACAAGGACTGTCACCAGCCATCACATGGCCATTCCTCGTGGGTTGCGAATTTACAACTCCGATCCAGAGGAACTGGTCGAACTTCCGACTGACGGTCGCAGCTCCTACCAGAAAACCAAACGGACGTCTCGTGGGCATCGGCCCCAGGGGCAACCTTCGAGGCCCATGAAACCACCAGCCACCGACCAGTTGCGTAGCCCAGCTACCAGACTTGCCCCTCGCTCGTTGAACCATCGCAAGGGCGACAGGCAACCGAAGAGCCAGCAGCCGGCCCACCCAAGGGATTCAAGGCACCACATCAGAAAAGAGACAGGAGCGTACAATGCATGCTTCCCAGCATGCAGGGATAAACAGGATCCCAGCGAACCAGCACGCCTCTCAGTGCATCAACAGAGGTTGCACTCCAACAACCCCGGGAGGCACTTGGCCCGTGACTGCCATCCCGCCAGGACACGCGGACAGTGCCAGAGACGACGCCGCACCCGACTCCACGCTACAGCGTCACACAGCAACGGCCGCATCCCGCCGGCCACTTACTCCAGGCGGGCGCCAACGTGCGCAGGACCAACCACCACCGGTCTCGATGCAGCGAGACACATCACAAGCCATCACGTGGTTATTGATCGTGGGTTGCGACTTTACGACTCCGACCCAGATCAATTGGCCGGTTCAGTGACCTCAAAGGTTAGCGGACTCCAGCGATGGAAAATACCATCACGTCGTCATCGACCCTCCAGCCGTCAGCGCTCCTCAGGGCGGGCGGCCCCTCCAGACCCGACCATCCACGTGAGAGTGGACAGCAGACAACCGCCACTAGCGGACCGCACACCCCCGCCTCTGGGCCACCATCCCTTGGAGCCAGATGGTTCGCCACTGCTTGGCGAAGGCGGGCGGAATGTTTCGGATTCATGATTATATACTCGGGGAGAATCTTTTACATCATCTAGTACTCTCTGACACATATTCACCACACATGCCAACAACACGATGACAGTGGAGAAACTGTCATCTCTTGCATTGTTTACTGTTGTTGGTGGTTCGGCAATTTTACAGTCTTCGATTACATACGGTGTTTTGGTGCCTGATCGAGAAAAGGAACTTTTTGGAGCTCAACGACAATTACATACTTTTTTGGTGCTAAACAAAGCAATGTGCATTTTATAAAAACCTAGTGAATTAAACAATTGTTTAAACATAAATATTGACTTTGGACAAAAACATAAGGAACACAAACGGAAATCCTAACACACGGAGGAACAACAAGCTCAGATTGAGATCAACAAAAGGTATTGCTGTGCCCTTCAGTTAAATACGAATTTGTTTCAGGCATCGTTGGGTCGGACGCCATTGCGTCAATCCTCTTTTGGCAACGTGCTCACCGTCGCAATTCCCCGAAGGACATTCCTCGTCCGGCGGAACAACATCATAGGATCTCTGCTGACGACATTCCTCGTCAGGGTCGAGAGACACAACACTGGTATTCAACATTAATGTTCGCTAATAACTGCCTACTTCTTTTCCCAGTTTTTTTCATTCCTACGCTAAAATCACGAGATTCCAGAGATAGTCACATTTACTTCCACGCTCACATAGAACAAAAATCATCCCAACCATACAAACTCGTGTCCGACATTTCCTCATAAATTAATCCATATGATAGCCAGACAGGACTCCCTTGTTTTTGGCATCTATCTATGAGATAAAGTTTTGCTTAATTTACGCCCTTGTAACGTCTCCATGGCAACCACATTCATGAGGCAATGTGTCACTTGAAAAGGGACGATTCGAAACGTCTCGTTCGGACCGTTTTAATGTATTCTAACCATCCACCACGAATGTAATTTGTTGTGCAAATATATCCAAATTAGGATGTTTGTGCAACGTCGTTCGAGTTTTTTTTATTTTCGTCCTGTTTGCCCGCCGTGTAAATTGGTAGACCATTTGAAAATGAGCCGTAAGGTAACGAACATAACTACACATCACTTTTTGTCATCTGTCGAAAATTAATCTTTTAATATAAGAATTTTCGTCGCAAGTCGGTCTCTATGTTATCGCCTATAGATGCGAAGGATACCACTGTCCCTATCTATATATTTATTTTTCCACACAAAATCAATCCGATGTGAGGGATTTGTAAAGCTGAGCCTCCTACTAAAAAAAAATCCTGTGTCATTGATATTTGACCCGGTTTTATTTATTTTGTCGGGTGGAACAACAAATGCATTTACTCGTATCTGACAGGAATGGCAATATCAAAGAAGGATGGATGTTCTGTGGTGCACCTTTAATCAAAATGTTAACAAAAATCGCTTCCCTTCGTTGTTGACTCTTCCAAATTGGCTGGCAAACATATGGGCTCCACTATACGTTAGCTATTTGTATGTGCGACAGGATTTTTGTTTTATAAACATTTTTTTGCTTGTACGTCTGCGGCAACGGTGTTATAAATGATTGACAATAAATGCATTTGCTCGTAAAAAAAGGATCTTCAAATAGAAGCTTGTATTGCGGTGTAGAAGGGAGATGTGAAATCCTGCCGCCGACAAATTGTAGGTTGACTTACAATCAATCGCAAACATGGCGGGAAATTTTGTGGCGTGCGTGTAATAGAAAATGATACGAATTTATGCTTTGCACGTTAGAGGTACGTGTTGGGGAAGATGTGTGGTCTTTTAAAAAATCATTGGATGCTTAATAGAAGCCAATTAACCAATCACCGTATTTTTGAGAGATGTAAAAAGGGGAATGTGATTGCCGATTTAAGAAGTGTTAGAGGACAGTGAGCGTTTTAAATTAATCAGAAAATTAAAGCATTCCATAGCGTGAAGCTGCTCGACCTCGTTCCGAAATGAGACTATGGTTTATCGTGGAGGATTTCTGTTACACTTAGTGTACAATTGTATTATTTTATTAGCATACGACATATGTTTTGATAATTAATAGAACTTTCCGAATGAAATTCTGTTTAGACCGAAAATTCTGTAAGAATGTTTAGAACGATTTTATAACCCTGACAGTGGCCGCTTAAGTGTCAAATATATATATATATATATATATATATATATATATATATATATATATATATATATATATATATATATATATATACATATATGTATATATATATATATATATATTTTTTTTTTTTAATAACATATTTTATTGGATATGAATAGTACAATCTTAACAATTCAATTTAATACTAGGTTTAAATTGTACTTAATTTAGTTTAATTAAGTAAAACGTGTAAGGGTTTACTGGACCAATGTTCAGCTCCCAACTCGATTTTAGTATGTTAGTTTTTAACATATTAATTCATGAGATTTCGTCCGTTTTAGCCGTCTCAATACGTGGGTAATATCCAAGAGCTAAGTAGCTTCTACGTTGGTGTGATTATGTAGGCG